>JAQMYL010000008.1:27138685-27149956 GCA_030014365.1 Clarias pachynema
GGTCACCTTTCTGAGCAGATTCATTCTCTCTCACACACACACACACACACACACACACACACACACACACACTGCTCCTTCAGCGCTCTCCCTCTCCTCTTATCTCCTTCACGGCTCGCTGCAGCACAGAGCAGTAATTAGTGACATTCACCGCAGGTCTGGATCCGTCCCCCCTCCCTGCCCCCCCCTCCCTGCCCCGCCTCCCTGCCCCGCCCTCCCACCACAGACCTGCGCTCGACCACGCCCCCACTATCTCTTACAACCAGAAAATGCTGTAGAACCCGTCCTTTGATTTGCTGCTGCATGGATATGACACTTTAACTACGTTTAATGAAGTGTGTGTGTGTGTGTGTGTGTGTGTTTCATGAAACAGAGTAACTGTTACCATCAAGAAGTTATTTATTTTTAGAGCATTTTCATATCAGGGCCCCGGGATAGTTCCCAAGAAAACTCACCCCAAAGTCTGCTTTATGTTGATCAGCGAGAACACAATCATTCCGCGCTCTAGAACCGTACCGGTGTCCTCCGGAAGGCTCTGGTCTCGGGTGCAGTACGGCGCGCTCGGGCACGGATCTAATCAGATACGGATCAGTCGTGTCCTAATGTGTCCTAACGCCCAGCGATGCTGAGGAGTCGCTTAAATTAACACACATCAGTGGAAAACTCTGGAACGAGCACGCAGTGTGTGTGTGTGTGTGTGTGTGTGTGTGTGTGTGAGGAGAAGAGACAGAAACAGAGAGTGAGGAGATATAAAGGCTGTAAGAGGATGAGAAGGTGAGCAGGCCGCCCTCGGGCCGTGTGACGGGAGTGTGTGAGGTCTGAGCGATGAGGCTTTATCTTAGTTAGCGCCGCTAAGCGCGCGGCGACGGATACGGCAGGACGCTACGCTATTAAAGACCATTTTAAAGATGGAGTGTGAACCGAATGCCAAGCCATCAGCGCTGAGTGCCTCCGCTCATAACACACTCCATTCATATCACTTTACACACACACACACACACACACACACACACACACACTGCACAGCTTTAATCACTAGAAACAGGCGCATCATGCTTCTCGGAAAACTTTAACAGTAAAATTTTATTTAATAAAATAAAACAGGAATTAATATTATCCTCATTATATCTTTTTTAAAATTTATTTTATTATTAGAAACTGTAATAAATTATTGTTTTTGCATTTTTTTCTATTCATAATAATTATTATGCTTTTATTGTATTCCATTATTATTATTATTATTATTATTATTATTATTATTAAATCCCAGGACTAATAAGATGAATAAAGGGTCATATCCCTCTCGAATAAAAGATAATGCAACACACACACACACACACACACACACACACACACACACACACACACACACACACAAAGTCCCAGATCCATATTTAATGAAAACACACTCCTGGTATAAGAAATGAACATCAAAGCATCAAGGTGCAGTTGCAGTGTGTGTGTGTGTGTGTGTGTGTGTGTGTGTGTGTACATGTGTGTGTGTGTCTGTGTCCAGCCCCTACAATCTGTCTAACTCATTTGGGATTCTGATGAGCACAGGCACACACACACACACACACACACACACACACACACACACACACTTTACTTTTACTGAAACACACTCACATGGGTTATACACACAGCCGTGACGCATCACACTACATAAGGCTTTATAAACACTGACTGAGAGAGGAGTAACCTGTCAGAGGGACTTTTTCTCAATTTTGATCAAATAACAGCGATCACTGTAGACACGAGGTCACATCTATGTCACCTGCCTATGGGCCGCCATAAGAGTGTTATGAACTCTGTGTCATGACAGGTGACTTTGTCGCTCAGAGAACTTCTGGAAAGTTACATAAGGATGACATGACACATGGAGCATCAAAAACGCTGAGGAGCCAGAGGACCATCCATAACACTTCATCACACTGGTACAACATGACACAAGTATTTAGTAAAAACATTTACAGCATTTGGTCGACGCCCTGATCCAGAGCGACTTACGTTTTATCTCATTAAACACATCTGAGTAGTTGAGGCTTTATAAAGGGCTTATGTCTGTGTGTGACTCTATGAACACTACTCAGATCACAGTGTATATAATGATCTGGGTCATGTGACAAAGAGAATCTTTATGACAACTTATAGCAGCAGGCATAAGCCCTTATAAGTGTTTATGCAGCATTATGTAAGATTATATAGATTTGTGAAATTTATGAAAGCTTATGTAGCTGTCACGTAGGCCCATGCACATCACCGGTGAGTAAAGTGCACACTGAGCCCTCTGACATCACAACAAACAGTTAAGACAGCTCATGTCAGGAGGAATAAGCCTTCATAAAAGGTTATGTGGGTGTCATGCAGTCCTGTGACCTCCATACTCCAAGAAAATGTTAGCGTTTATACAAACACGGCTCGTACTGTGGCCAAAGTACTCACGCCTGCTGTAATCAGCCTTCATAAATGGTTCTGCAGAAAGCTTTATGTAGCCCTATGAACACCCTCAAAGTAGCTTTTACCAGGAATACTGTATAACACTTCTTATCCGTCATAAAGGGCTTATATACTGTAGGGGGACGTACAGCATCATGTCCTTTAATGTGGGACTTTATGTATTATTATGACTTTGAATAGTGGAAGCTATGAAGCTAAGAGGAAAAGTTTGATGTCAGGTGATTTATAAGCTCTGTTATAATGCAGTAGAGTCAGTGAGCAGGGTGACCCTGGGACCACCGACAACAGAAAAGCAATTAAGATGGAGGGAGAGATACGGAGTGAAAGGTGAAGAAGAGAGAGAGGACACGCTGACGTTCCCTTTGTTCATTTACAGAAAAACTTATCAGCTTCCTCAATGTCTCCTGTTTCTTTCATTACGCTTCTGATTTCTGTGGATCTGATCTGAACAGCAGCTCAAATCACCAACAGCCTCCTTTAGGATCAATAAGGTGTTCTGTCTGTCCGTCTATCTGTCTGTCTGTCTATCTGTCTGTCTGTCTATCTGTCTGTCTGTCTACCTTCCTATTTATGAGCTTCCCTCCCGTTGGTGCTCGAGCTTCCTTTATCCTCCTGGACTCTACTGTTGTGTACATTGCATTTTCTCCTGCTTTCACACTTGAACTGTTTGCTTGGTACAAACTCTACCGCGGCCCCTTATAGCTAAAATGCTATGGAAGCTAATAATGATGGAAAGCATTAGTCACCTCCCTAAGAGTATCACCATTTTATAAAGATCCTGATTTGACACGGCATTTTCCCCTGATTTTGTTACAATTTAAATGTTAATTTAACGTTTAAAACCATTTAATGAGTAATTAAATGCAGCTCGTTTCTTCTAACATTAGTTTTCTCACTTAAACCCCGGAGTTTAAGTGAGCGCAGCATTTTAACACCACAAACTTCAAATACAAGAATTTAACATTTAACTTCAAATGAAATGAAACACGAAGATACAGTGTTACTGAGCCGCGATTATCTCTGTCATCCGCTGTCATTATTATTACTAAACAAACTTGGCAAATTATTCACTCCTACTGCATGGGACGGACATGTGGGAATAGTTCAGAGAGAGAGAGAGCGCCACCTGTAGGATTATAAAGAAACAATGATGTTTTACCGCCTCAAACGTCTCCAAAGGCCCAAAACTCAACATGACAGTGTGGTGGTGTTGCAAGACTGGTGTGAGTGTGTGTACTGAGTGTGTTGTGAAACTCAATACACACACTCAAAGGCATTCCATATATGGTCATAAAGCCACACCCACTTGGAGACAATCTAATTTACATAAATGGACTGACTATTCCATGTTTATTCATAAAGGAATGCAATGTGCAGTCAAGCTGAGATAATGATTAGATGATCTAACTGGGCAGGTGGTCACGCCCCACCACACCCCGTCACGCCCCGTCACGCTGTTGCCTGGTTACAGACTGGACGTATATCCACACTTCTGTTAACAGAGACACTGTAATCCCCCAAACTGTGTTGATTAGGAGGGAAATGTGGCACACACACACACACACACATACACACACACACACTAATTAAACAGCGCTGAAGCCAAGACAAATTTGAATTCCTCCAAGAGGAGAAAACTACATATTTACTTACACGTGTTTGTGCGACTAAGGAAACAATTAAATCTCTTTCTCGGCTGCAGAATCTCACGACAACCTCATCACAACAAATCTCCTGTACAAAATCAAACATTTAAACATTTAAAAAGAGTAAAATGAACTTTACAATCTGTCATTAAAGACGTGTCTCAGCTATGTGATAGTTTTGACCTTGGACTGTCCTTGGAAATCAGCTACTTCTACTGAAGAACCGGACAGAAACCTCGGAGGTGTGGAGTCCCAGCAGGCGACTGTGATAATGTGAACGTGGATCTCGGACACGTGGCCCGAGCCGCTGCAGAACGCGACTCTGAACACCCGGAGCGTTCCTCACGTAAACGCCTCACGTGACTCAAGGGACACGCCGCGTGATGACCGTCAACTTTACTGCCAACCAGTGAGGAGCCAAAGTTTGTTCTTTCAAAAAGTGAGTGAAGAATATTCCAGACGTGTTTGTCTGATTTTTATACGTTTTCTCTCTCCGTTCACTTTAAATATCACTTAATTGGCACAATTATCACATGACAAACACACACACTATTTCAAAGCATCATTACACAGACACACACACACACACAGATCTATAAAGAGAATAAAGATGTAATGGTGCTATTTAAACCAGCAGCCATTACAGTTCATCTTCTAACCATAAGGAGAGAGAGATAATGTCACGTCGTGTATTTTAAAGACTCACATAAACATTTATTTCAGCTTTGACTCGCGAGGTTAATGTAACGCAGCTGTCTGTCCAATCTGTTAGCCGCGCGCTCTTTACACGCTGCTCTGTGTGTCATTAATGTCGGCGTGAGCGTCGGAGTCAGAGCCGAGTGGTGTTATTACTCTCATTACCCCCGTGTGCCACGCAGAGCGCTTCCCGTCTGTCTGAGCGTCTCGTCCTGAAAAAACCTGAATGCGGCTGACAGTGCGTGTAGATAACACGTGGGTGTGCCGTAACAGCCGAAGAGAGAGAGAGAGAGAGGGAGAGAGAGAGAGAGAGAGAGAGAGAGAGAGTAAAAGGATCACGTCCAGGGTTAACGTTAAGACGGTGAAATGTAATCTTCACACCTCGGCTCGCTTCATGTTCCTCACTCCAGCAGATATGAACGTGAAACCACATCCACACAGTGAATCACAATCGATACACACGAGCGATCACGAGCGCAGTGACGCCGAATGGAGAAAAAAAAAGATGATACAAAATAATAAAAAAATGCAACACATTCAATTTATTTTCTGAGAACTGCAGTGGAGAAAGCAGCAACTATACCAGAGGAACGTGGAGAACATTGGGCAGAAGAGCCACCTTAAGCACCTACTGTAAATTTCTCTATTCTCACTCTGTAAGGGTTCTACAGGGTTCTGGAGCGTTCCCTCAGCAGAGCCCTAAAGCATCAGATCCTCTGAGTGAGAAAGAGCACTGCACTGCACAGTGAGAGTCTCAGACAGCAGGAACTTACGATGATGAGCAGGATGAAGTAGATGAAGTTGTAGAACGAGTGAGCGTCCATCACGTAGTACATGATTTCCACCCAGCCTTCTAACGTGATCACCTTCAGACACAAAAACACAGAAACGTACAAACGTCCCATGTGAGTGAGTACAGAGCAGATACACTACATCTCCCTCTCTGATCCTTCTCTACCACAAGTACAGGAACTCTAAACTTTTATCTAATCATCTATCTCCATCCATCCATCCATCCATCCATTCATCCATCCATAAACCCATCCGTTTACCCATCAATATGTCCATCCTTCTGTCCATCCACGCACCCATTTATTCAACCCATCCATCCATCCATCCATCCATCCATCTACCTGTACTTCAACCCATTAAACCCTCCATCCACACCTGAAAGATGACGATCCAAGCATATCCGATGTTGTCAAAATTAATGGCGCCCTTGTGGGGGTTGCTGTTCCCAGTCACACAGCGGGTATAGTACTGGTTCCAGTTGACGCAGAGTCCCATGGAGCTGCCATTAGGTTCCGATCCGAGGGCCTGGAGAGCGTCCTCTTTATCCAAACAGCACTCTGTCCCTCCTTCCCTCAGTGGAGGAACATCTGAGCATGACATGATCCCGTTATCCTGCGCTAACGAGCAGATGAAGGGCCGCCCGTCCTCCTCCTGGGGCTGGAAGTAGGGGGCGGGGAGAGTCACTCCGGATGGACTGAGAACGGAGGAGACAAAATATTATTAAAAAAAACGTAAGAAATTGTTTCGTTTTTTGTCTTTTCCGAGGTTCAGTCATAAATTTGTCAATTAACACTTACTATTAGATAATTAGATTAATTTATTAATTAATTTAGAGGTCATGTATCCGGATCAAACACAAAGCAAAATCCCAAAGCAATTTATTACAGACTTATAGGGCGCGCACACACACACACACACACACACACACACACACACACACACACACACACACACACACACACACACACATGTCTGGGGATCATATGACAGACAAAACCAACAGATCAGACTATTGTGACGCTGTAGAGATTTCCCCAGTGGCAACTCTATCCAAACTCACTCAGTTCTCTTGTTTAAATGTCACTTTTCATATAAAGCTGAAAAAGAGACACAGAGAGAGAGAGAGAGAGAGAGAGAGAGAGAGAGACTCAGAGGCAAGAGAGAGAGGCAAGCGAGAGTGATAATGATTTACAGATAGATTATGTTGAAAAAAGAAAGTAGAGAAAAGAGAAACTATTATATTCTTAAATATTTTATTGTAATTGGGGTCGAGTCCCAGGAGGATGAGTTCTCTGGTGAGAAAGTAATTTGACTCTGAATTGACTTATCTGCAGGAAGTGAATCAAACGCAGTGTGTGTGTGTGTGTGTGTGTGTGTGTGTGTGTGTGTGTGTTTGGTGCTGAATTGAGCCATGAGATGCAAAAGATCAGCGCTGCAGAAACTCAGTGTTCTGGAAATACGGATGAGAACCACAGCATGTGAAGCTTACAATGTTTAAAACTCACAATTTATATAATTTATTGATCTGTGTGTCCTGCATGCCCAGGAAGCTTTGTTTAGATTTTGCCTTTGCTTTGACTAAAATGTATGTGTTGTTACTCACACCTCTTAGAATCGTGTACTCATATGCAGTGTGAAACCAATCCAAACCAAAAAGCAAACAGGTTAAAAGAAGAATAAATCTCATTTTGAAACACCTGGATTAATAGGCATGAAAGTGCTTTAAATCTACATTACATTTATAAAAGTTCCATCTGATTCTTCAGTTTGTCCCTTAGGGGGCGCTCTTGAGGATTCCAGGGAGGTGCTGTTGGTGAAGCCATTTTATTATGTTTTCTGGAGCAGAAATTTGGCCTGTGATGTCATACTTCACATCAATCGGGTTCAAGCATTTACAAGGACATTGAAAAAAAATAGCGCAGTGAGACATCAGCGGTGAGACAACACTGTCACAAATACAGAACCTTAGTCACAAATTTGGTTACGGAAAACTGAGGAGAAAAAGTTATACATCCTGATCCAAGCGCACAGTAAAACAACAGCAAGGATCTGAAAAGAGTAAAAAAACAATCTCCTGATGCTGTCACCATGGAAACTATAGGAGGGGAAGATTTTGCACCCGGAAGGCAACAATATGTAATGAACACAGACATATGTACACTTCTCTAAAATTCAGACTATTCGGCAAAGCAATATCTAAGTTCACATGAGTAAAACTTGTTAATACTTGTTAATAAGCAACAGTTAATAAGCAACAGTAGGTGAGTTTCGAGCACTACATTCAACATCATCATTAGCAAAGTACAGAACGGCTAAGATAAAGTTTATGGCTGTGATGGTGCTGGGTGTAAAGTTTATGGAGATAATGTTGTTGGGTGTAAAGTTTATGAAAAGATAATGTTGTTGGGTGTAAAGTTTATGAAAAGATAATGTTGTTGGGTGTAAAGTTTATGAAAATAATGTTGCTGGGTGTAAAGTTTATGAAGATAATGTTGCTGGGTGTAAAGTTTATGGAGATAATGGTGTTGGGTGTAAAGTTTATGAAAATAATGTTGCTGGGTGTAAAGTTTATGAAAATAATGGTGTTGGGTGTAAAGTTTATGAAAATAATGTTGTTGGGTGTAAAGTTTATGAAAATAATGTTGTGGGTGTAAAGTTTATGAAAATAATGTTGCTGGGTGTAAAGTTTATGAAAATAATGTTGCTGGTTGTAAAGTTTATGGAAATAATGTTGCTGGGTGTAAAGTTTATGGAAATAATAGTGTTGGGTTGTAAAGTTTAGAGCTGTGATGATGGAGTTAAGGTTGTAAAGTTTAAACACTTGTAGCACTGAACACTGTGTACCAGAAGCCGGTGTGACGTGCTACACACTCCCAGCCAGTCCCAAAACACTGCTGTCTTTTTAAAAAAACAGCACAAGAAAGATAATTAACCTGTCATACAGACTGACAGGAAGTGTGTGTGTGTGTGTGTGTGTGTGTGTGTGTGTGTGATAAGAATGAGCTGAAGAATGAACAGCATCTCAGAGTGAAGGGAATTACAAAGGGACAAAAGAAGAACAGGGCGGTTTGGGGAACAGAGCGACCTGCAAAGAACACAACAAAGCACACGGCATCATCATAACACACACACACACACACACACACACACACACACACACACACACACACACACACACACACAGGTCAAACAGACCCCCCACCTGGAGTACAGAGGATGCTGGCCTGGTATTCTTACTAACAATTAAGGATGTGGAACAGAGCTGTACTTAAATGCAGCCTTTGAGTGGGCGGAGCCATGAGTACATCATCAGTGACACAGACACTAAACCACAGACATCACTTCCTAATGTCACTTGCGTCATAGCAGCTATAAACACTCGTTCCCTCACCCGCACCTCCCTGTCTCTCTCTGTCTCCGTCTCTGTACACGTCCCTGGATGTGCTGTTACTATGGTAACCATACCGTGTCAGAGTGTGTATATAACACTGATCATGTGACAGCTGGAACCACTGGCCGAGCCGAGAACACTACACACCACCCTGAATGGAGGGGAATGTACCGTTTCAGGTTCAGCTCTGTGTGTGTGTGTGTGTGTGTGTGTGTGTGTGTGTGTGTGTGTGTGTGTGTGAGGTGCTTTATAAAGATGTGTTTATGAAACTGTGTTGTGAGGATCCTGTCAAAAAACAGGGAAATGATCTCCCTTCTGTTTACTCGACTGCTACAAAATATGCAGTACTGTCTCTCTCTCTCTGTCTCTCTCTCTCTGTCTCTCTCTCTCTGTCTCTCTCTCTGTCTCTCTCTCTCTGTCTCTCTCTCTGTCTCTGTCTCTCTCTCTCTGTGTGTGTGTCTCTCTCTCTCTGTCTCTCTCTGTCTCTCTCTCTGTCTCTCTCTCTCTGTCTCTCTCTCTCTGTCTCTCTCTCTGGCTCTGTCTCTCTCTCTCTCTGTCTCTCTCTGTCTCTCCCTCTGTCTCTTTCTCTGTCTCTCTCTCTGTCTCTCTCTCTCTGTCTCTCTCTGTCTCTCTCTCTGTCTCTGTCTCTCTCTGTCTCTCTCTCTCTGGCTCTGTCTCTCTCTCTCTGTCTCTCTCTCTCTGTCTCTCTCTGTCTCTCTCTCTGGCTCTCTCTCTCTGTCTCTCTCTCTGTCTCTGTCTCTCATACTCACAGTGTGAAGTTGTCCTCCGGGTAGCAGCGGTTGCGCAGAAGCCCCGCCCACAGTTGCACACCGATGATGCCGAAGATGAAGAAGACGAAGAAGCAAAGCAGCAGCACGTTCCCGAGCATGGGCAGAGTGTCGAGCAGCAGGTTCACTAGGATACGCATACCTGCACACACACACACACACACACACACACACACACACACACACACACAGGTTCAGAAATCCAAAAAAAACAGTAATGAGAACTGACACAGAACTCTCTGTACAGAACAAATAGATCTATGTGTGTGTGTGTGTGTGTGTGTGTGTGTGTGTCTTAGAGCTTGATTTAATTCCTCTGTATCTCCTTCAGTTTTCACACACACACACACACACACACACACACACACACACACACATTCAATTAGTGTGAATATTTTATGAGTTAAAGAACTGAAATATTGATGAGTGTGTGAGAGGCGGCCCGTGTTCCTGCGCAGGTGAAAAGCGTCCGTGTTCAGAGACACGCGTGTGGAAATAAACCTGGAGCTCATGTGTGTAAAAATACTCCTTAAATATCAGAGTGAATAAAGCTGATGAGAGAAAGAGCTGAGCAGGTGATCTTTATCCTGTCTGAACTGGTGTGTGTGTGTGTGTGTGTGTGTGTATGTGTGTGTGTGTGTGAAGCTCACGTCTAGTCCTGGAGAAGAACGCGGTTCTGGGTCTCCTCTTCAGCGTGAGGACGCACCAGGTTCTCTCATTTTTATCAGATTTAAATCTCAGAACAATAAAGTGTAGAAGTGGTGTAAAAGGGGGCGTGGCTAAGTGTTAATGTAAGTACAGAGACGCACAGCTTCTGGGGACCAGACGCTACTGATGGTCATGTGACCTGCTAATGATCAAGCATGGCCACGCCCCCACAAAACAAGCTCTTAAAAGTCACACACAGGTCATAATCATTAAATTTAATAATTATTCAATTAAAACCATTACATAATCTAATTTACATAAACCACGCCTACTGTTTTACATATTCATTAGGGTCAGCGCAGAAAAGAAACTAACAGGTGTGATTTTGTACACGTTGTATGCTCATTTATCTTTTTCACATGCATTATTCTTGCATGCACACACACACACACACACACACACACACACACTCTCTCTCTCTCACGCACACACACACACACACACACACACTCTCTCTCTCACGCACACACACCCACACACACACACACACACACACACACACACACACACACACACACGTGGACTCACTGGGAACTCGGTTGATGGCTTTGAGTGGTCTGAGTACTCGCACTGTCCTGATGGCGGAGAGGTTGATGTTCTGGAGATCAAGGGAGTATTCTACCATCCTGAGAGAGAGAGACAGGGGGAGAGATAGGGGGAGAGAGAGACAGGGGGAGAGATAGGGGGAGAGAGAGACAGGGGGAGAGAGAGAGAGAGAGAGAGAGAGAGAGAGAGACAGGGAGAGAGAGAGAGAGTGGGAGAGAGACAGAGCGAGAGAGAGAGAGAGAGA
>JAQMYL010000008.1:27195786-27213054 GCA_030014365.1 Clarias pachynema
ATATGGAGTCCAGTTGGTTATTGGAGGCTCAGGTAGACTGTAGGAAACTCCAGTCCTGAACTATCGAGCGACTGCAGCCTTAAAGTGTAAATCAAACAACAAGCACAAGGTCTTTTAACCTGCGTTTAAAGCTGCTTCTACATTCTGACCCACAGACGGACAGACAGATGGACAGACGGACGGACAGACGGACGGACAGACGGACGGACAGACAGACGGACAGACAGACGGACAGACAGATACATTTTCTCGCTCAGATCTGGCATTTCAGAACATGTTAAATTGTTTACTTGTTAAAAACTCAAGAACTCGTCTATTGTTCAACAATAACTCAGGATTAAATGAGGCCTGAGTCTCTGCACTGATTGAAATGAATCACTAAATCCAATCGTGATATAATAAATAAGATCCTCAGTTCTGTCCAACATGACGGAGTGAGTCGATCACGGATCCACCGAACAAGAAACGATCAATACTGAGTGAAGACAGAAATGGTTCGATGGGTCAAACATTAATCCTCTAAACACGAAAGAACTGATTTTGAGTCAAATGCTAATGCAGTGAGCAAAAAAGGAAAAAACAAACTGATTCTGAGTCAAAGTGGAAATGATTCACTGAGTCAAACAATCAGCTGAACAAAAAAGATTTGATTCTAAATCAAGGCAGAAACACTTCAGTCAAATAAGACGAGAGTGAACCTCATTACTGTCCTGAACAAAGAATCAAAGTCCATTAAATGAGAGAAATGAATCTCGAGCCATTTTCTTCTTCTTCATTTGTATTATTATTATTATTATTATTATTATGATTATTATTACACAACCTAATTACAGTCTGCAAAAACAACACAATATTGCTCTTTATAAATCCAGGCAAAATCCAATATTGTATAAAGAATTAGAGAGACAGAGAGATAAATACTTTATTGATCCCAAAGGAAATTTCCAACATCCAGAAACATAATGTACAATAAACATGTAGGAGTGATTACAGACCGTCAATCATACAGAGTGCAGGCGGGAAAAAAACAAAAAACTGGAGGACGACCACATTACAACAGACATTACTAAGATAAAAAGAGTATAATACATATAAAATATATAAGAATACATGTACATAAATATATAAAGAGAAAATAAAATGAGTGAGGATGAATATTAGTGGAAAAACTACAGAAGATTGAGATGTTTAATGAGTTACAGACAGTGAAAGTGACATCGGTGCCAAAGTGAAGACTAAGGTGGTGCAGGTCAGAGCACATGTTCATCAATACATCTGATGAATAAATAAATAAATAAATAAATATGACCATGAACAGTGAGTGTGTGATGCCACCAAAACATGTTCTACTGCTGTCCATACAGAGATTGACAGGTGTTGGACACGATGGACAAATGTCCAACATGATGTCCTGAAAGAGCCCGGTGATGTCCTCGTGAAGAACATCCGGCTCGGACTTTTTTGTTGTAGATGTTCTGCATTCGATGACCAGTCCAGTAAAATATAGTAAATAAATCTGTCGCACTGAGGAATCTGTTCGTTAGCACTGAAGCTTGTCGGCGCCGCATCACTTCCTCAGACTCGTTAATGTTTATGGGTTTTAAGCTGATCTCTGTGCACAGGTGAGCTCCCGCTAGACCAAAAGAAATTCTCTTATTTCCACTCCGGCACCATGAACGCTAGCAGGGATATGACCGCGGACGAGAGATAAAACTCAACAGCTGAGGATTTCACGTTGATGTATTAAGTCTTCCGCGTGCAATGATGGAAAGCGCCGGGACTGAAAAGCTGGCTTTGGCATCGTCAGGGCTACAAATGAGACACCTGCTTCTCGGGATAACAATTTCTGTTCGTCTGACAGCGCGTGTAGACTGATGCTGCCCTCGTGAGAGACCCGTCGCCATGGCGCCGTGGATGATTGACAGCCGGCTGGTGCCAGGGTCAGACCCGTCTCTCTGAGCCAGAGATGTTTCTTCACGCAGAGACTTTATCAGCCCTGTTTCACTCCAGCAGCCGAGCGAGACGAGTCTCTGGTTTGACACGTGGGTTCATGACCGATCTCATCTTTCTGTTTTATGCACTGCACATCTACACACATCTACACACATCTATACACATCTATACACTTCTATACACTTCTATACACATCTATACACATCTATACACTTCTATACACTTCTATACACGTCTATACACTTCTATACACGTCTATACACATCTATACACATTTATACACATTTATACACATCTATACACATCTATACACATTTATACACTTCTATACACGTATATACTTATCTATAAAAGATTTAATGTAAGAATTATAAAGAATCCCTCATTTTCAAAACTCTTGAAATTAGCTGCAGTTTTAAAACAAGCATCGTGTGTGAAATCTGATTCAGGGTCTGATGTAATTATCAGATCCTCAGTAGACTCTGAATACAGGAGAGAATTTCACCTGACGGTCGTTTAAAAAGCCGGTGTGAGCTTCAGGAGACACAACGACTCAATAAAAACACGGCGCGGCGCGTCCTCAGCTGAGAAGTACAGAGGTCTGTCTTATTCAGAGAGTCGGTGAGCACTGAACCGCGGGGACGCCATGGCAGCGTAATCAGCACACATGCATCACAACACACACACACACACACACACACACACACACACACTCAGTGTGACACAACACACTCTCTGAAAGATAGAATAAAGAAAGACAACACAGAGCTGACAGAGACAGAGAGACACAAACAACTGATGACATGGTGTGAGACAACACACAGAGAGACAACACACTCTCAGAGAGATGAAACGGAGAGACAAAAGCAAAAAGACGAGAGGATGTTGCTCCAAGAAATGACAGAGAAAGAGACACAATGGTAAGAGAGATGATAAGGAACACATCTCTCAGAGAGACAACACTTTGAGAGACAGCACACACTTAAAAAGACAACACACAGACAGAAAAAACATCTTGAGAGAGAATACACACTTAGAGAAACGTCTCGGGTTACTTTGCTATAACCCTGTTCCCTGAAAAAGCGGGAACGAGATGCTGCGTGAAAACACCATGGGAAAAGGGTCTCCGTTGACCGGTTGTGAAGCACGTGTGTGTCAAACACGCCAAAAACTTGGCTTATATAACCTCGGTCAGGTGACGTCATCTGATCAGGTACACCCGGAGGTTATAAATAGGACTGAACCGGAAACATCCTCAGGTCAGTTTTGACTGAAAGGACGTCCAGTCATGCGTACAGTGCAGCATTGGAGCGCAGCATCTCGTTCCCGCTTTTTCAGGGAACAGAGTTACAGCAAAGTAACCCGACGCTATGGGAACGAGAATACCAACGCCGCCGCACAAGTGTCTGGACCCCAGGGTTGTGTAGTGTGCGCGCACAATCATCAAAGAGGTCTAGACCTGATTGTGGGATGCTGACTCTAGGACTCGTGAGCCTGGAGTAGCATGGACATCCAAACATCCCCCCATAACATATAAAGAGCTTCTCCAATTTGCGCGACTGACTAGTGCAGTGGACGTAAATCTGTGGATGACGTACTGGACACAGTAAGCGAAGTCTTTCCTGCTCCGGAGCATTAAATGGCGGAGGACAGAAGGCTTCGAGAACAACTGGTTGCATCATCGAGAATGGAACTTTCGGAAGATAATTCAGGTGAGGATGCAGAGTAGTTTTGACCAGCCCAGGGGCAAAGTCTAGGCAGGATGACGAGGTTGACAGAGCCTGCAAATCCCCAATTCTCTATAGAGAAATAATGGCTATTAGAAAAACCATCTTAACGGTGAAAAGCCTAACAGGCACAGCTTCTAGAGGTTCGAAAGGGGTCTCAGCCAAACCTTCGAGCACAATAGCTAGGTCCCATGAAGGGACTGTTGTTCTAGTGGGCGGCCTCAACCGTTTAGCTCCACGAATAAAGCGGGCAAGTACCGGGTGATTTCCCACAGAAACCCCCTCAATCAGAACATGGTAAGCCGAAATGGTGGCCACATACGTTCTGAGAGTGCTAGGATATATGCCTGAGGACAGTTTCTCCTGCAGAAACTCCAGCACTGAAACAATCTGGCAGTGGACTCGGTCTACATGGTTTACCATACACCAATTTTCAAAACTATTCCATCTGAGGGCATAAGTTCTTCTAGTAGAGGGAGGAATTTCATGAAGACACAGTCTAGGCCACGTGTGGGCCATAGCGTCCAGCCCAGGGGAGCTGGGATTCAGAGTGTATTAAAGGGGACCATGTGTCAACAAAGAGGTCCATCTCTGCTACCTAAATTCTCTCCCGGATTGAATGACCACTCCCATGTGTGACAGCTTGTCTGCACAGCAAGTCTGCTCCCTTCTTCTTCTTTTTTTTTTTTTTACATCCATATACCCCGGAATGTAGATCGCCATGAGGGACAAGAACTTGTCCTATGCCCAAAGCACAATGTGCTGCTCTAGCAAGCGACGCAAATGCAATTTGCTGTGGTGATTTATATATAAGAGACTACCATAGTGTTGTCCACCCGCACTAGGACATGGTAGCCTCTCAGCTGGAGAGTATTTCAGGGCCAGAAATAAAGCCATCATTTCAAGGCAATTGGTGTGCCACTGGTGATCTCCAGATCCTTTGAGCTGGGCGGCCATATAAGACCGCACCCCAACCCAAAGGAAAACGTCTGTCGTTAGCATCTTGTGATGACAACAGAGACCTAGAGTGGGACCCAAAGTCAGAACCGGGGTCTGAACCACATAGAAAGGGTACGAAGCCCCTGGCGCGTACCCTGTTTGCCTCAGGGGATTGGCCCTTGAATGAAATCCCCTGGCTCTCAGCCACAACAGAAAAGGGTCCCATACGCAGAGGGCCCAAGGGTATCACCATGGAGTACCTGCCGTGAGACCTAGGATTTTCTGAAAGTGACAACACTATGGTAGTCTCTTATATATAAATATAAACAGTCACTTTCTGGCCTAGCTTGATGGGTACTTAAAAATGGATTCGATACGTACAGGAGACAGTTGTGCCTGTATTCTGATCGAATCTCATATGACCCCCAAATACGTCATCCTGTGAGCAGGAGAGACAATGCTTTTCTGGGCATTGAGTCTCAACCCTAGAGATTAAGATTAGCAAGGATGACATGCCGATGTCGAAGCGCAAGCTCCCGAGACTGAGCCAGTCATGTATATAATTCAATTACGAACGCCCTGGAACCATACAGGAACCAGAGCTGCATCCATGTCTCTTGTATATGTGTGGGTTGCTAGGCCAAATGGAAGGACCCGATACAGGTAAGCTTCGCCCCCGAAAGAGAACCTCAGGAACCTCCTGTGTTGTGGCAATATTTCTATATGAAAATATGCGTCCTTCAGGTCGATTGTCACGAACCAATCTTCTGAATGGATTTAAAAAACAATCATCTTGACCATCAACATTCTGAACTTGTATGTTCTGAGATAGCGGTTCCAACCGCAAGGATCTAGAATTGGACGCACCTCCCCATTTTATTTAATTTTTTGGGAACCAAGAAATACCGGCTGTAGTAGCCTGACTGTGTGTCTGGCAGGGGAACATGTTCTATGGCCCCTATATCCAGCAAAGTCTGCAATTCTTGTGTCAACAAATGCACTCATTCCGGTTCCACGGAAGTGGAGGAAAATGTGCAATTGGAATCTGTAGCCTCTATCTAGGATCCTTTGAACCCAAGGAGATATACTTGGCAGTAGCTTTCACGCTACCAATTTCTCTGAAAGGGGCACAAGTTTTAATACTTCGGCTAGGTGGGGGCGGGGAGGGGGGGGGGGGTGTTAGATGTGCTCGAGGTGGGGGTGGGGGGGTTAGGGGGGGCTCGATTCACCACACTCTCTTTTTGCGCTTCACGCCTCACTAGAACCGGACCTGGACTCTTGAGCACGGCGGGGAAGAAACCTCACAAACGCTTCTTTGTGACGGTATTAACAGCATCGCCGAATAGGCCGGAAGGTGAGATGGGGGCATCAAGGAGGAACGTACGATCCTTATCCTTGATGCCAGTGAGGTTAAGCCACAGATGTCTCTCTGTGGCAACCATGGCAGCCATGGAACGGCCAATGGCACGGGCCGTCTGCTTTGTGGCACGGAGAGACTTCTCAAAGTTCTGAGAAGGCTTCTTCGCCGTTGGACCCGCCGGTGCTCAAGTCCTTCAGCAGGTCAGCTTGGTATGCCTGCAACACTGCCATGGAGGTCACCAAAGAAGGGGAGAGACCTTCGTTGAGGTTCCTCACCCCGGCCACCCGACAGAAACCTGTCGTCAAATTTTGAGTGTTTGGGGGATTCCTGTTCCTGAGGCCAGTCGAGATGTAAGCGTTCGACTGCCCTAGTTACCACCTCAAGTAATTCCTCATACTCTCGCTCGTTACGAGAGGAGCGTTCTGAGGTGGTAAACTCAACTGAAAGAAGGGATGAGGTCTCCTGTGCCCGATCAGAAGAAGCACTGAGGTGCGCTTGAGAAGCGGACGCAAGAGTTTCCCGATCCGGCGAGAGTGCGAGAGAAAAGGGCCAACCCGTCTCACACGCTTCCGCCAGATCAACACACGATTCCCAGGAGTGAAGCACGGCTCGCGATTTCTCTTTAAAGAATGCGAGCCGGGCGCGAAGCGCTTTGACTGGGAGCAGATCACAGTACTCGCATTGTCCCTCGAGCCCGAGGATAGCGTGCTCTTCACCCAAACACTCAAAATAAAAAGCATGGCCATCATCATCGGAGAGAAGTCTCTCACACGGAGGTAAACATCTCTTTTTTAACTCAGCCATTTTACTTTCGCTTTCTTTTTTATTTTAACTGCCACACAGTATCGTTTTACACACACACACAGACACAAACACACACACACACACACACACGCAAACACAATGCAGTCCTGCAGACAAAAGACCTGAGGATGTTTCCGGTTTAGATCTATTTATAACCTCCAGGTGTACCTGATCAGATGATGTCACCTGACCGAGGTTATATAAGCCAAGTTTTTGGCGTGTTTGACACACAAGCTTCAATAACCGGTCAACGGAGTCCTTTTTCCCTTTTTGAAAGGGAACAACACAGCAAAACACCATTAGGGAGACGACACAAAAAGATACAATATACTGTAGAGTGAGACAACACAGAGGAGGTAATAGAGAGACATAGACACAAATAAAGAGATATGATACAAAGAGCAGACGCAGAAAGAGAGAACACAAAGAAGTGAGAGAGTGAGAGAGACACGACATTAAAATAGATAACAAAATTAAAGACGATACTAAAAGTAACAACACACCGAGAGACAATGAGAGGTGAGACAGAGGGAGACACAAACACGAAAAGGAAGGACAGGAAGAGACATGATGCTCAGAAGGACCTTAATATAGGGACACACACAGGGTGTGATACTGTATATAGTAGATCAGACTGTGGGGGGAGACTGAAGGAGTGAAGTTAGCATCGCTAGCGTCTTTAGCTGCAGCCTCGAAGCGAGCGTAGAAGGTGTTCAGCTCGTCTGCCAGAGTCGCGTCCGCGTTCGTCATACCGGATGTTGGTGTTTTATAGTCCGTATTTATAGTTCTATTGTCACGAACCGATCTTCTGATTAGATTTAAAAAACAATTTTAAATTTTAAATCCCAAATGGCGTGGATTGGACCTTATCTGGTGTAGAACACTGTGTGAGATCACACACACACACACTCAGACAGCACTCTGAGACATGACACACACTCCGAGGCGACACACACTTTAAGACGACACACACTCTGAGAGACGACACTCTGAGACGACACACAATCTGAAAGACAACACACACTCCGAGGCGACACACACTTTCAGAGATAACAAACATTCTAAGACGACACACACTCCGAGGCGACACACACTCTGAGAGCACTCCAAGAACTGTTGCACACTCCATGAGATGGTGCTTACTCACAGAGACACACACTGAGAACACACTGAGAGACAACACACACACACACACACTCTGAAAGACACATGCTCTCTGAGAGATGACCCGTTGCCTGAGAGAACCCAGGCACAGGCACACACTCAAATATATGACACACAGTCAGAGAAAAACACCATCAGAGTTTAAATCATGTCCTCATGATGGGGACACAGAGGGGAGACACAGAGGGGGGACACAGAGAGGGGACACAGAGGGAGGACACAGAGGGAGGACACAGAGGGGAGACACCTGCTGCAGTTTAACACCTGGAGCTGTTTGTTCTGAGGAAACCTGAAACATTCATCTTCATCATCACATCCAGCACCTCACTGCTCCTGCTGCATCTAACAGCCTGATTTACATAAACATGCATAGGACAGGGCAGGCGGAGTGTGTGTGTGTGTGTGTGTGTGTGTGTGTGTGTGTGTGTGTCAGACAGCAGGGTCTCACACTACCACCTGTCCCAATGTCCTGTTTCTCAACATCTCGTCTTTTCCTCGCCAAGCCTCTCGTCTTTTACCTTCATCTGACCTCACTTCCTGCTAGAATGCTAACGCCGCTAATAAATCACAGCGGCGGTTACTTAGCAACCCGCACACCAGAGCACCAGCGCTTCATTTGAACCCCTTTAGAACCACATTAAGTTTATTTTCGTTTCATTTATGACCTGAATACAGAGCGTTTACTCCACACAGTCATCGCTTTCATTCTCCACAAATAAACTCCATTCTGTATTTATAGAGCGAGCGAGAACGTTATCTTTCTGACATTTACAGCCTTTAATTGTGAAAAAGAAAATTATCAGATGTAACACACACACACACACACACACACACACATGAGAGAGAAGAGAACTTAATATTGCACCATTACAGAAGAACGCTCGACTAGTTTTCCGTGTTTGGGGAGAAAATCCGGATTTACGAGACCGAGTGGATTCGGAAGATTTTTACGAATCCGGTGTGTGTGTGTGTGTGTGTGTGTGTGTGTGTGTGTGTGTGTGAGTTTAAGACAGCGATGTTCTTCACAGTGAGATTTTTTCTCTCCTTGTGCACGTCTCCTCGTCTCTGCTGTCTCTGAGAACACACACACACACACACACACACACACACACACACACACACTGCAGTGTATAAGTTTTGATTGTGATTGCAGAACCCTGCAGTCAGGTTTATTTAGAACTTTAGGAGAAGTGTGTTATTAGAACGTGGTACAGTGTAGGACGGCCAGAACCCTAAGAACATCCGAAGAACCCGTGAAGAACCCTAATGGTTCAGCAGATGTGATGGGATTAAACCTTCTTCAGCTCTGCCACATTACTGGACAAACGATCCCATTAATCCCGCGCCTCATTGTCCGCGTGTTCCTGCTCATCTCCCTTCTTTGTCCTCCGCGCTCCAGAACTGTCACTCCGTCTTTTCACTGCATCTTTTCAGCCTTCCATCTCCTCCCTCTCTCTCTCTCCCTCTCTCTCTCTCTCTCTCTCTGTGTGCTGTGTAAGCACTTCTCGTCCCCCTGCTCTCTCGCTCTCTTCCTCCTCCACCACTGTGAAATTGGCTTTGAATATGGATTTAGAGAGGAAGCCACTCGCTCAGAAAAAGCACAGCCATAAACATTAAGAGCAGCGGCCAATAAAAAAGGCACACGCAGAGAATCGGAGCACGGCTTCCAAAAACTGCACGGGTTTTAACTGGCTTCACACACACACACACACACACACACACACACACACACACACACACACACAGTCGGTGTGTTGGAGAACCGCACTCAGGTACAAATATGACATTGAATAATGAACAGAACACACACACACACACACACATCCTGCGTTCCTGACTCGTGGCTCAGAGGATCATGACTGAGAGAGAGAGAGATATCAACCCAAAGAGAAGGAGAAGAAAATGAGATGAAGAGAAAGAGAGTGATGGGAGAAAAAGAGAGAAAAGAGAAAGAGAGACAGAGAGCGAGGGACATGAGGAGGGAATGTTGTACTGGAGAAGAGAAGAAAAGCTGCAGTCTACTGGGTGCCATCTCACACACACACACACACACACACACACACACACACACACACACACACAGGGTTACAGATTAAGTATTTCTGCAGCGCTTGAATTTTTTTTTTTTTATAAATCCTCCTCACACCTTGACTTTGAGGTCTATAATGAGGACAAAAAACAAAAAAGAAACAAAACAGAGATGCTCAGATCGGCCAATCACATCACGGCCCAGGAAAATCTGCCAATTAGGAGTTTGTTGCCATAGCAACCGGCTGGACCACTGGGCAGACTGGACCTGCACTGGGCTGCTGATGCTGATGCGAGACAGACACTCAGGATCGTGTCCTAAACCACATCCTGTTCCCCCTCGTCACACCTCGGGACACTGTACGGGTGATAGGAATAATAATAATAATAATAATAATAATAATAATAATAAGCTAGAACCCTTGGTGGTTCCTCTGGTTCTTCAGCTTGGTGTTCCGGAGGAAACGTTTTATTATAAAAATGTCGAACCCTATAGCAGAGTGTCCTCCTGTCAGACCTCCTATCAGACCATGGTTCCAAGAAGAACTCCAGAGAGGAACCAGGTCTGAGGAGAACAACAGCTACAGCTACACCACAAAGGTTGAAACCAGAACCGTTAATGTTCTTCTGGTGTCCATCCTGTCTCAGTTCTTTAAAGCAACACACTCTTAAACACTCTCAAAACTCTTCCTTGATGGTTCTTGAACAGTTAAGAGATCTAGCTTTAACAGGTTCTAAAACTGATCTCCATGAGAATGAAGAACGTGTTAAAGAACTCATCATGAGCTGGAGAGATAACGTGTTCTGTAAACACACTCTTACAGCTTCAGGTAGCAGATGGTTCCTGGTGCCCCTGTCACGCAGCACTCAGTTCCGGTCCGCTAATCTGATGTCTTCACTGCGTAACGCGCGGGTTTTGGATTACACCGAAGCCGTTACCGCGCTCTCTGTGGGCCGTCACTCAGTCAGTGTGCGTTACCACGGCAACGCCGAACACTGGACTCAGCTGCGGTTCCTCCGGGAAGCACTTCACCGTTCCAGAGTGACTCGATAAACAAAACACTCCTCCACATCGTCTCTGAAATGTCAGTCGCTCGATATTAATGTCTCCTTTACACGTTTACACTCACGGCGGAACCGCGGTACTGAACCCCAGCACGGCCCGGGTCACCCGCCGCCACCCGCCGCCGCAACCACATACACTACAGCGTCACTTGTCAGATATCACTCGGGTACCAATCAGGTGCTGATGTCAGGGGGAGGGGTGGGGCTTACAGAGGGGCGGGGCTTACAGAGGGGCGGGCTGATGTGGAACCCAAACGTCTGAGAGGATAAAAGGCTTCAAGTGTGAAGAGACAATAAAACAGATCTCACACACACACACACACACACATCATGTTCATGTCTATTAGTGAGTGATTGTAACAGTTGTGACAGCTGTACACTGTGTGTGTGTGTGTGTGTGTGTGTGTGTGTTGATCTCTTTCAGAGAGAACTTTAATCTTAAATAAAGTTAGGAGACTTTCAGTCTCTGAACATCTGATTGAGTGTATACACACACACACACACACACACACACACACACGCAAATACAAATTGAATCTCTCTCTGTACTGTAGTGTGGAGAAAAAGGAAAAAAAACAAAGAGAGAGAGAGAGTGTGTGTGTGTGTGTGTGTGTGTGTGTGTGTGTGTGTGTGAGGCAGAGCTGTATTTGGTGCTGCACAGGGACTCGGCTCTCTCCGGGCAATTAGGCTGCAAATGGAGGACAAATAAATGAAGAGACTCTGACATCCTGCAGCTCCAGTCAGCAGAGAATCTCTCTCTCTCTCTCTCTCTGTCTCTCTCTCTCTCTCTCTCTCTCTCTCTGTCTCTCTCTCTCTCTCTCTCTGTCTCTCCGTGTCTTCATCTGTTTCTCTCTGTACTTTCGCTCGTGTGTCCATCATCATTCGCTCATTAATCAGCAGCAGTGAGCAGGAGACATCTGTCTCTTCTTCACACCGTCTCACCCTCATGTGCTGCGCCAGTGTGTGTGTGTGTGTGTGTGTGTGTGTGTGTGTGTGTGTGTGTCACACTGGGGTCTTTGCTGTGAAATGAGACGCTGCAGTTTTCTGCTAAAGCTTCCTCCTGCTCAGTGTTTATATTAAACAATAACTGACCTGAACTCGACTCTTTCACATCAACACTACAGCACGAGACCAGGGTCATGTGACTCCACACACACACACCCACACACACACACACACCCCCACACACACACACGCTCTCTCTCTCACACACCTTAAACACTTTATGCACCGTGGGTCATGTGACAGCTGTGTGAATGTTTCTTTTTCACCTCCTTCACTCGTCCTCAGCAGAAGGGACTCCTGATGAACCTTTTCTACACCTCCGTCTGTCTCTCCATCACGTCTCACACTGAAGGGAGCGAATGAAAAGCAGGAGTGACGGACAGACAGTCGAGGGTGGAGACGGACGGAGTGAGGACGCAAGATGAAGGAAGATCAGGAATAAAGGAAGGATCTCGTCCCTCTCTCATCCTTCTCTCTGTCCTTTCTTCCACCTGCTGTCTTCACTCCATCCATCTCTCTTCATCCGTCATCTTCTTTTCCTTCATTCGTCCTGGTCTGTTCCATTTGTCCCTCTCTCACTGGTCCCTCTTTCCTCCTTTCTGTCCTGTTCTTCACGTTCATCTCATTTCCTCTTTTTTATTTCTAAACATTCCCTTCTTCCTGTACTCTTCTCTCCCTTCCACCCGTCCATCCGTCCTGCTCTCCTCCATGTTAATTTCTTGCCGTCCTTCTTTCTTAACCTTCCCAACGTTCCTGGTATTTGTCCTCCTTGTCCTTCTTTTTTATCTCACAGTGATTTAATTTGTCAGTCCGTCCTTTCTTCCTCCCTGATACTTCTTCTCTCTTTTATTTAATCTATATACATTTGTCCCTGTGGTACGTTCACTTGTCTTTTTGTCTTTCCTTCCTTCACTTCCTTCGTGTCACTTTCCCTCCCTCTCTCCCTCTTTCCCTTCATTCATTCATTCCTTTTCTTTTCTCTCTCTTTCTCCATGATCCTTTCTTCCTTCCTCCCTTTTCTTTTTCCTCACATGGTGTTTTCACTCGTCTTCCTCCCTCCTTTTCTCTCTCATCCTTTATTCCCTCTCTGCTCTCTGACGCCTCAACACTTTTATTTCACTTTTATTCTTCCTTCTCCTGCTGCTCCATCCCTTCTTTCCTTCCTGAGTTTTTTTCCTCCTCTCCTTCACTCCTCTCCTTCGCTCTTCTCCTCCACTTCCTCCCAGGACATTTGTCTCTCTCTCAGTTTTTCCTCGTCTGGTCCCTGATGTTCGGCGGCGTATCCGTCGGTGCTGGGAGCCGCGCGAACCGTCTGAAGGTCAGACGGAGACAATCGTTACACACACTCGCTCGCTCGGATGCGAATGCGGATGGAAATCTAACGAGCTCTCGCAGGCTTCGGTTCAGAAGTGAGGACAGGAAGTGCAGCGGGACACAGGAGACCAGAAAGCAGCGGGTGGAGTGAAGAGAGACAACTAGGGAAGTTTCGAGCGTTTATTCAGGAGCGAGAGACGCAGATGTACCTCCCACTTACACACACACACACACACACACACACACACACACACACACAGAACAAGTGGATCTAATCATCTGTTGTATCTGAAACTCAGTTTTGTTCTGATCTACAGTGGAGACGTTAACATCAGATCTGAACCCTGCTGAGAAACACGATGATCTCGAACCCAGATCACACCGTTTGGGTCTCTCACTCTCTCTCTCTCTTTTCTCTCTCTCTCTCTCTTCTCTCTCTCTCTTTTCTCTCTCACTCTCTCTCTCTCTTTTCTCTCTCTCTCTCTCTTCTCTCTCTCTCTTTTCTCTCTCACTCTCTCTCTCTCTTTTCTCTCTCTCTCTTTTCTCTCTCTCTCTTTTCTCTCTCTCTCACTCTCACTCTTTTCTCTCTCCCTCTTTTCTCTCTCATTCTGTTCTCTCTTTTCTCTCTCACTCTGTTCTCTCTCACTCTTTTCTCTCTCTCTCACTCTCTCTCTCACTCTTTTCTCGCTCCCTCTTTTCTCTCTCTCTCCCTCTTTTCTCTCTCATTCTGTTCTCTCTTTTCTCGCTCCCTCTTTTCTCTCTCTCTCTTTTCTTTCTCACTCCCTCTTTTCTCTCTCACTCTCTCTCTCACTCTTTTCTCTCGCTCCCTCTTTTCTCTCTCCCTCTTTTCTCTCTCACTCTTTTCTCTCTCTCTCTCTCTCTCTCTGAGGCTGACAGATGAAAGATCTTGATGTTCTCCTGCGTACTCCAGCGCCCCCACACACACTCATCCGACCTCAACATGGAGTCGATTCACACCAAAAATAGAAAACCATTGTTCTCTCTCTCTCTCACACACACACACACACACACACAGATTAGGTTAAATGTCACCGAACACACACACACACACACACACACACACACACACACACAGCGAGAGGAAGAGAGATCCACACTCCACACTGATTCTCTATCTTCAGCACGTGCGTTCCTCGAGAACCCAAAGACTGACAGGTGATGTGTGTGACCAGTTACAGAGTCATGAGGAAGACTTTCACTTGTCAATCACTCTTCATCCCTCCCTCTGTCCCTCCCCCCTGTCTCTCCTCTATAGCTCTCATCCTCTGCAGGAGTCACGTGGGACTGGAACACATCTACCCCCGGGAGCTCAGAGCACATGGAGGGGAAAACAGCAGTCAGCCTTCAGCGCAGGTCTTTAGGAGGAAACTGGAGAGTCTGTGGGGATCCACAGAGCACCGAGACACCATGTGACCTCCACACACACACACACACACACACACACACACACACACACACACACACAGGAGGGTTTGATTTGAACCCTCAGCCCGTCTAGGACACTGAACAGGTTTCTGAGAACGTTTGATTTCATCACGTTCACATTTATACAGAACTGTGCAAAAGTTTTGACCCCCCCCCCCCCCACCTTGTTTTTTCATATTAACAAAAGATTTTATAAAATAAACAGGAACAAATGTTTTACTGCGACACACTGCAAACTGCCTGAAGGTACGATGTAAAAATATTCTGTTTGTATGTTTGAGCCTCAGCAGCGACCTCATTTCCCCTCTCGTCTGTTCAACCCCTCAGCATTCAGCATCAGCACCGAACATCAAACTAAACTGCTGAAACGGCTCACCTTTATCTTGATCCTCGTTCCATCCTGATCCTTAATGTCTGTCCTGTTCTTCATGATCATTTCTAAACATTCTCTTTCTCTCTTTCCTTCCTGCTCATCACTACGTCACTTTCTTCTCT
The DNA here is from genome assembly GCA_030014365.1 of Clarias pachynema. Lineage (NCBI taxonomy): Eukaryota > Metazoa > Chordata > Actinopteri > Siluriformes > Clariidae > Clarias > Clarias pachynema. The sequence continues at coordinate 27,211,087 of JAQMYL010000008.1, forward strand.
GTCCTTCTTTCCTTTTTCCTCTTCTTCATGACTTTCCTGATGTTTGTTCTCCCTTTCCTGTTTCATATCGTTTTTTTTTTTCATTCATGGTCTTTTCATTTGTCTGTCTGTCCTTTTGTCCCCCTCCATCCCTTCCTTTCTTTCTTCCTTTTTTCTTTCCCTTCCTCCTGTATAGTTGTACTGTAGGTGTCTCCTTCATTTTCTGTTTATATCCATTTTTTCTCTGATGGTATTTTCAGTACTTCTTCCTTCATTCCTGTTATTTTCTTTCCCTTCCTTTCTTTCATCCTGTTATTCTCTCTCTCTCTCTCTCTCTCTCTCTCTCTCTGTCCTTCTTCCTTCTTGATGATAAGCTCCTTCAGGAAGCCTGGAGATCTGTCCCTCAGCACTACATTAAATAACACCAGAAAGTCTGAAGCTTTGGAAACACAATATGAAGAACTGATGGGGGTCAAGACTTTTGAGAACATATTTCCATAAAGCTCCTGTGAGTTCTCCTGGGATTAGTGGGATTTAATTAGAGAACATCACTGCCGGATTTGTGTGAGTGTTTATGGACCAGGTGGAAGCTGATTATCTTCTGCTGATGATTCGTGACGTCATCTTCAGTGTTCTTCATAAAAACCCCAGAACTTCTAGAACAACTCACACACCAGTTTAAGACTTTCACTGACAACTTTTATCTGTTATCAGGTGTGTGTGTGTGTGTGTGTGTGTGTGTGTGTGTGTGTCAGCATTCAGTGAAGATCCACATCCTCTAAGAGACTCTCGTTTCCTTCTAACCCGAGTCTCCTCAGACCTCACCCTCATGTTCCGTGTTCCTGCTCCGCTCCTGGTTCGGCTCTGCACCTCGCTGACATCGGAATATTCGGAGAACATGTTTATTCTTCACCGCACACACACACACACACACACACACACACACACACGCACACACACACTTTCCCAGAATAATTTATAGCTGTTTCCCCCCACAGTGTCAGAACTGGAGCTTCTTCTTACAACAGGTTCTAAATGTTCTAATCACATTAAACTCTTCACGCTCGATCCTGAATCTTCATCATCCTGTGCTGAGGATCCAGGAAATAATTTGAAGTAAAAACTCATTACACAGGAGCTAGAACCCGTAAACACCCCGGAGAACCCTGGAGATCTTTTCTCCCTTCTTTAGGAACTGAACGTTTAGCAAAAAACTTTTTTTGATAGAAGATCATCTTTATAAAAGTAACTTTTTATTAACTTGTGACAAAAAGCTAAATTCCAACAGACTCGTGAGAGAGAACATTGTTTTGATGTTAATATGCAAATTATTGTAACAATAAAGAGATAAACAGCGTCGCTCTTTAACGAGTGCTGCTGTGGTGTGAGAGGAGTAAATAAACACCTGCGCACATGCAGTTAGTGGAAACTAATCAACTTCAGTCTACAGAAACGCGACTCGAGGAATAAAATCACACGAGCTGCGGCGCAGGAGGAAAATAATCAGCAACAGGACGGTGTGTGTGTGTGTGTGTGTGTGTGTGTGTGTGTGTGTGTGTGTGTGTGTGTGTGTGTGTGTGAACATCAGCCTTCAGCACCGCGCTCTCACACCCAGGTGGAATTATACACCACTTTCATCCTGCTGTTACTTATTCCGTTCACACACACACACACACACACACACACACACACACACACACACGTGTTTAAATGAAAGCTCGGTTGTATTTGCAGGTCAGAACCAGAACGCAGAAGACTTCATCAAAGTTTGAGTGGACGGTGATCACGTGGGTTTGATCAGGTTCTCGTCTCAGGTTCTCGTCTCAGGTTCTCGTCCCCGTGAGACTCGCGCCGCTGTTCATAACATCAGAGACACGCCGCTGCCTCCTCCATCCAAATCACCCCAGATAACACACTGAGCACGTCCCCCACCAGCCGGCTTTAACCCCACTACATCTCCCCACATGCCCTGACTCCGCCCTCTCCGCC
>JAQMYL010000008.1:27215762-27227469 GCA_030014365.1 Clarias pachynema
GTGTGTGTGTGTCTGTGTGTGTGTATGTCTGTGTGTGTATAGAAACAAACAAACAAACAAAAACATGAGAAAAGATATTTAAACCAGCCAGTCAGACTTTCTTCCTAATGTGACCTCATATAGGAAGAGCCCCGCCCCCTCCCTGGCTTGTTGCCCAGATCTGCTGTGCTTGGGGGGAGGGGGTGTGTCATTTACATACGTAGACACTGAAACGGTGCGTTCGCAAGAGGAGTGAAACAAGAGGAAGGTTTGAGGTGTAAACAAAATGCCTCATTGAGGGGTATTTCACACACAAACACACACACACACAAACACACACTCACTGGTGGAGCTCTGATTCCTGTGTTCAGTTGTAAAGAAACACTCACACATGGGACCTTTAAGACTTAATAAAGCAGTGTGTTTTTCAGGATGTGTGTGTTGATATTTCGTGACTCCACAGGACAGAGTTTCAGCCGCAAGCTGAGATCAGACTGGAGACACCAGCGTCCCGCGCTCTGCTCAGTCTAAACAAATAAACAAATAAATAAATAAACAATCCGCATCGTCCTGTGTCTCTTCTTCCTGCCCGAGAGTCACCAGATGATCCTCCGTCGTTCCTCGTGTGTGAGACGATTTTAAAAGTGAACCTATAATTCCCGGGTGATGTTCCCCTCCGTGTTTAATCGGAAGACGTTCCCTGTGTGATGAATTGTTCACTAAAGAACCCCATTGCCTCAGAACACACACAGAGAGAAAAGAAAGAAAATACATCTCACATCCGGCCTCACGAGGTTTCCTCCACTGAAGATTCCATCTTTACAGAGTTCCCACTTCTTCTCTCATCTTCTTCTCTCCTTGGTTCCCTCAGTGAAGGTTAAAGTGCTGATGTGATCTACAGAAAACAGATCTGAGACGATCTCCACTGAGCGCATTAACACGAGCCTCACTACAGTCAGAGCTGCTGTTATAGAGGATTAATCAACACCTTCTGACCAATCAGATCAATACGTTAACATCAAAGGTGTAAAAAATTTAAAGACACCGTTGACCTGTTGATGTTTTTTTTTCAGATCGTTAGCAGTTGTAGTTTCACGACTCTGACTATAGAGGGAGCTCTAACATGTTTAACATCCTGCATCTGTGTAAAACCCGCGTGTGTGTTCAGGTGAGGTTGAGGTGGATTTCCGCTAACAGCCGGCGCGCGTCTCGCTTTGAAGCTCCGTGAAATGAATCATTTGTCTTTTTTTGTATTTTTTTTTTCAAAAGCATGCTTTATTTTCATATTCAGTCGATCTTGAAACAGGTGCTGCTTTTTTCTCGCATGAACCCATTCAAAATTTAGGCTTTGAAGTGGGATTGATCTAACCTCTCTGATCTCTCACTCCGGCTCTCTCGCAAAAAAAAAAAAAAAAAAAAAGAGGCTTCAAATGCCAAAGAAAATCCCAGTGACACGTGAATACGTGCAGGAGAACGAGTGAATCAGGAGCAGCTTCAGGTGTCAGTTCAGTTTGATTAAACAGGAAGTCAGATGTTCAGGATATGCTTTTGATCCTTCAGCATCTTCTCAGGTGTTTTTTTTGTTGTTGTTGTTGTTGTTGTTGTTTCTTCACCAGGAGCTGGAGCAGAGCACCGAGCCTGACGGACGCCCCTGCTCTGGAGTCAGTGGTACGATCCAGACACCCACACTGAGCTGAAGCCCTCCAGTGGGACTGGGCTGATATGGGGGGTGGGTGGGGTGGGGGGGTTTGGGGGGGGGTGTAGGGTGAGCGCTGATGCAGACATTTGACGTGAGAGGAGAACAGCGGTGGAAACAGGGACGAGACGCAGGAGAAGAAATTAAATTCTTCAGATGCAAATTGAGGACGAGGTGAGCGAGAGGCACGATTGATAGAATAAAGAGAAAGAGTACGAGACAGAACTGAAAGAAAAACAGAGGGAGGAAAAAGAAAGAGAAAAAGAGGGAGGGGGGGGGGGAGTGTGGAGCGTTCCGTGTGTTTGTGTTTCTCCTCCCCAGAGAACTTCAGCAGCTAAAATAGCAGCTCTGGCTGTGGTCTATTTAACCGGCAGCGCCCGAGGTGACGGCAAACTCCAGCGTCTCTCTAATCACTTGTACTGATTGACGCAAGGAACAGCGCATTGCAGGCATTTCTACTCTCTACACTCTCTCTCTCTCTCTCTCGCTCACACACACACACACACACACAGTTTCACTTCTCGTGAGTGCAGGGCAGCTTTCAGCACCACGGACAGCAACAGAGCAGCTCCATGAGGCCAGAAAGCAGCTGTAATGTTTAACGAGTAAAAGATCACAACATCAGCATCCGGATAAGTTCCGTACAGATGTTCCAGCTGCACGCCTTCACCCTCACCTGCTACAGGCTCCGCCCAGAGAACCGCTGTTCATCAGCACATACTCTGTCTCTCTCTCCTCTCTCTCAGTCTGTCCTTGTCTCATTTCTTCTGTTTCTCTCTCTCTCTCTATATATATATATATACACTGTATATATATTCATTAGCAGTATTAGTCGGTCTGATGGTTTACTTTATTGATTTTTATTTGTTCACTCAGATTTTATCTGACTGCAGGTTCTGTCGCTGCTCAGTAATTTGTTCTAAATGTAATTAAATGTAATGAAAAACACACACACACACACACACACACACACATAAAGGTTCTTCAGATTGTTTTGGGTTTTAAGATTCCTAATGAGGTTCTGCTTAGAGCTCCGCCCCCTTTTTAAAAATAAATCCACACAAATTAACATGAACATTTGTTTAGACTGAAAACTTTTTTCCCCTGTGTGTGTGTATCTGTGTGTGTGTGTGTGTGTGTGTGTGTGTGTATCTGTGTGCGTGTGTGTGTGTGTGTGTGTGTGTGTGAGAGAGAGAGAGAGACTGTAAAATACTCTAACATTAAACAGAAGAGATGAACGGCAGTAGACCTGATCTACAGGACGATTAAACACCTCAGACCTACACAAACCCTTCACTCCATTTCCTCGTCCTCCGGTAATTAATGCTGAACCTCTCGAGCCTGAACGCGCCGTAACGAGCGACGACATCAACTCTGAGAAATCCTCCAGTGTTTTATAGTAAAACAAGCGCGAGGTCAAAACAATGCTGTTCCACCGGGGAGTGTTTGATACCTGATCCAATATAATCACCTCCCTCTCTCTCTCCCTCTCTCTCTCTCTCTCTCTCTCTCTCTGCATCGACTGGCACACGCAGCGTCTGAGGATAATTAGATTAACGAGCAGGAGACGGGAGAGAGTAAGTGGAGGTAGAGGACCACAGGCCGATCCGATACGAGGAGCATTAAGGAAGCGGAGTGAGAGTGGTTTCTGTTCATCACAGTCGCCTTGGGAGACGTAGAGAGCGGTCTGTTTTGTGACGGAAAACACACACACACCCACACAAACACACACACACACACACTAAAGGTAACGATTATCATCTGCAGATGTTTCTAATTGACTCTGAGAAAAGGAGCGTGAAGCTAAATCTATAATTAAATTAGAAACGCATCGAGTCCGGTCAATTCACCGAGCGCAATCAACAAGCGTCGACCTGTTGAGTCCGGATCGCCAGAGACGAGAGGAGGACGAGAGGAGGACGAGAGGGGGACGAGAGGGGGACGAGAGGGGGACGAGAGGAGGACGAGAGGGGGACGAGAGGAGGACAAGAGGAGGACGAGACGTTCACTCCACTCCACGGCCCGTTAATGGGGTGAAATTAAAGAGAGGGATCCAATTAACCCACGACGAGCAGAACTACAATCTGCAATCAGCGCAGTGAGCCGAGACAGACGTCGAGCGCCCGGACCCTCGGCTCCAGACTCCACGGGGACTCATGAGGACGAGCTCCAGACGCTCCGCAGTCGACAGTCTGAACATCACCACCTGAGCAGACAGTCAGTCGAGAGCCCTGGAGGGGGGGTGGGGGGGTTGGGGTAGGGGGGTTAATAGACTGTTGGACTGGAATTATAATCCACGACCCGCATCTAATGGAACATCAGCAGACGCCGCAAACCCCCCCCCCCCCCCCACACACACACTCCCCCCCAATGCGATATATAGTGCCAGTGTTACCATGGCAACAAGAACCATGCACAAAGGACACAAACGCTGCGCAGCAGGTTCTGCAGCTTTACCTCTGACTGTTAATAAGTGCCGACACTGGAGACTCCTTCCCTACACGTTACACACGTCAACTCTTACAGAAAACTTCACCATGACATTTATCAAATCTCCCCACCCCGCCCCGCCCCGCCGCGCCCCGCCCCCCTCCACCGCATGAGCCGTTACCATAGAAACAACAACACATTATAACGAGTGATGTGATTTTTATCTGATTTAACCAATCAGAAGCCAGAAGTCATGATGATTGTGTAAGGCTTTCGCTAACACACACACACACAGACACACACAGACACACACACACACACACACACACACACTAAATAAACAATCATGTTCATATCACATCAGTGTGTGATCAATAATAATAATCACACACACACACACACACACAGGAGCGTCTGGGAGGCCGTGTTCATCACTCCTGCTCTCGTGTATACACTCTGTGACGTTCAGTAATTAAACCTGTCCAGTTTAGCGCGCGGCGCCGTGGAGCGACACTCCGGCGTAACGCCGTCGCTCGGCTGAGTCGCTCTGCCCAATTTAGTTCTGCCCAAATCAATTTAGAAACAGAAATGAATGCAATCAGGAGCAATCGGGTTGTTTTCCCTCCACATGCTGGGACGTCTCCCGGCTCGGCGGTGATACAGACGCTCAGCGGATCTCTCGCGCTCGCTGCGAGGACATCGTTATCTTCAATCATCACCTGAGGCTGCTCTGCATGCACAGGCAACGACGCCCAGAGCAAACAGCTGGCGGCCATGATGAATATTCTACACTCGGTCGTGGGGGGCTGACAGGCGACCGGGGGTGAGGCGTAGAACAGAAAACCTGCTGCAGGAGTGATGGACACGCTGTCAGGAGGGACAGGGACAGTACGGAGGGGGAGGAGTGTGGAACGATTTAATAGATTTAAGTCAACTGCAGAGTCTTTGGGTTTTTTCTCTCATGTTCAGATTCACGCTCGTGAGTCCACAGTAAAGCCGACATCAGCATCCGCACCTTTACACCACCAGCCTCGGGTTGCCAGATCTTCCCTCGGGAGACGAGACACTGAGACGTTCAGCAACCTCTCGAGCACCGACTCCGTAATGAATCTAACAGCGAGTCGCTCTTTTAGATCCAGGTTCAGTTTATTTACAACACACCGTACACACTCGCGCTCATAGGTGTGAGAGGTCAGAGGTCACAGGGTGGGGTTCCTCCAGATGTAAAGGGATGAAATGACTAATTGAATATTTATGTATTTAATTCTTATCCTTAAATGTTTTTCCACAGTGTGTGTGTGTATGTGTGTGTGTGTGTGTGTGTGTGTGTATTTACAGACAAAACCGAAATTGTATGGCATATTGTAATTACATCAAACTCCCAGACAGAGATAAGCCACGCCCCTGCTGTAAACAGACTCCGCCCCCTGTGTGTTACCCTCAGGTAGCTTCAGTTAGTAGTTCCTAACTCAGAAGCTTGTGTGTTTGGTCTGAGTGATGATGTGTGTGTGTGTGTGTGTGTGTGTGTGTGTGTGTGTGTGTGTGTGTGTGTGTGTGTGCTCAGTGTTTAATCCATTTTCTGTGTGAGCTAGTGGAGAGTCAGTGGAGGGGAACAAGTTCATAATCTTATCTGTGATCTCTATCTCTCTCACACACACACACACACACACCCATATTATCATATGCAATGGTTTTCCAGTCTCACCTTTAAATGCAAATGACACAGAGAGAGAGAGAGAGAGAGAGAGAGAGAGAGAGAGACGACTGATCACTTGAAGAAGAGGTTAAATGATTCTGTACACTCAGGGACGCTCTAGAACCTGAACTGTGACTCAGTAGTCAGGTTTCTGCTCCAGGTTCTAGACCAGGCGGCTCAGCATTTGAGATTCTTCTCTAGATTAAGTACAAGGAAGTTCAGTGATCAAGAACCAGTTTGAGGCGCCTCAGAATTCAATGTTCTTACCTAGAACCTGTATGGAGCAGCTCAGTAGACAAGATTCTGCTCTAGAACCTGTACAGTGTGGCCAAGGGCACAGTATGCTGTAAAATCTCTTTTGGGTGATTCAGTAATCAAGGGTCTGCCATAGAACCTCTTTGTAGTGTCTTCACAACTGAGATTCTACTTTAGACTAAACACAGTGTGGCTCATCAGTCATGGTTCTGTTCTGGAACCAGTACAGCATGACTCTAGAACCAGTACAGCATGGTTTGGAAATCAGTGTTGTGCTCTAGATCCAATTCTTCTCTAGAACTGGTACAGTAGGGCTCGGTAGTCACAGTTCTGCTCAAGAACCACTACTGCTCTAGAACCAGTACAGTGGTGCTCGGTAGTTCTGCTCTGTAGAACTGGTTCTGCTCTAAAACTGGTACAGCGGTGCTCCGTAGTCGGGGTTCGGCTCTACTGACTGTAAGTTTGACTATACACAACGGACAGTGTTTTTAAGGGTTCTTAAAATCGGGTACTTAAAACTTAAAATGGTACTTTTGAGGTTTTACTTGAAACCTTTTCCTGAGGAAACCTTCTGCTATAAGGTTCTGCTATGAACTGTGTTACTGTAATCACCTTTAATTGGTTTTTTGAAGGGTTCTAGATCTAATAATTTTTCTAAGAGTCTCTAACATGAGGAAAAGGAGAACGCTGCACATGAATGATCTAGAATGATTTAGACAGAGCTCTGAACAGAGCACCTTCAGGAAGTCAGAGATCCCTGTGAAGAAACATTTTAGCTTCCAGAAGAACATTTCTGTTCACAGTTCCCTCTAGACCACAGAAAAAATATTGTTAAAGATTCATCAAAAAGAAGAAATCATATTGAGGAACAAGACGTTCCCCAGGGTTCCATGCTGATGAGGGCTCTCCTACCAGACAGGGTTCCTAGAAGAACCTCTTTGGGTACTAAAGACCCTTCATGTGGGTTCTCTTTCACTCCTGTCTAAGAGTAAAATAATCAAAGCTCACACTTAGACACACTAAATATAAACAATGGTAAAAAGTTTCTTTGTGTGTGTGTGTGTGTGTGTGTGTGTGTGTGTGTGTGTGTGAGAGAGAGATAACAGACGTTATGTTGTTATGTGGAACCTCACTCGTGGGAATTTGGGCTCTGATGTGAGGTGAAACCTGACGGCTCTGAAATTCCTGACTGGATGATGTTCCTCATTAGTGGTTCTCAACAGGTTCTGTATACTCAGCTCCCACAGGACGGAGAACTCATACACACCACACACACACACACACACACACACACACACACACACACACACACACACACACACAGACTGATTCCAGGTTTTAGCTTATCTCTCTGAGGAACATTTAAATATTCGATGGAGAACTCTACAGCTCAGTGTTTTCTACTCAGAACCCTAAGACTGAGAAGTACATCAGAGATCTTTCCGTCTGTCTCGGAGGAACACCTGAATGTTTCACACTGAACCCTCCGAGAGGAGAACATGTCTGGTTCTTCTGTCAGAGAAACCCTTAAATATTCACTCTAGAACCCTCTCTCTCACTGTGAGACTCCTAAATGTTCTCTGTAGAACTCAAGAACAACAATAATGTTAAATAAAAGAGACAAGCCTCACACACACACACACACACAGAGTAATGACTCACCATATTTATGAGTCATTTTGCTTAAGAAGTCTCTATGTGTGCACACGTGTGTGTGTGTGTGTGTGTGTGTGTGTGTGTGTGTGCGCGCCCGTGTGTGTGTGTGTGTGTGTGTTCTAAAGGGCAGGGTGTAGAGAACATTTACACAGTTTCACTTTCTCCGCTCGCCTCGGCTCGTGACCTCATGACTCACACACACGACTCAAGACTCGTTCATACATTATTCAGCAAGGACACTTACCACCGCAGACCCGTGGAACCTCCTCTCTCTCTCTCACACACACACACTCTCACACACACACACACACACACACACACACACACACACACACACACACTTTCCATGGGCTGCCTTGCACCATCACACTGCTATTAGAACGCAATCTCAAACACACAACGCATCAGAAAAGATATAAATGCTAACTCCGCCCATGATTGCACCTCTAGCTCCACCCCTAACTCCACCCCTAACTCCACCCCTAACTCCATCCACATGTGCATATGGTGTAATCACTCTAGTGATGTGCTGTTAGGCTAAAGATTCCTACATTTTTCTCCTTCAGAGGGTCATTGGTTTGTGTGTCTGGAGTACAATCACTCCCTCCACCCCCCCCCCCCCAACACACACACTATGAACCTGTTAGAACCTGTTAGAACCTTAGAACCAAGCTCAGAGTGGTGCGCTGCACCAGGGGTAAACAGCCCTAAAGACGCTCGTTATTATTCGACGTTAAATCTTTCTTGGGAAACCTTTAAAAGTTCTATTTACAATCGAGGGTCTCCATTTCACAAAACATTCCAAGTAGAACCAGCTGGAAACGCTAGAACCTTTTCCTCTAAACCATTTCATCTAAAATATAAACGTAAGTGAACCTCGTGCACGATCCTCCCTTAACAACAATCACAACTTTGCAAATTCACACTCTTCTCTTCTCTTCTCTCTCTGCGAATGTTTGTATATGGAACCCATATTCAAAGCACCCTTGAGAAACCTGTAGAGTAAGAAAACAAACCACAGGTGTGAACATCTAGCCAGCTGCTCTGGTCTTTCCTGTTCCTCACGCTGTCCATGTGCAAAGGGAAATGGTGAAAGGTCCGTATTGAAGAACCTCATTGTTCTCCTGATATCAGTAAGAACCTGAGGGTGAGAACTTCATCACACGTTACTCCATAATGAATAATCTGTCTTTATCTCCATCTCCACGTGTTAATCTGGCCAGAGGACGTGCTCTCTTCACTCATTAAGTATCGATTGTCTTTAAGAGCCTTTAGACAATTCTGAGATCCGAGTCGATAAGAGCGCGTTCCACTGGGCTTCAATCTTAAAGCTAATTAAAGCAAACAAAACCTTGTTAGTGTTAAACACAGAACTGATCCGTTAGCGCTCAGAGGAATTCATCCTCACCATCACACCGCGGCTCCCATGGTCCAGGATTCGAGAACGCCATCAAAACAACTCAAGATGTTCTCAACACTTAACAGCTGTTTTGCACTCATGATGTGTCGGAGAACCTTCAGGGAGGGTTCAGCTTGGTGTTGATGGAACACATGGAATTGGAGATAGAGTATTCAAGGAATTACATCTCATGAGATTTAAGGAGAACCATGAACATTTCTGTGTAAGAAAGCTTGCCCTTGCAGGAAAGCTTCAAAGTAGAACCATTTGAGAAAGCAAGAACAACCATTTGGTCTAATGGAGTAGCTCTAACAGGAAGCCTTGCCTGAGTCTTTGCTAACTCTCTTCTTAGCGACTACACCGCACATTTATTTGGGGTTAAAATGTCTGCAAAAGGTTCCAAGTATAAAGGTAGAACCATTTGTTCTAACAGTGTCAAAATGAACGGATATGAAACTCATGCAACTTTCCAAAGAACCCCAGAGGAACCCTGTACCTGTACTACTAAAAGCAGTGAGGAAAAAAAAAATCTGCAAAGAAGAAAGAAATTATCTGTTTGCAAAAGAAATGATCTGCTTGTAAGGGAACTTATTAAAGGAACTCTTAAAAGCCCCTTTACACAATTCCAGAACCATTTGTTCTACTAGTGTAGATATTAATGTACGTGCTGCTTCTTTCCCAGATTTGTGCCTTTTAGTGAACACTTAGTGGTTCTATGTAGAACCCTAGAAAAAGAGCTTTCTCATCAGCAAAGATTTCAGCAAACAACCCTGAACACAGGTTCCTAAAGTGTCAGTAACGTACAGATATACTGTATAATACCTGCTGTAAATCTAGAACCCTTGACGATTTTGAAAGCACTCGTAAAATGTCTTTTTTTATAACCCTAGACCCATTTTGTCCAATAGTCCTTCCCTTCCCTGTAGTTTGTCCCTCTGAGGAAACTCTTACAGGTTCCAAGCAGAAGTCTGATATATAGTGCTTCCTAAACACCGGGAGTTCAACTAGAACCACTTTATCACCCAGAGAACCCATAACTCAGGTTTGTAAAGAGCTGAAGCGTCAGAGGCGATACACACAGCAAAAACGCTCCTAACGATCTCATTACACAGTGCATGATTCAAAAAAATGTGAAATCTTGAACCATTAAGGGTTTAAAGTGTCCATGTAGTGGAGAATAAAAGTGTTTAAGAACGCTAGAACCATTTGGTCTATCTAGCAATGTAGAGATGAAGTGAAGTCTGTTCGTAACAGTGATGAACCAATCACAGCGTAGCAGCAGTAAACACACATCTCTAGTTCTTTACCCCTCAGATAAAACCTTAAAAAAATAAATAAATAAATAAACCTGCCTTGGCATCAGCTCAGAGTGTCTCTACTCTATCGCTCACACTTCTGCTCGGTTCTCATTTGATCTCTGGTTCTGCTCGTGCGCTTCTGAGATCAGTAAAGCGTTTCGGATCTGGGTTTTATCTGGGTTTGAATCTCAGTGATTTAGTTCTGCTCTGGTTCTGCTCAGTCCCTCCTCAGTGCTGCTGTCCGTGGTGCTGAAGCTGAGAGACTTGGCATCCTGACTCAGGCCTGAGGATGTTTCTACTTCATGTGGAGGAAAATGCTGAGACAGGTAGCAATTAGGAGCTGCTCCAACTTACTCACACACACACACACACACACACACACACACACTAAACAAAATCCTATCAGGCTGTACTCTGAGTACCAGGTTCTGATTCTGGTTCGGGTTCTGCAGGCCTGCAGCTCAGGAATAACGCAGGCGCTGGTTGCGTCATTAACGCGCGAGATTCCACTCATTAACTTCACAATCAATAGCAATAACGGATATTGATCTTCAGGCTCGACATGATCATTCTCCAATCAATAGATCGATCTTCAGCCACACCTTTAACTCTAAATTCTCCACATGATGCGCGCGGCTCTGAGCTTTTCCAGCTGTTTTTGCGCATCTGCTTCTCCGCGAGTTGCTCCGGAACACTCTGCTTATTTTTATTTATTAGTTTATTTATTTGTTGTCAGGAGAAGATGAGGATGAGAAATCACTGGTGTGAAACGGGAAGGTGATGAAACTCAGGCTTACCTTGTGTGACATCCACGTCCTCCTGCTGCAGAGCTAAAACAGGACGAGGGGCTTCGGGGGGGTTTATTATTATTATTTTTCCTTTTTCTTTTTTTTTTCTAAATTAAGATCCTTCACCAGAAACCAGCGTCCACCCACCGAGGCGCGCGCTCTCCCGACAGGGTGTAAAGTACGGCTTCTTACATAACTCCAAAAAAACACACACACTACTCCACGGACACACTCAGTGCAGGAGCCGGAGGATGAGGCGCGCGGACGCTCCCGGTCCAGTCAAACAAAGTGTGCAGAAATAAATCCCCCTCGGCTCGAGCGCGGCGCGGAGACTCGACCGTGCGCTCTTTGTTCTGCTCAGGTCCGCGGTTCTGCTCCGACCCGGTCCGGTCTGCTGCACGAGCTGCTGCTGCTGCGGCGGCGGAATCAAACTGTACGATCCTCACACAGAACCGTACAATCCCAGATCCAGCACTTTTCCTGCGTTAAACCTCAAACACACACACACAC
>JAQMYL010000008.1:27375467-27391031 GCA_030014365.1 Clarias pachynema
TATATACACACACACATATATATACAGTATATATGTCCAAATACAGTATGCTGCATGAACTGATTATTTTATATATAGAGAGAGATATTTTAATATATTTATTATAGAGAGAGAGAGAGAGAGAGAGAGAGATCCTGGTCGTATTTATTATATCTAGAGTTTCTAGATGTTTCAGTCAAATTTACAGTTGGAACATTACATTAAACTCGCAATTTCATTTATTATCTCTTTTAAAATAAAGACTTAGACTGCTTTATCAAAAATGTATGTTTAAATATATAAAACTATAACTACAGATCCAGTGTAGAATAAAGAGAGTAGTGAGTTCTCTAGCCATGGACCTGCCATCTAACACCACCACTAGGTTCTGCTCACCTCATCAGTCAGCCTGAGCCGGAAATCAGCTGATGCAGAAACACACATGTATACACATATTCTTTTCCAGGTTTCATTTATGCTTCTCCATCGCCACTAAGTTGACTGTAGCTGTGACGTGGATAATTATAATAATAATAATAATAATAATAATAATAAATCAGATGAGAGTTATTTTAGCTCTGTTATGTTAGATAGATCTGTTAAAACAGAACACGGTGTTATGTATTATTCACTGGGTTTGTCATGCCCTGTGTGTGTGTGGGACGCCATGGCCTCTGTGCCATTTCGCTGGAATTCTTTCCCGCTGCGTGGGTGACTGATGACTTCACCATTCCCTGATTCTCCCAAAGCGCTCCAGTACGCCGGCGGATCGCGCTGACGTCACTGCACCGCGTGTAGGAGCAGAGAATTTCCCCTTCACCCTGTACTGTATAGCACACAATCTCACACAATCTAATCAGGGGGAGCAAGAAGATGAAGCTCAGAGCTGTTGATGCTGATGTGCTGCTGATGCTGACGCTGATGCTGATGATGATGATGGAGTCCAGGCTTAGCCGACAGAACAAGCTGTACTAATTCAGTTAGACGCTAACTCAGACAGTAATGTGTTTAGCCGGGCAGGTTCCACTCTGGTGTGGAAAAGTCAGTATCACTTAACCGTCTCACAATGTTGAGGAACAGGAGAACCCGAGTCTGGTTATTCTCCACGTCAGATCATCAGAGTGAACGTTAACACGCCCTTAAGACAAAATAAGCTCAGAGGAGAGTGAGCTGGGTTTCAGACAAGCGTTCATTATTACAACAGTGGTCCAGTAGTGTGTGTGTGTGTGTGTGTGTGTGTGAAATCAGGAGTGAAAACAACAGAGACCATAAGGAGACCAACGACTTTTCTAGAATATTTGGTAAAATGTGGTCCATTTTCCTTTTCCCTTCAGTAAACCCTCTCCACTTGTGCACGCGGTGATCCTCTCGATTTTGATGAAATCCTCAGTGTTGAGCGTTTTCATGTTCCATGTGAAGCCTGAACTCCGCACACGTTAATGACTGCAGCACATTTTCAGTCCATTTTTACATCAAGGTGATAAAATTCAGTGTCATCTAATAACCAGAATCTAATTTAGAAGGAAATTACACAAATAAAAAAAAACATGTTCACTCTAGTTGTGAAATTAGAAACATGTTCTCATTTAGAGGTAGAAGGAGGTCGAGTTAGTGATAGTGTTGGATTTGGAGTTTTGAATGACGCTGGCCACGCCCCAACCCCGCCTTACATCCCACCCACAACCCTTACCCCACTCTCAGTGTTTGTTTATCTTCAACTTTAGCGAGCTAACACTTATTAACATTATTAGCAAACAGTGTTATGTTATTAGTATGTTGTTATTTATATTAAAACAGCAAACCTCCCTATAACCAACATTATATTAAACAGCTCTTAATGCTATCTAGCAACATACAGCAGCATAGCTAACATTAGCTAACCACAACATGTGTAGCTATTTTAGATAATATAAATATAATATATAAACTGTAGCTAATGTTAGCTAAATTAACAACTAGCATAAACTCAAATGACGTAGTGAGGTCACTACTTTGAGATTACATATACTTACATTTTTTCATCTGATACTACAGTGCTTGCTAAGTTTGTGTCCAAATTGTTTACTTTTATGAATTAAAAGAAGAAGAATTATTACTCGTTGTGTCCGCTGCACTTTAATACACTTTCCACCTGATATTCGAACCAGGAGAGACCGACAAACATGCAAACACACACATGCCTGATGTCTGAGGCTTTATTTTAGTTTATTATCAGCAAAGAGAACATATTTAAGCTTTAGGCCCTGTGACACATACAGTATGTCCCGTACATCAAAAGAACCGGTTTGCAGTTTTGTATATATATATTTACATTTTGTATATAAACATTTGCAGTTTGTATATAAATTATATAAATTATAGAATTATATATATATATAATCGTACCTGAGAATGGTCTGTCTTCTCCAAAATCTTTGTGTACTGTAGGAAGGCATGTGAGAACTTCCTTGTCCTCTTCTTCTCTTGTTTTTAATGGCGGCTAACAAACCAAGTACCAGGTTCATTTTTTCCACATTTTGTTGTTACAGCTTTATTCCAAAATTCTATAAACAACACCCCATAATGACAACGTGAAAGAAGTTTGTTTGAAATCTTTGCAAATTTGAAAAAAAAAATTAATCACATGTACATAAGTATTCACGCCCTTTGCAATGACACTCAAAACTGAGCTCAGGTGCTTCCTGTTTCCACTGATCATCCTTAAGATGTTTCTACAACTTGATTGGAGTAAACCTGTGATAAATTCAGTTGATTGGACATGATTTAGAAAGACATAAACCTGTCTATATAAGGTCCCACAGTTAACAGTGCATGTCCAAGCAGAAACCAAGCATGAAGTCCAAGGAATTGTCTGTAGACCCCTGAGACAGAGATCTGGGGAAGGGTACAGAAAAACATTCTGCAGCATTGAAGGTCCAGATGAGCAAAGTGGCCTCCATCATCTGATTGTAAATAAAAGTTTGGAACCACTAGGACTTTTCCTAGAGCGGGCCGCCCAGCAAAAGTGAGTGATCGGGGGAGAAGGACCTTAGTGGAGGTGACCAAGAACCCAATGGTCATTTTAGAAGAGGTCCAGCATTTCTCTGGGGTGAGAGGAGAACCTTCCAGAAGAGCAACCTTCTTGTAGCATCATACTCAAAAAGACTTGAGGCTGTAATTGGTGCCAAAGGGGCTTCAGCAAAAACAAAATAAATAAATTCTCATTTGGAAAACTCCAGGCAGCAGTCATGTGCCTTTTACTGAGGAGTGACTTCAGTCTAACCTCTATACCACACATGCCTGATTGGTGGAGTGCTGCAGAGATTGTTATTCTTCTGGAAGATTCTCCTCTCTCCACAGAATTTTATTGTTTTATTTAAAAAAATTAGCTTTTAAGATATAAGATTTTGGAATTCCAACTTGGAATAAGGATGAACCATCACAAAATGTGGAAAAAGTAAAGCGCTGTACTTTCTGGATGGTCTGTACGGACCACAAATGATAATGTGATTGCTGGTCAGAGGCGGGAGTGGGGGGGGGGGTGTGGTTATGCGGAAGCAATTGTTTCTGGGCACGGTGTAAATCAATCGTGTCCAATGTGAAGGCGCCCTTAGGTGCCAAGCCCACAGCCCTTACAGCTCCCCTACTGATACATGGTCATGTGACTTGAATGTAAAGAGGCAGTGAATTGAATGAGGCAGATGGGAATTCATGTGATGTGTTGCTTCTGCACATGTGTAGGGCGTGATGTCATCAGATTTTAATCTCCTGGAAGTTTTACTCTGGAGGACGGTGAGCTGTTAGTCACCTGTATTTGGTCTAGAAAAAGGAGGAAAGCAGCATGATGTCATCAGCCAGCGCCGGTAGCACTGCTATGAAATCCCTGTGCTGCCGGCGCTGACTGATGACATCACGCTGCTTTCCTCCTTTTTCTGGACCTTACAAAATACAGGTGACTAACAGCTCACCGTCCTCCAGAGTAAAACATCCAGCAGATTAAAATAAACACCTGTTGTTTAAAATGAATGAGTGCGTGCACAGAGGACAGACGCGTCCACGTTAGAGTCAGATAAAAGTCTCTTGGATTTATAAACACGACCCGTCATGACATGCAAATCCGATCTGACCCAATAATCGGAATTGGACAACGTGCCTTGTGTGCTGTAGGTTGGTGTCTTGGCTCGAGACATTGCAGGCTGCGGAAGCAGCGACAGCACCGGCAAAAATAATAACATAAAATTCTACAGAAAGAACTTCAGTGACCTGGAACACTAGATTTTTACTGTGTGTCCAATAAAATCTTATTTACAGCAGATAACGGCGCGGTCTTTTACTCAGTATTACAGATAAACCAGTTTACTGCTAATATTATAACAGTAAAACGCTTCTTATTGGATTTTTAAAGCACATAATTGGCAGCGTGTTAGAGTTCTTCCTTATTAAAATTGTATTTCCGCAGCATGTATACAGATTTATTTCCAGCCATCAGAGCTGCCCTGACCTCCGAGCAACCGAGGTGTGTTTTATCCTGAGATCTCATCAGCTAGAGACACTTCAACTGATCTGTCTGAAGAGCTGAAGAGTGAAAGCGCCGAGCTGGACAGAAATACAAACCAGCTGCCGGCTGCACAGACGCTCCACATCTCACCGCCGTTCCTCCGGAGCCCAGACGTCTTCCTGCCGAGTCCAGCCTACACGTGTAGCTGGAATAAAAAGAGTTTCCATAAGATCAGAACAACGCTGCTGAGACCCAGGCTGATCTGTACAATTACTGCGTTATGAAGGAACGGAGATTAATGACATGTACAGTTTAGTCCACCCTAATGACTCTCGCCGAGACACCGCAGGGGGTCTGAGCTTTTATAAATCTGTCAGGTGTTAATCCTGCGCTCTGGGGTCAAAGGTGAACGTCCTCGATCATCAGTCCATCAGTGTATATGTACTGTATACTCAGTGTACGAGATGGAGAAGTGAAGATGATGCAGATGTCACTAGAGATTTCCTCAACTGCCAATCAGGCCCAGGAAAATCGAACTCATTTTCACTGCCAGTTGAATGTTTTAATGCGACATCGAGTTATTACTAGGAGGAGGAAGTGGATCAGTAGGAGCACATTTACATAGACACTGAAACAGCATGTTTGGAGGAGGAGGAGGAGGAGGGAAGGGGGGGGGAGTTAAGGTGGGAAAAAATGGTTTACTGAGAGGTATTTTAGCTGGGGCATTAACACACACACACACACACACTCTCACACACACTGGGGTTGCTCTAAGACCTGTTGTCACTTGTTAAAGAAATAGTAAAATATGGGGCCTTTAAAGGAGGTGTGTGTATCCGTGTGAACAGGTGGAGACTGTGAATGTGAAGGATCATGGGAGTTGTAGTTTCAGTAGCAGATGTGGACGTGACCGTGATGATTTGTTTATAATAAGTCCTGGGGAAATGCAGGCACGAGCATCTCGACCTCGCTGGCGTTATTGTATGATTTTTAAAAATAAGCTCAGTTATGTGATCAGCTCTAGATAAAACACTACCTCGATTTGGACGGCCGATGATAAATTGCAGCACTTTCATTTTATCTGAAGCTAATTTGGACACGGGGTTAGCGTTCTCCTCAGCCGCGTTCCTCCTCTGACCGCGTGCTCGATCATGTGTTTATCTAAATCTCATTTAGTGTCTCGCTTTCAGCGGTGTGTAATTACTGACACTCAAACGCCCCGTCACTCTCGTCGAGCTCACACACTCTTATTGACATCGGCTCTCTCAGCCGCGGGGCTCAGCGCTAACAACATTACGCACCGTGAGCTGTGACTCGGCTTCCTGCACTCATTACGCCTGCTATCATTACGTTCCTGTACGCGCAGCGGGACCGGACCTGGGTCTGTTATTGTGTAATTAGACCTAATTGAGTTCAGTGTAAAATGGCGTACGGCTCGTTCTCGGTACGTTGTCTTATGGAGAAGGAGATCGCTGCCGTTATATTTAATATCACGCCTGGATAAAGCAAAATATAGTTCAGTATCTCAGGAGTCATTTATACGGTTATAAGTGGCTTAACTTGAAAGGTTTTACTTAAATAAACCATTGTTCATAGGCGTGTCCATGTGCAATTATAATCATGTGTATATTGTATTAATGGCACATGACTGCACTTAATTACTCATCACAGTTATTCCTCCGGCAGTTAATCGACGTGCAGTGAATAATCAGGGAAGGAAAAAAGTATAAAAACCTAATTATCGTGATGAGACAGAGCTACAGTTTAATTTCTCTTTAATTTTACATTAAATTGCACTGTCTCTCTCTCTGTCTGTCTCTCTCTCTGTCTGTCTCTCTCTCTGTCTGTCTCTCCCTCTGTCTGTCTCTCTCACTGTCTCTCTCTCTATCTGTCTGTCTCTCTCTCTCTGTCTGTCTCTCCCTCTGTCTGTCTCTCTCTCTGTCTCTCCCTCTGTCTGTCTCTCTCTCTGTCTGTCTCTCTCACTGTCTGTCTCACTCTCTGTCTGTCTCTCTCACTGTCTGTCTCTCCCTCTGTCTGTCTCTCTCTCTGTCTGTCTCTCTCTCACTGTCTGTCTCTCCCTCTGTCTGTCTCTCCCTCTGTCTCTCTCACTGTCTGTCTCTCTCTGTCTGTCTCTCTCTCTCTCTGTCTCTCCCTCTGTCTGTCTCTCTCTCTGTCTGTCTCTCTCTCTCTCTCTGTCTCTCTCTCTGTTTGTCTCTCTCTCTCTGTCTATCTCTCTCTCTGTCTGACTCTCTCTCTCTCTGTCTCTCTCTCTGTCTGTCTCTCCCTCTGTCTGTCTCTCTCTCTGTCTGTCTCTCCCTCTGTCTGTCTCTCTCTCTGTCTGTCTCTCCCTCTGTCTGTCTCTCCCTCTGTCTCTCTCTCTGTCTCTCTGTCTGTCTCTCTCTGTCTCTCTGTCTGTCTGTCTCTGTCTCTCTGTCTGTCTCTCTCTCTGTCTGTCTCTCTCTCTGTCTCTCTGTCTGTCTCTCTCTGTCTCTCTGTCTGTCTCTCCCTCTGTCTGTCTCTCTCACTGTCTGTCTGTCTGTGTCTCTCTGTCTGTCTCTCTCTCTGTCTCTCTGTCTGTCTCTCTCTCTCTGGAACACCGCTGCGATCATGGAATTCTTCCCACCATTAGACGTGTTAAACACGTGTTTGTGAGTCACATCAATGATTTACTTGTGCGGTTTTTGCTTCCAAGGCAATGAACGTGAGCAGATGATTTATTGACCATAGAACGTTTTATGATTGCGAGCGCAGCACCTTGGGTTACGGAAATGTGTTTGCTCTCTTCAGCTCCCTCTTTTCCATTTCCTCTCTTTATCTTTATTTGTCTCTCTCTCTCTCTCTCTCTCTCTTTGTCTCTATCTCTCACTTTGTCCTTATTGTATGATTTTTTTTTTTACTTTTGTTACTCAATAAATCCTCATCTCACTGAACTCATCCATCTCAACACATCCTGAAAGGGATAGAGGATTTTACTGAACATGGCTAAAAAAAAAAGAAAAAGAAAAAAGTGAAGCCTCTCCGTAATGTCTCTGCAGAAATGCGTGAGATGATCGATGCAGAAGATTGCTAAGATAATTGCAGGTTTTATCAATATTTCACTCTTTGGTTTCTCTGTGTGATAATTTGCTCCAAAGTGTGTGTGCGTGTTGCTAATCGACCCAGTGCTAATTCTCTCCACTATTCCAGTGACAGTGACTCGAGCTGGAGCCGCGGGTTCGACCGGAGCGTCTGGACGCCTGTTGGACTGGCAGGTGGTTTGTCTTTCTCGAGACTCTCTGTGTTAATAATCACAAGTTATTTTCTGTGTGGAGGAGAGAGTTCGAGGCTGCAGGAGAACCCACAGGGGTCTCAGTGTGCACAGGCGTATAGGCGTGTGGTGTCAGTGTGGCCGCCCACGCCACAGACGGCGAGCCGAACCAGAGCAGTAATGGACATGTTTTTAACACAACACTCGCTAATATGCAGGAATTTACAGGCCACAACTTCTGCTTAAAAAATCCGGTATTAAAGGTACATCGAGTGGGCGGAGCTAATGCTTCTCTCGAGCTTGTCAAAACGTTCAAGAAATATATATATATATATATAAGTATACGTTCATTATTAATTGCAGTGTTTTTTGTGCTGTAGCCTCCTGATGTCTGATTGGTCAGAAGGTGTTGATTAATTCTCTATAACAGCAGCTCTGACAGCAGTACGGGTTTATCTTAACACGCTCGCTCCGTTATTTCATCGTTGTCATAGCAACAGCTCATCCACGGGGACAGAGGATCACAACATACAGATTAATTAAAGTCTGCAATTAACATGTAAGGAGATGTTTCTGTAGCATTAGTGGAAGGAGTCTCTAGCGTCAGTGCTTTGTAACAGTCAGAGGTAAAGCTGTAAATGAATAAAACACCTGAGGACGTGCTGGTGGTAACGCTCCATCACACCATCTCCTCGTAATCGCTTATGTATTATACACTTTATTGTATTATATAAGGATATGCTGGCCGGGTTCGGAGTGTGACAGAACAGCTGAGGCTCCATCTGGGATCTTCCTCCTTTCATTCCTTCCTTTTTTTTCAAGCAGGAGGCTGAGAATAAATCAAGACCTCGTCTAAACCAAGCTGCGGTTCCACTGGGATCTCTCTGGAGAAAGATCTGGAACCGGGTCGACCTCATGACCTTATCGATGTTAGACTTGTAGACAAGGCCGACGTTAGATCCCAGGACTACCTGAGAGCCCAGATGTTCTTCACGATGAGTTCTGAACATATGGTTGATTATAAGGTTGGAAACTGTTTTTTGAAGAGGAAACGAATCTCGTATCTCTGATCAATAGCGCGAGGCCTTTTCCATTTCCCTTTGGGATTAATTATTTGGTCTCTGACTAAAGTGGGATTGATTGAAGGCCTGAGGTCACCTCCTGGTTAAAGACCAGTGGAAATCTGCAGTGTGGAGACGAGGTGGAGTGCGGTGCAATCACGTACAGTACAAACATCTTACTCAAATATTATCACAGATACTGTACGTATGTAGGAAAACTTTACTGAGGAATTTTATAAAATGTAAACAGGTTTAAAAAGATTTTGCACAAACCAGAGGTCAAGTCTAAAAGTTCTGAACCGAACTGGTTAATTCTGAGAAAGGTAAACTTTTTTGATAAAATGATGCATATAGTAAATATCTAACACTCTAAACACACACACACACACACACACACACACAGACACAGTGAGCTGTGACTGAGGACGAGTGGAGTATTATAAACATCCGAGTCCGGTGGTAAAGATGTGCGAGTCGATCGTGATGGGAAGAGAAGCTCCTCAGGTGATGTTCCTGCTGTGATCTAATCTCACACCGGGTTTAAGAGAAGGTTTTAAAATGCAGGACGTTTGGTTAAGAGTCATTACAGTCTACAGATTTAAGAGCTTAACAGACTATGTGCTAGCTACTGTAGCTAATCATCCCATCATTCCCTTTAGTCATTATCCAGCTTATGCGTGGCGTCCGTCCCGCATTTCTCAGTTGCCTAGCGACGGGTTCGACATGACTTTAACCGTTTAATCTGTGAGCGTGTGATGTATTCCAGCTGAACGCACCATTAGCCACAGCCATGAAAGCCCTCAGTCTCAGAGTGATCCAACGCCGCTGTTGCTCAGGAGTCACGCCAGTCCCGTCCTACTTCCTGTTCGCGTGTTATTCGAATCCTCCAATCCTTTGACTTTTTTACACCATATGCACTATAACAGGTGGGGATTGTACATATGAGGCAGAGTTGAGTGTGGTATTTCCCCCCAGTCCTCCACGTCCGCTGGTGATAAAATACAGACCACGGAGAGAGATAAGAAATGACTACACACACTCCGTGAGGCTGTGATACCCATCTAACAGATTTCTCATCAGAACAGAAGTTGGCTAAAAATACACAGCTGCTATTAAACCGTGTGTGACTCACCGGGTTCATGTTCATGGTTGTCAGGGTAGCGCGATGGAGGCGCTGGACCGCAGTACCCATCAGCCACCAGGAGTCACCTGCACCTGATTTGTGTTTACTGCTCGATCAGTTTGTGTATTTAAGTTCCAGCTTCCCGGCTCACGTCGCCGTTACGTTTTAGTTTTAGTCTGCGCCTGTTTTTTCAGAGCGCGCTCCACAGTGAAGTCCAGTGAGGTTCTCTAAACAAGACGTCTTCTTTATAACAGCACTGATCGTTGTCACTGTGCAAAAATATTAATCACACGCTGGACGTTTTTGTCTGCATTAGTCCATTAATGCACTTACTCACTCACTCATCGTCTCAGGGTCACGGGGGCGGAGCCTATCACAGGAGACTTAGGACACGAGGTGGAGTACACCGGGACAGGGTGTCAATCCATGTCAGGGCGCACACACACACACACACACACACACACACACACACACACACACACACACACATACGCACTCGTTCACACACTACAGGCAATTTGGGAATGTCTTTGGACTGTGGGAGGAAACTGGAGTATCCGGAGGAAACCCACCAAGCACGGGGAGAAGACGTTTATATAAATACGCTCGTTTCAATAAGTTTCCGCTTCTTTACACCTTATGGTCATTTCTGCGTTCTGGAGTCGTTTGCACTCAGAGCTGTTATTCCGCGTAAGTTGTAGATCACGGCGAGACAGCGATAGCCTCCTGAACCTGCGCTACAGCAGCCACATGTGGAACCAGAGCTAATTTGTGACTAAAAGCTTTCTTATCTGAGGTGTGTTGTGTTTAAGAGTCCTGGTACAGGGCTTTACCAAGATGTGCATTAGTGTGTGAGGGGACATTTAGAGCACTACGCCTTCTGACAAAACACCCGTAGAGCTCTGTGTGTGTGTGTGTGTGTGTGTGTGTGTGTGTGTGTGTGTGTGTGTGTGTGTGTGTGAGGACATTTTGATATGAAGTTTGTCTGGTGCTGTGTGTTCTGAGATGATGTTGTTTGGAATCGACTAAGGTAAAAAGTTCTGGGAATCTTCTGAATGAGAATGTTCGTTCTTGGATGTATTACTAGATTATGTGCAGAAGCAGTGGAGGAACCATGAAAGATGTAAAGCAATCTGATCAGGAAATGTGGAGATGGTACACACACTCACAAAAGTGTGTAAACTCACCATGTGTTTTATTATGTAAGAACTCCAATAATCCCAATCATGGGGAACCGGTGAGAGTCGAAACCAGGGAACACAAAGCAAGAAACCCAGATTAGGATTAGTGACACGGTACGGGTGAACACGGTTGGGAAACAGACCAGTGACGGAGTGGAGACCAGAGGGGTGGAGATGGGACCAGCTGCGCCTGAAGATCTACCAAAAGTCCTGGTTCCTGTAGTTGAAATGTGCCTGGTGCTCCATGAGGAACCCTCTCCTACTTTATAAACACTCTCCGGTCGGTACAGCTTTCAGACAAGCATCCTCTTAAAAGCAGCTTCAAAGTAAACCTCAGTTCTCTTTATACACTTTAGCATAAGGGCCCCATGAATAAAAAAAAAACAAAAAAAAACAATAGAGATAAAGCTTTTAAAGAGAAGGTGTTGGACCATCTGAGAGCCTTAAGAGCTTTGAAGCACTTTCCTTTCTCAGAGGATTGCTGTGCATCACAATGCAGCTAGAGGATGACACACAGCGTTCAGGAAAGTCATTTCTCTCCACTTTAGATGGTTTCTTTGTGAGAGATGTTAACGTGCTTTCTTTGTATCCTCCATAGAGACAGGCGAGGCCTCCATACAGCCCGAAAAGCCCAGAGGGAATTAAAAGCCAAAAGCACACTCGAGTACTCGAAATAAGAACAGAGTATTTTTAACTGCTAAAAAAGCGCAGAGCCTGACGTCATCACCCTGCACCACTCGCTGGTCAGTCAGTAAGAGGGAAAATATTACGCTAACTCAGATAATCCTAGCAGGAATAAATGCTAATTGTTACTCACTCACTCATCTTCTATACCTCTTTATCCTGTATTCAGGGTCGCGGGGGGGCGGAGCCTATCCCAACAGGCTTAGGGCACGAGGCGGGGTACACCCTGGACAGGGTGCCAATCCATGGCAGGGCACACACACACACACATACACTACGGGCAATTTGGGAATGTCAGTTATCCTAATCTGCATATCTTTGAACTCTGGGAGGAAACCGGAGTACCCGGAGGAAACCCACCAAGCACGGGGAGAACATGCAAATAGCACACAGAGATGGGAATCGAACCCAAACCCTGGAGGTGCAAGGCGACAGTGCTAACCACTACACCACCGCGCCGCCAACATGGATTATTTAACAGACATAATTAGCTGGTAAACATTAAAAATTAATAATTTCAACCTAAGCTTTAATTGTGAGAAAAGTTTCAGTGTGAGTCAGTTTCTCCTGCGGAAAGGGAAGGAAGAAGAAAATGCTGTTTGAGATCTTTAACACGTTCTTTAAAGGAATAAAATAAAACCTTAAAGTGTAATACATGTGTTTTGTATCTGGACAAAATGGACTTGAGTAAGAGCACAAACACTCAGTGTCACTAAAGTGCACCTGGACCAAAATAGTATTTAAGTAGCGTCTGTAACGGAGCGCTTCAGCAGCAGCAGAAAGGAAAAAGTGATGACGCTCCGCCTCGTCTCACCTGACTCACTGACTGGCCCCACAGGACCTTCATCAGGGTGCAGAAGAAACCCTGAGACTGTTATTCCATCGCTCCACCACACCACACCACACAGCAGGAACTCGTTTCCTTCAGACATGCTTCTAGAAAAATGCTAAAACATGTAAAAGTATTAGCATCACTGGAAAACTGCCAATGTGTGGTCTTTAAAAATGATGTTCCTCAAAGGTTCCTTGGGTTATTAAGAGCCTTTGACTTCAAAAATGGGTCCTACTTTGAAGATTAAGATTCAATTACTTCTCGCATGTACCTTACAGCAAAGTGTAATGATTTTTCCCACATCGCAGTTACAGTAGGAGGCTGGAGGAGGCCGGGGTCAGAGGGCACATGGGGTCAGACAGGACACACTCCCGCTGGAGCAGATAGGGTTAAGGGTCTTGAACCCCAGAGCCTTACCTGTTTACACCACCACTGACCCTCATGAACAGTTAAGAGTTTTAGATTTCTAAAAACTTTTTTCTTACTGATGTATGTTTTATATCAGACACATAGGTTTGTTTGGTTTCTTCTAAAACATTGGAAGTGATTTTGAACTTTAGAAGACAGACTTCAACCTCTTGAGACCACAAATGAGGATGTGACATTTTGCACTACATTGTGTTTTGCCGGATTTCATCCTGTTTGAAGGCACTGATTAAGGTCACAGCTATCAGGTGCTAAAGAGAGCCGGCGAGGGGAAGCTGCGGCGGAGTCCGGATCTCAGGAGGTTACGTCCTTCCACATGACAGTGCAGCAGCGCTGTTGTTTTTTAGCAGCTGTGTGAGAAATGTTCATTTAGCTTCCACAGTGTCACCGATTTCAATTTCGTCTGTTCTCAGTGTTTAATGCGCTTATTGAGATGCATGGCCACGCTGGATGTAATAACACGCTTCGCCCCGGAGTGTTTCCTTAACGTGATTACCTGTTTGAACTGAGAAGTGTGTTAGCAGATAGGATTGGTGTTGCAGCTGGAGATAAGATTGCTTTCACCTTCAACACTTCTCGTAACGCGGTTCTGTGGGAGCGTGGGACGTTTGCGAGAAGGCTTGATAAAGAGACGCCGAGTAAACAGCAGCCGAGTGCAGATAAGTGTGTAGCAGTGACGTTACTTCATTCCAGTAGTTTATTACACAACAAAAACGGGAATGAGAACACAAACGGCGAAAAGGAGGGTCGGGATTTATTATTATTATTATTTTGCTTTGAGAAGGTTTGTCAGTGAGAGTGACAGCGTGTCTGGGTGAGACGAGAGCGAGCGAGCAGGCGGTCAGGTCTGAACGAACACCACGTGTGTTAACATTAACACCAGCGTGAAGGTGAGCGGTGCGGAGTGACACATTTACAGGGTTTAGATATCAGGTCTTACTGACTGCCTGCTCAGGGTGGGAGAGAGGTAGAAAATATAATAGCATGTAAAAAAAAATGCTCAAAAACAAAACAAACAAACAAAAAAAACCTTCTATTTTAGACCACGCCCACTTTGGGTTTAAATACAGATGTGTCACTGTGTCGCACCGCCTGTTATACTGAATAATTATTAATGATGCAGTTACATCTCTATATCTCCTGACATTTTTTATTGCTCTCCAGAAGAATCATGGCATCCACGAGCTCTCAGTCGAGGAGCCTGAAGACTCGGCTTGAGTCTGGCATCAAAGTGGGCAGGTTGTTAAACTCCAGGAGAGCCGAGACATGATAAAGACGGCAGACAGGCGGTGCGTGTGTGTCAACAAGCCATCCAGAAGCACAGGGCGGCTGTTCGCAATTAGCACAAAGAAGCAAAGAGCATCCGAACTCAATCAGGCAACAAAGCAGAGAGAGAGAGAGAGAGAGAGAGAGAAACACTCCGAGTCAATCAGAGCTCGTGGTCTCAAAGGAGCTCTCGACATAAATGAAAAAGGAAGCATGCTCATCACAGCTGCACGCATTTCATCAAACAAGTGTGCACTTCGGTTGTTCCTGTTCAAACGAGGTTATCAGGTCGAGCCTAATGGGAGCGTAGTGTGTGCCGGCGCTCGCTGCTCCTCAGCAGGCTACTGGCTGCAATCCACAGTGCGTCAGGGGTTTTTATGACATCACTACTGTTTTACAGGAGCAGATCATCAGCTATATGACAAACACACCGTACACACTCTCCGCCTGGCTGTGTTTACGCTTCTATACCTGTAGACTTTATAATCCCTCTCTCTCCCATCGTCTCAGGAGGCTCCTCCTCACCTTCGTCTCGTTGTTTAGGGAGCTCATGTACCTCTGGATAACTGTAAACCCGCTTTGATGTTATGTCTATACTGAAACGAAACGCTCCGAGGGTTTTCCCCGCTGCAGAGTCCCTGCTGGATACGACAATCAGCTGTTTTACAGGGAAAACTCTCACCGTGTCCGAGTGCTGTTTATAGCAGCGAGCCGTTCCACAGAGATACACGCCGTTTACACACAGCGTTTGTGCCTCTGAGATAAAGTCCGCCCCATTAGACAGGAAGAGGAAAGATAAACACTACTGCTGTCATTTAACACTCCTTATATTTGCATTGCGTGAGCTCTGACTGACGACGTACTCCTGGAGTTCTGATAGTGTTTCTTTGCAGAGGAAGTTCAGCAGGTTTGGTCAGGTGTGAAATTGGTTTGGTCCAGACTGCGGTCCTGATGTGGAGGAGTGGAGGAATCCTGGTCAAGGCTGCGGAATGAGGAAGGGAAGACGGGTCTCGTTAATATATACATTTATCTCAGGTTCAGTTAAGAGAACAGCTTCAGGTGGAGAGCTGATGAGTGATGAGCAAATCTGAACAAAACAATCTGTCGAGCCTCCGAGTGGCGCAGTGGTAAAGTGCTCGTGCTATCATCCGGAGATTGCTTCGAACCCCGGGCACAGAGAGAGCTGATTGGCCGAGCTCTCTCAGGGGGGGGGGATGAGAGGTACTCGCGCTCCCACATTAATCACGGCTCTACAGCCAATCAGGGGCGTCTGTGAGCTCGCGCACGC
>JAQMYL010000009.1:100789-113011 GCA_030014365.1 Clarias pachynema
CTCTTGTCAGCCTTATAGAGAAAAGCCAACGCCTCCGTATCACTGTGGAGACGCAGCAGGTCCTCTGAGACCTTTTGGACATTTCTTTCTGGACTGAGACGGAACCAGACACACAGAAGCAGACTGAGTTGGTTTTAAACAGAGCGGTGGTGAGAGAGTATAAGAGTGAGACGACACAGGAGGATGCAGTGTGAAGATCGAGACGGAGTGAAATGTTCATTGTGGGGTTTTTTATTCCTGTCCCGAGATGGACGGAGAGACACGGGAGAAATGTGGACCATTTTTTTCTTTATGGAAAATGTTTTTGAGAAACTAAGATGGAGAGAATGTTCTGAGACTGTAAAATTAAACACTTGGAGTGAGACAGAGTGAGACAGGCTGAGACACAGGTAGATGAACCGAGACAATGTGAGACAGGCTGATCTAGACTGTGATGACAGAGAGTGAGACAGGTGGAGACAATGATAAAGACTAATAAAATAGTTAGAGGCCTGAAACAGAGGGAGGGAGAGGGAGAGAGTGAGACAGTATGACAGGCTGAGAGAGGGAGACAGGTGCTGTCGAAGGTCATGGAGTTGAATAAGGGCCGTCCCCCGCCCTGGAGTCATGTCCGCTCTTGGCTCGGAGCTGAACACACACACAGGCCCGCTAACGAGCCTCTGGGCTAATTATACTCAAACTGATAACTCTTTTTAAATTGCCTGGCTAGCAGGACTAGCTAATCATCTGATCCCTTATAAATACAGCGTCCTCTTCACTGTGGACGTGTCTCTGTCTCAAACCTCACTGTCTGATGAAAACACGCTCACACTGACAGCTGTGGTGAGTACTGAAGTTAACATGGACATTCTAGCAGACGGTGACATTTGGGACGCAGCCCAGTCAGGTCAGGTGATGATGTGGTGATGATGTCAGAGCCGCTGATGACATCGTCCCTGGTGACGATGATGATGTCATTGTGTTACGTTGCTAATCCTACATTTGTGTAATTTGACTTCCTAGTTGTGTGAACAGGACTGTGTGGAAATAACACGGGATGTTACTGTGCTAAAAGTGGCATCACCACACACACACACACACACACACACACACACTTTCTCTCTCTCTCTCTCTTTCACACTCTTTACAAAGACAAACAGTTTCCAGAGGGTGTGTGTGTGTGTGAGAGAGAGAGAGATAGGGAGAGAGACTTGGATTGGACATTTTGTAGTCTTTATGTCCCTTGACAATCGAACACAAGCTGAGGGAACAAAGATGAAAAGCCTTTCTGATCTCTATGACATCATCAGTGACCGTCTCAAAGTGCTGTTCATGACACGTGGGAATTACAGTAAAGACACGTCAAAAACAATGTCCAAGGCAAACTCACACCTTCTTCCCATCATCCTCAGCTGATGACATCATCATCATCATCATCATCCATTAGTGTAGTGCACTTTAGCTTTTTAGTGATTATTATTATTATTATTATTATTATTCAACTATTATTTCATGAAATTATTATATTGAATATATAATCCGTATAAACCATCACCGTGGTCAGTGTGTCAGTGTGTTGCCATGGAAACAGCTGGAGGAGACGAAGCTCTTAGACTCCCGTGTTTGCTGTAATTCCACACGAGGTGAACGTGCTGTAATGTGAACATGGTGTATTTAGGAATAATAATTGTCTTTTATACTCACTCTGTATCGCTCATCAGTGTGAAACTCAAAGCAATTCTTCATATTCAATAAAATTTATTCTTTCCTCAAACCTCGCTGCTGAACCTCACTGTCAGTCACCATCAGCAGACAAGGAAACTAAACAAGGAACATGTGTGTGTGTGTGTGTGTGTGGTTTTTACACCTGCTCAGTAGTTTTATATGTATTTGGTTCCTCTGGAATTGGTTTATCTAAATGAATATAAAACTACTGCTGATTGATGTACACATCCTGGTTTGTATCTTACACATCATGTAGACTCTCAAAGTCTTCTGTTTACTCATTTTTACAGGAGAATTTTTCCCTCCCTGGTTTATTATGAAATTCTTATATTCATTCTTTTAATGTTAGAAAATATATTTTGCAAATTAAAATGATTTATTATTAACAAATTTATTATTTACAAAATTTATTTAAGCACAGAGGTGTGTGTTTTAGATCAGGTGCAGATGTTAATGTTCTTTCAGCACATGATGTTTAAAATCTTGGATTCAGAGATTTCTATTGATGGAGATAATTTTTATTAAATGGTGGGAAGGAGGTTTGAAATTTATATTAAAAAAACATTTCAAGTGAACGTGTTGGTCTCTACTTCGATCAGCGAGCCGTTACCCGCCTGCTTTTGCCAGCGCTGTCTAATGAAGCTCGTCTTTTGAAGTGAGATTTTACCATTAACGTGTTACACCCTGGGACTGATGATTTAAAATCTCACTTCATCTCATTCAGTCTTTGAGCCAGGTTCAATCATCTCTAATTTATCTAATTTTAACAAATTCTTCCATTAAATATCTGCTCCTATCTTTGTGAATGATTTCACAAATCACTGTGTAATTACTACTATTTAAAAAAGTACATGTATTTTTATAAAACAAGATCCAGAGCAGCGTTTTGCTTCATGGGTTTTCGTTGATTTTGCTGCTTATAACCGACTGAACTCAAACCAGAGGTGAAAATGGTTTATATATTTTATATATATTCAGAAGGTTTTCATATAATTACTGTAAGCATGAAATTCTCTCTCAAAAGCTCTCTGCCATGCTTTAGGAGCGAAACACACGCTGGGCCACGGCAGGGACGTCGCACCGCACTCAGACTGGGTGGCTTTTAGGCAGCTGCGCGATCGATGCACATTTGCATTTAAAAAAGGCAAAAGCTTCTTCTACTGAAAATGTGAAATAAAAGAGAGTTAATTATTCTAGAGAGTTCTGTAAGACCATAAATCGCCAAAAAGTCGAAAGTCCTGCTCTGAGCTCTCACCCAGAGTAGTAACGTGATAAATAACACTATAAAACTGTCTCACTTTAATGAGAATTTTATTGCATCCTCTGTTTAAGGATAATAATGAATCCACTAAAGACTGTGCAACTATTTAATGCAATCCTGTGGTATTGAGAGACGTTTTAATTTTACTGCTGTTATTCACAGGTACGTGATGGATGTTAATGAGTCAATTTTAAACCTTATTTATTTTTTTATTAACTTCTTAATTGCCATATGTTTCAAAGTCATTTTTTTTCTTTTTTAAACCTTCATTAAAATCTTGTGACCCTGCTCAGCTAAAGGTCTATTTTAGACCAGCTAAAGTTCCAGCCTTAGCAAAGAAACAATACCTGTTTGTTTAAAAAAAAAGAAACTGATTGACACAAAGTGTAAAAAAATCATCAGTTATTATTAGTTATAAAAGGAGTTCCTCAAGGTTTAACACTTGGACCTTTATTGTTTTTCAGTTCTATAGCACAGATGTAGTAAATGTTTATCATGGGCACCATGCTACTCTTCCCAACTTAACAAAGCGTTCGGTGTCATCAGTAATCTCAGGTTACTTACAAGCCTTCCCAGTTGTTGATTTTGAGCCTCAACACCACTGGGTTGCCAGTGCTGGGCCCTTAGGCAAGAATCTTAACCCTATACCCATATATAATACCTAATCCCTGGAGATCCCGTGCCAGTTCAAGCCTGGTTAAATGGGTGGATGGCAGCAGGAAGTATCTTAGAAGTAAAGGGGAGGTTTGATATCAGCAATAATCTGCTAATACCATGCTTATGAATTATTTTGCCCAGAGGAAGCATGTAAAGAGAAAAAAGCAGTGGGCCTAAATCCCTGTGGAACACCAAACTTTACTTGAGAACATACAGAATAGCCACCATTTAAATCTACAAACTGATCAGTCAAATAGGACCTAACCCTAATGTTTCCCCACATGGGGCAAAGAATATATTTTTTCCAAAAATAGAGAAACGATCGGCTTTAGTGTCTAGGCTGTTTGTCTTGTCTATCAGTGGAATATCAGTGTATATGTGTGTATGTGTGTATACGTGTGTGTAACTGCAACTGCGTCTCTTGTTGTCGTCGTAAGCGACAAGGAGACTCTGTACTGGTATCCACACGCCTCTTCTGCTTTCCCTCCTTACCCGGTCTCTTGGTGGAGTCATATCCTCACAAAACTGTTCATACAACTGTTATGCAGATGATACATAACTCATTGTCTCCTTTCCTTCCTCAGACAATCAGGTTTCCATCCAGATCTCAGCATATCTGGCAGACATCTCATCCTGGGTGACAGATCATCAGCTGAAACTTAATCTCAGTAAACCCAAACTGCTATACATCCCAGGTGATTCATCCCCCTGTGAAGAACTTATGATCTCCCTAGACAACAATCAGATAACTCCTTCAGTCACTGCCAGAAATCTTGAGCTAACTCTGGACAATCAGCTGTCATTTTCTCCACACATTGCTAACCTTACTTGCTCTTGTTGATTTATTCTTTACAACATCAGAAGAATTCCCAAATGTCCCTTTTTTTTCAAGGTTAAACTATTGTCTTACTCCTGGCAGGTCTGCCTCTGTCTGCCATTTGTCCTCTGCAGCTGATCACACCCCGCACCGTACCACAGTCCCTCTGATCCAGCACTGCTCGGCTGGTCCCACCATCTCTTAGAGATCGGAGAAGATGTGCGTCTAGACTGTTTTCTGTTCTGGCACTTAGGTGATGGAATGAACTTCCTCTAAATGTCCGTACAGCCGAGTCTCTGGCAATCTTTAAATGACGACTAAAGACCTGTCTGTTTTCTTCAATATTTTTTCCCCCTTCCCAACATTGTGTGACTGATGGTACTTAGTTTGTAACCTAGTAACCCAGTGTAAGGATCTATTCAATGACAGAAACTTCAAGGGCACTTTTGTAAGTTGCTCTGGATAAAGGAGTCTGACAAATGCTTCAATGTAAATGTAAATGTTTTCATTTCAAAGCTGAGACAAGGCCGGCCTCCTCTACACGTCCATCTGCATTTGACTTTGGGGCATTTTGTACATGACTGTATCACCCGAGTGTGTGCTCTCAGTGGACTTAGTCCACCCCTGAAGACTCCTGTTCCTGCACCGTCCACTCAGGATCTGGAGGCTCTAGAAGTTCTCTCCACTGGCATTAGTTTTTGAGTGTGTATAAAAAGGGAAGTTGAGCATGATGATGATGATGATGATGATGATGACTATAACTGAGGTAATTTGGTAAAAGAGCTTTTGTCTTCATGTCTCATAAAATCTGGACATGTGTGCTAAAGGTCATGTCGTTGGTTTCTCGGGGAGAGGAGCAGGTTGTGTGAGAGTTTTTGAGATCTTTATCTCAGTATGTTTTATGGGGTTTTGATTTGAATTATGATTAATTGTTCATTTTGTAACTGACTGTTACCATAGACAGTGTGATGGCTTCATCTGTACTGTCTGGAATCTTAACTGCTTGTCTGGAACTTTGTTTCCGTCTGGTTTAATCAGAACGTTTCTGAAAAAAATACATTTTTCATCTCATTTCTTTATTTAAAAATTTTTAATTGTATGAAGCAATGAGTTGAATAAAGGAATTATACTGAATTATATGTGAATATAAAATGCAGAAGATGATGGACATTTCCCTCTCTTTTCTCTCTCTCTCTCTCTCTCTCTCTCGGGTGAGTTAGTGAGAGTGAGTTGCAGACAGACTGACAAAGTGCAGCTCACTCTTTTGCTGTCTCCATGGCAACCAAATTGTGTTACATACTTATTGATGCTCTCTCTCTCTCTCTCTCTCTCTCTCTCTTTGTTTCCTTCTCTCCGTCTCTGTTCCTACTGTATTCTAGTTTTTTTTTTTTTAAATGTCTGATTTTTAATGTATTCCAACATAGAAAACACACACACACACACACATACTACTCTTGTTTCTCTTCTCTCTGAAGAGATGTTGCCATGGAAACTGGTTACAATTGATAAGTTTGAAACATGACTGAGCAACTGACAAAACATGGCAAGCACACACACACACACACACACACACACACACACACACACACACACACACACACACACAC
Source organism: Clarias pachynema (assembly GCA_030014365.1). Taxonomy (NCBI): domain Eukaryota; kingdom Metazoa; phylum Chordata; class Actinopteri; order Siluriformes; family Clariidae; genus Clarias; species Clarias pachynema. Next base: position 106,836 of record JAQMYL010000009.1, read on the forward strand.
TTCAAATTTGGACAGACGTGTGTGTGCTGAAACAAGGAATCAGAAAGAGGTAGAGACAGAAGGAGAGATGAAGAGCAGAACTTAAGCTCTTGTGAAGGAATGATAGATGTACATACAGTCTATTTCTGTCTGTACCTGCAGGATGCCCACCCTCCTACACAGACACACACACACACACACACACACACACACACTGTGAGGGCGTGACCTCATTTTCTCTTCCTCCACTGTACAGTACATTTATAAATGCTAGGAGAATTTTAGAGAAAAATATTGCTGATCAGCCAGAGAGAGAGAGAGAGAGATGAGATCAAGTGGTGTTTAGTGTGTGTGTGTGTGTTTGTGTTTATGGCGATGGAGCGGAAACACACACAGAGTGAAAGAATAATCAGCGCTCACTCACAGGAATCTCACATCAGTAACTGATTCTCTGCGTCTCTTCACGTCTCAGCTCTGATTTGAATAAAAACACGACACACATAAACACAACTTCCTGTGGACTTACAGGAGATCAGAGACTCGGAGACTCGTGTGAGGAGAAGGACACACTGCAGCCTGCATGCTGAGGTGTGAGACGGCGGGACAGAGAGACTGACCTGCACACAACCTCAAATCAGCTCCTCAGAAAGTCTGCAGGTTCTTTACCTGCTGATTCATTTTGTTGATTATGTTTGTACATAAATGTTTATTTCTGTAATTATTTTCTGATTGTACCTGAGCTTTGGCAACACGGACGGTGATATCTGTCATGCCAGTAAAGCGCACTTTGAACCTTTATCCTTGACCCTAAACTGATCAGCCATAACATTAAAACCTCCTGCCTAATATTATGTAGCGCCCCCTTGTGTCACTAAAACAGGACTCCTGGAGGGCCTGGCCCTCTGAAGGTGTGTGTGTGGCACCGAGCCGCCTGCAGCAGATTCCTTAAGTCCTGTAAGTGTGTGAGGTGGAGCCTCAACGGATCAGGACGTCCCACAGACACTCGATTAGATCGAGATCGGAGAATTTGGAGGCGGAGTCAACAGCTCAATCCCTTTGTCATGTTCACAATGTGTGTATTGTGTCAGGGAGCATTATCCTACAGGTGTGTGTCAGTGACCTATGACCCTGTCACCAGTTCACCGGTTCTCCTTCCTTTAAGCACTTTTTATATGTCCTGACCCCTGCTGAGCAGGAACTTCTCACAAGAGCTGCAGTTTTTGAGACGCTCTGACCCAGTCGTCTAGACATCACAGCAGTCTGGCCTCAGCAGAGTCACTTAGATCAGTACACTCGTCCATTCTTATAAAGTTGATGTACAGTCATGTGTAAAAGTTAGTACGTAAGTTAGTAAGTCTATGTGTTTTTGTCTAAAAACATAATAAATATTATCTGATCGTAGCAGGTCTCAGTGTTCATCAAATAATAAATAATTATAATAATAATTGATCTCAGATCAACAACAAGATATAACCTTTTTCACTGTGCCATTATTTAGTTAACAAAAATGAAGCCACAAAGAAACATCATCGTTTTGGATCATTCTTCTTCACAACACTGCTTCAGTTCATTGAGGTTTTTGGGCATTCGCTTACGCACAGCTCTCTTACGCTGAGTTCACACTGCAGGCTGAAGTGGCCCAAATCCGAGTTTCTTATGACAGTCTGGACAGCACTAATCCGATTGTTTCAAATCAGGCCCAGGCCACTTTCATATGTGGTCCTAAATCAGATACATATCCGATGTCTTGCACTACAGCTTCAGCCTGAACAGCCATGTCGCATTTCATGCGATTTTTATGTCATTGAAATGCGACAGGCGTCACAATGGAGGACGCGGGAAGATTAACATCACAATGGCAGACAACAGTGATGTAGGTGGTCAGGGAAAGATAGTGAGGTTGTAGATTTAATAAGCATTTGGGGTGAAAATTCTATTCAAGCTAAACTTGAAGGGTGCCTCTGGAACCGCGCCTGTTTGAGCGTAAGCTCCTCACGTAAGAACCCCACCAGTCCTGGCTCCGACTCCGCACCCACACATTCCTCTGTACAGAGGTAGCAGCCACTGCTCCACAAAAGGCCATAATGAAGATTTGTGCTCTCCTCCTTCTTAATATTCTTCTTCTCATCACTTAAAAATTAAAAACTTTTAAGTGATAAAAGCTTAAAAATTGCTACACACATGCTATCACGAGCCGCATCCATTTTTATTTCCACAAACAAACACAGTGCGCAGTGTCTGATGTCCTGTCTTCTTCTGCGCATGTGGGTCACTTCCGGGCTGTAATGGTTCACACATGAGACTGGCAGTTGCATTTAAAGGACAATGTGAACAGCAAACTGATTTCAGCAAAAAATCCGATCTGAGCATTAAGACCTGCAGTGTGAACTAAGCCTTGTCAGGTAGGGCGAGATCTGGACCTTGACTCAGCCATCCTAAAAACCTTGATTCTTTTATTGTTCAGCAGTTCTGAGGTAGATTTCCTGGTGTGCATCAGATCATTGTCCTGTTGCATGACCCAGTGCCACCCACGCTTTAGCTGTCGGACAGATGGCTATTTTGTTCTGCCTCTAGAATACTCTGTTATACAGAGAAGTTTGTGGCCGACTCAATGACTGTGTAGTTCCCAGGTCCTGGGGCGGGAAAAAACCAGCCCACGTCATCACCCCTCCACCACCGTGCTTAACAGTGGGTATGAGGTGTTTCGGCTGAAATGTTTTGTTTTGCCGCTAGGCATTAAAGCCAAACAACCCCACTTTAGTCTCATCTGTCTGTAGGACATTGTTCCAGATGCCTTGTGGTTTGTTCAGATGCAGCTTTGTCTGTCGTGCTTCTGTGTTCTTTTTAGACAGAAGAGGTTTTCTCCTGCTAACCCTTCCATGCAAACCATTCTCGTTCAGTCTTCTTCCAATTGTGCTGTCAAGGAAATTAACATTTAACATGCTCAGTGAGGCCTGTAGGGTCTGAGATGTAGCTCTTGGGTTTTTTGTATTTCTCTGAGCAATGCATGGTCTGACCTTGGGATGTACTGGGATGATCACTCCTGGGAAGATACAACTCTTGAATGCAACCATCTTGAATGCGTTCCACTTAATAATATTTTTTTAGGTTTAAGTTGATCAGCAAATTGTTTGGGAATGGTTTTTGAACCTTTACCAGATTAATGTCCAGCAACAGTTACTTCTCCAAGACCACTGCTTATGTTTTTCTGTCTTGGCATTACGTTAACACACACCTGAATGCTCCAGACCAGCAACCTGCTAAAACTTCTGCTATTATAGAGGTTTGGATCGCTATAAATGTATCCTAGTACTGAGACCAGTTATGAACTGAACATTAATGGAATTTCTGTAGAACCTGCCCAGGTGTGTCCAGCAATGGCACGTGACTGTGATGCAGAATGTTCCTCACTTGGTTCTGTACACACGGTTCTGCACAAAGAGCGGTAGAGAGTGATGATGTAACAGCACCAGTCTTTTATAAAGACTGAACTCTGTTCCTCAAGCAGTCTAACCTGTTTCAATACACAGAATGTGCTTCTTTAAACCAAAACCTTAATTAAATGAACACACACACACACACACACACACACACACACACACATATACAGTGTATAGCACGTATATAATATCATTAGATACCAAAGTCAGTAATGGGAGTGTTCACATGTGGACAAGTTTCTGACAAGTTAGACTCAGATTAGACTCCTGATGTTGAATTAGAACCCTAACATTAGAGTAAACTCCTGTAGTTAGATTAGACTCCTAGCATTAGAGCATTAGGTTAGACTTCTGGCTTTAGTTTAGACCCCTGAGGTTAGATTAGACTTTAGGTGTTAGATTAAACTTCTAATTTTATATTAGACCCTGACGTTAGTTTAGACTCCTGGTGTTAGATTAGACTCCTGGATTAGACTCTGCAGGTCAGATGGAGAACAGATTCAGTGAAGAACACCTTACTGTAACTGACCTTAGGGGTTAGGGCTAAAGGTTAAAGGTCATCTGTGTGTATATGTGTGTGTGTAAGAGTATATTTACAAATATTGCACATTTTAATAGGATGAGAAGTGTGTGTGTGTGTGTGTGTGTGTGTGTGTGTGTGTGTGTGTGTGTGTGTGTGTGTGTGCGCATGTGTGAGAGAGAGAGAGTGAAAGACAGAGAGACAGAGAGAGATTCTCACACTGAATCATAAAGCTGATAGACATGTAGATGTGTGAAACCTAAATTTCTCTCTCACACTCTCACACACAAACACACACACACACACACACACACACACACACACACACACACACACAGAGTTCAGTGCTGCTCCATTGGGAAAAAACTGGGTGTCATGGCAACAGTACTGGGCATCTGTATTACTGTAGAGAGACAGACAGACAGACAGACAGACCTTATGGGTTATTAGTAAGTGAAGAATTAGAGATGTGTATTGTGAAACAGCACACACACACACACACACACACACACACACACAAAGACACTTCCTTCTGCAGGGACAGGAAGTGATGCACTCTCCAGGTCACCATAGCTACTGAACACAGGGATATAGTGTGTGTGTGTGTGTGTGTGTGAGAAGGTGTGAGACAGGCTGATCAGACAGACAGGAGTGTGAGCTCATCAACATTAATAACACACCTGTCTGTCTGATCACCTGTCTATCAGACCATCAGTCTCCACTTTACACCCACACAACCTGGCTCTGACTCACTCACACACACTCTCTCTCACACACACACACACACACACACACAGGTGAGAGTGTAGAGGAGTTATGTCGCCACCTGCTGGTAAAAAGCCTCAAATGTTTATTCAAATGTATCGATTGTAAATACTTTCGTTTATATATTACTTTATTAATATTATTATTATTGTTGTTGTAGCAAAATAGAATCGATATTTTCAGCAAAACGGAGTGAATACAGCGCATGAATCTCCCTTTCTTTATCTAACAGTAGTTAAATATAAAAATAAACTGGATGTAAATGTAGAAGTGAGGGGCTGAAGGGGATCTCACACACACACACACACACACACACACACACACACACACGCCTGAACAAGAGTTTGTTGTTGTTTGTCTTAGATTTAGCCGGAGCGCGTAAACTAGCGTTACCTAAGACACCAGCGGTGACGTCACTACGCATCGTGCGCCTCAGACTGCTCTCTCATTGGTCAGATAAGAGGTGAGGGGCGTGACCACGCTGGCGCGCTCTGCGCTCTCATTGGCTCGCTGCTCCCCGCTCCACGCTCTTGTGATGCACGCGCTGGATTCTTATTGGTCAGGTACAAATGATTAACTCGTGTTGTGGGCGGAGCTTTCTGCATGGTCCTGAGTGATGGGAAATTTTAATCATTTTAGTGACTCGGTTCTTTGAATCTCGTTAATGAAAGTGAACGAATCGTTTTTTGAGTCATTTAGTTCATTTCGTTCTTTTGACCAGAAATAAAATAAAATGTTACATTTTCGATAAACAGACCCACAACACGTCTACATACACAAACTTTTGCTATAGTTCTAGTAATGAAAGATATTACAATGTGGTTAAGGACATATTATAATAAACAGAATGAGCAGCTCACCCTGGTATCTTCTAGTCTGACTCGGACTGAAAGACTCTTTAGATGAACCGCTCGGTTCTGTTCCCTGTATATAACCTACGGAGGTTTTGCGATGCTTTGCGCATGCGCGCCCAGTAGAACATGAATGAATCACTCTGTGAGAGACTCGTTCATCTGAGTCACTTTAAAGACTCGTTCAAGAAGAACCAGGAGTTCATGAACGACCATCACTACACCGGTCAGCGCGCGCGGAGAGGGAAGGTAAGTGCACACACACACACACACACACACTGAGGTATAAAGTGTACAATAAACTTACAGTAACATAAAGAAACATGAGATATTTCTGTTAGTTTTAAACTCAATAAAAAAAGTTTTAAACTTCACTTTGTGTATAATCTTATGCAAATTAATTCATTAATATTTTAAAATAAAGATAATGTTATAACTATACACTGTTTATATATGATATTTATGTATATTTTAAATTAGTCTCCATCTGTTATTTCTTAATTTTAGTTATTAATCCTGATACACTGTGTGTGTGTGTGTGTGTGTGTGTGTGTGTGTGTGTGTGTGTGTGTCTATGTGTGTGTGTGTGTGTGTGTGTGTGTGTGTGTGTGTGTGTGTGTG
>JAQMYL010000009.1:347882-358173 GCA_030014365.1 Clarias pachynema
TTAATTTGGTTTACGAGTGTTTTGGAATACGAGCCGCTTCCGGAACGAATTATGCTCGTAATCCGAGGTTCCACTGTACAGAGACAGAGAATAGTCCCTTTCAGACACGCCCTCCTCGCTATGAATCTGACTGCGGTTCTTGAGATCTCGGCTCGGCTTTAGTCGCATTAACGGATCCCTTTTCCACAGACAGACACACGATATTACACTGATGTATGTGACGGCGGGCTGTGAACCCACCATGCTTACAATTCAGCATCTGAATGGCTTTAAGCAGGATTACTCAATGAAAAAGCGCATCTGTAACATAGGATAAGGATAAGTGCATCTGTAACATACCGCACATGAATGATGGTTCCAGGACCCCCAGGGACCCCTAAATCTTTAGATGCTCAAGACCTTCATACAACATGGTGAGGTATTTGCATAACCTACACACATCCTCCTGTACATCAACTTTAGATTACTTTTAATTTCTATTCCAATGTAAAAGTTATATAAATACTTATTTATGCACTGTTTAGGGAATAAACCACAGCATTCCACAGAATAAAGATGTATGTACAGTATTGATAGTGTCACATTTCACGATCGCTAAACTACCTGTCTGCCTTTTTTTTCCCCCCACGCTGTTACAATCTTTCCACTGTTCATGTCTCCCTATTCTGTGTTTTTCCCCACGCCCCCGTTTCCGCCCCGTCTACACACCAGTCCCACATCTCGTGCTGATTACTCCGGCATTTAAGCATGTGCTACGTGCTTCAGTGCTGGATTATTTCCTTTTCATGTTTTTCACGTTGACAAGTTTGCTTTGTTCTCTCGTTTTCTGCCTTTGGATTTGTTGCCTCGCTGTTTGATTTTCCGGTTTTCGATCTATCGCTTCCCCTTTTGACTATGGCTTTTGTTTTATGATTTGACTCCGTCACCTCGCTAACTGATTTCCTGGTTTTTCAATCACACTCTCGCCTAATATTTCGACCTACCTCTGTCATTCGTCTGCATTTGGATTCTTCACGTTTATCGCAGCCTTGTGACAGAATAATCCGGCCATCAACATGAATCCAGCAGAGTTTGACTGCATGAGATCGGTGCTGCAGAGCCAAAGCGCTCTTCTCAGGGCGCACCAGCAGGAGCTGCTTAGCATCAAACAAGCTCGCTCTGATGTCACAACCCGGCTCCGACAACTCCAACCCTCTCCTGTTCAAGGTGGAAACCCCACTACCCAGCTGCAGACCTCCTCCATCACCTCAGAACGCTCCAAGGTCGTGTACATTATAATGCTACTCTCAGGACAGGACCAGCAGAGAGGCAGGACACAAGTTATTGTGTGGCAGGGTCTCGCTCGGCCTACAACTACGCCACAGACTTCCAAACACAGGCCCTCTCGAGTGGGTGAAACGATCGAGCACTAAGCGACGTATTTTTTGAGGGCCTGTCAGAGGCACTTAAGGATGAATTAGTCTCACTGGAACTTCCCTACTTGCTCCAAGAGCTCATGAATTTAGCTGGCCGGGTGGATTCACAAGCCAGGAGACAAGCCAGGATATCACCACCTAAAATCACTCCTTCACCACGTACATGCGAACAGGAGGAACCCATGCAACTGGACAGGACCCGCATCTCACATGAGGAACGACGATGTCACCGGGTGGAAAGAGTCTGCTTCTCCTACAGAGAGTCTGGTCATCAACTTAAGAACTGTCCAATAAAAGGGGAGCCCTCTAGTTTGTCTGGGAGCACTAGAGGGCAGAACTTCAAAAAGACTCAGCAGGTTTCTTGCCCATGACCAACAGGCCCACCTGGTCCTGGCTCTAATCGACTGTAATCTGATCAATGATGCCTCAGCCAAGGCTCTGGGAATTCCTTCGCTACTCTCCTAGAACCATCTCATAGTCCAAGCCATCGATGGGAGCCTGCTCCCATCAAACACTCACAGAATCCCTGTTCTAGGCCTGAGGGTCTCAGGCAATCACTCCGAGCAAACATCTTTATTTATCATGGAAGGATCTCACACCACTGTCGTCCTTGGCCTGCATTTAGATTTTTTCTCAAGACCTGTAGGAGCATCAACATCATGCTCGGCAGGTGCTGCAAAGACTTTTGGAGAAGAACTTGTTCATCAAAGCAAAGAAATGCGAGTTTCACAACACATCAACCACGTTTCTCGGGTTTGTCATTGGTCCTTACGGCATTAAGATGGAGCCCACCAAACTCCAAGCAGTCACGATTGGTCCACGTCCACCTCACAGCAGGAACTTCAGAGATTCTTGGGGTTTGCAAACTTTTACCGTCTCATTATCTGAGGCTACAGCTCCATCGCTTCACCCTTAACAGCCCTGATCTCTCCAAAGACGCAGTTCCATTGGGACCAGGAAGCTGAGAAAGCCTTCACGGAACTCAAGAAGCCATTCACATCTGCCCCTATCCTCACCATCCTGGACCCATCACGTCAGTTTGTCGTGGAGATTGATGCCTCCAGCACAGGGGTAGGAGGCGTTCTCTCCCAGAGGTCTGAGCACAACAACAAGCTGCACCTATGTTCTTTTCTTTCACATCACTTAACCTCTGCTAAAATAAACTGTGGCAGCAGCAATCAAGAGCTCCTAGCCATCAAGCTGGCCCTGGAGAAGTGGAGTCATTGGTTAAAGGGGTCAGAGGTTCCATTCCTAGTCTGGACCGATCACAAGAACCTTGAGTACCTACGGAGAGCCTACGGAACTCCTGCCAGACTCGGTGATCGCTCTTCTTCACCAGGTTCAACTTCACCCTCTTCTATCGTCCTGGGTCTAAGAATTTAAAGCCAGACACTCTCTCCAGACAGTTCACGAACACCCACGACCCCACCACAAGTATCCTTCCTCCTACCTGCTTGCTTGCAGCGGCTGAGCTGGACATAGAAACTAAGGTCAAGCCGGCCTTGTCTCATGAATGAGAGTGCCCAGTAATGTACCCCCTAATCTCCTCTTCGTTACCCTCACTCTACACTCTAGGTCCTGGAATGGGCGCATAGCTCCGAGCTTTCTTGCCAGCCTGGCTTTGCCAGCTTTGTGGCAGCCAATCCAGCAAAGCCAGGGTGGCCCAAGTTAAGGGAAGACATCTCCAGCTTTGTGGCAGCCTGAGACATCTGTGTACAGTATAAACACATCAACACTGCTCCAGCAGGCCTCCTTACCAATACTAAAACCCTTACCAATCTCATACTGCCCATGGACTGACATTACACTGGACTTCTTCACAGGATTACCCACCTCCAACGACCACACCTGCATCATGACTGTGGTGGATCGGTTCTCCAAAGCAGCCCACTTCATCCCTCTGCCAAAACTCCCGTCTGGCAAAGAAACCACAGAACTCATGACTCTCCATGTTTTAAGCTCCATGGCCTCCCCAAGGACATTGTCTCAGATTGTGGTCTACAGTTCACTTTGCAGTTGTGGAAGACATTCTTTAGGCTCCTTGGAGTCACCCCAGTCTGTCTTAGGGATCCCACCCTCAGTCCAATGGTCAGACCGAGAGAAAGAACCAGTCACTCGAGATCGCACTGAGATGCATGGCTTTTGTTTTACAATTTGGCTCCATCACCTTGCTGATTGATTTCCTGATTTTGACCCTCGCTTCTGCTTTTTTCGACCACGCTCCCGCCTAGTGCTTCGACCCCTTTATTCACTCTGCGTTCTTCAGCACACTTTTAAAAAAGCAACAAAACCAAAACAGCCTGTCAGAAACAGGACTTCCTGTGGTCTTAGCTTTCACTCCCACAAATGTGCATATGTGTGTGTGGTGTGTGTGTGTGTGTGTGTGTGTGTGTGTCTGTGTGTCTGTGTGTGTGTGTCTTTTTGCTTTTTGGACCTTTTTAGATTCAGAATATTTTCTTTCTGTGGTTGTTTGAACCCATGGACATGGCGTGCTGACTGTATTTGGACTGCTTTTATCAGAATGTGCAGGGTTTCAGCTTTCAGCCAGGTGATCTGCAAACATTAGTTATAATTTTCATCACTTGGTGTTCTGTAAAATCTTGTGAATATGGCAAATATCGCACATGTACTGTGTCTCTCTCTATTGCGGTTACAGGTGTGTCTGAGTGGATCCGTTGGGAAGATTCACATAAATGACGTTATGTCTGAATGACAGAACGGCCTCGATTTGTTTATTTTTACAGACTGATGAAGTGTTACATGTTACATGTCTGAAAAGGGCATGAGAGAAAGAGACAAAAAGACAGAGAGAGAAAAAGAGAGACAGAAAGAAACAGACAGAGAGAGATAGAATTACATGCAACTGAGCTAAAAACTGCTGAAAAACAGACAGACAGATGAGGGATGTGTGGTCAGAAATAAGTGGAGTGATGATGGTGATGATGATGTCACTGGTCTCTACCGCTGCTGTGTGTCCCCTCCCTCGGCCACCCATACCGTCTCTGACTGTCGCACCTCAAACGACATTTCCTCCTGATCTCCCTCCTGATCTTCATCCCCACCTTCATCCTCCTCACCGATGTGGCAACTCTGAGCAATAACATAGACGACAAAACATAAGCCACTATGCCAAGTGTGAGAGGTAGAGCAGACACAGGTTCAACATACACTGTTTCACAATAGCCTTATGAAGTATCACTTGATATACCAGCATTATTAGGGTTAGCTAGCATGTTTATGGAAATCATTATAACACTAAAGATTTACTAGTGAAAACAATCATGTAAAAATTACTAAAGCGAAGAGAACAAGAGGATTTGTGCTAAAATAATAACTCATTCAGAGTTCTTTCCATTTTTGCTTGTTGGTTAAAGCTTTCAGAGCTAATGGCGTTCATGCAATTCTACAGCTTTGTCCTTTGGCTCAGCTTATGTCTCATGACTTGCAAAACAAAACAGAAAAAAACACAAAACACACGACATGTTTGATACACTTCTTGCAGCCGAGTCGATTCATAGGATTAGGATAGGATTCTCCCTAGAGTTCACGTAGCAGTCCAAGACATCCATGATGTGATGCTCTTGGACGCTCTTGCACATACACTGTGTGTTTCTGATGTGAAGAACACACCAGGAACACATTGTGTATGTGAAAGAACCCTACACTTCCAAACTTCATTCTATAAAACTCTCAAAAGCACAACGATGACTGTAGTGTGCAATTATCACACAGAGTGGAAAACTACTCACGCCTAATGGAAACACACTGACTTCAACAAGTACAGTATCTGCTCAGGATTATAACATATGTGGCATCACCGTATACGCATCAGCAAATGCAATAACATATGAAAACATACAAAGTGATTAATTACAGGTCGTTCTTTGGCCTGAAATGGAATTTAAATCATTTCTAAGAGAAAACCGATGTGACTCCCACCTTTGCCATGATGTCAGCGTACGCCATGTACAAATAATCCACATCAAGTTTACTGTAAAGAGACAGAGCTCGCAGGTGAACATTCAAACACTGCACAATGTTCTTTACTGATAAGCAGGAATGTCCCTGTTAAACATGGAGATCTCGCACCTCTTCTCCGTGAGAGCCGTACGGCTGAAGTGAAGTATGAGCTGATGAAGAGGATCGGGCTTCGTCTCCTTCTCCTCTTCTTCCTCCTCCTCTTCCTCCATCGCCTTCTGTATAATACAGTGACATAATACAGCACAAAATAAACACGCTGTAAAGCCCACATCACTTATATTAAAATGTGACCTAACCGTGCTTACTGAAAGATCATCGATCATCCTGTCCTCAAAAGAGAGTCCTTCGGTGTGGAGCCAGTTCCGTTTATACCCATCGAGGAACATGTTGGAGGCGCGGTGGCTGAAACAGGAGCGCTCATTAGACCTGTTTCCTTTACTACAGCTCTTCTTACACAAAGTTCATACACATTTATGAGAACTCTGACCTGGGCAGGTTGTACAGTGGGGTCATCCTGAAGCAGGCCACCACTGCACGCCGCCTCTGCTTGGACAGCAGCTTGTGCCAAACCATCTTCTTGGATTTGTAGGGATGCTCCGTCTGACAGAGAGACAGCGAGACAGCTTTACTCTTCATTCTGCATGGACTTAAAGTGTCTGTAAACGGAGCTGTTACTCACCACCTCAATGTGGTAAAGCACAGCTGCAACTTCCTGCACTCTTTTAACCACTTTCTCAGGAGCGTCCGCATCCTCCACCTTCCCTGCCATCATCTTATACAGAGCCATCTGCCAACGCATGGAGGGGTTCTCCACCTGAGAGAGTGAGAGCAGACTGTGTGACAGAGCAGAACAATTGTAATATGTTCATTTAAAATAAACACAGAGAGGATTACGACTCCAGTGTTACCTTTCCCTGAAGATGGAGGTTGCCCTGTAGGAACTCCCTCACCTCTTCATTTGTGTCCCTCTGTTAATCAGCAGCACATGCTCAGTGTTAGTGATTAATACTACTGCATATGTTTTACACACAGAAGCAGCAAATTAAAGCTGATGCACTGCGGTACACAGCCATAAACACGTTTCTCATCCTGCAGACTGAAGAAAACACAGAGGAACATTATTACAGGTGGACTGTCTGCTTTCTGCGCTGCCTGTACCAGGGAGTAGCGGAACTTGGCGAGGTTAATGAGCTCGTGATCGGCCGGAGAGCACATGTTGAGTCCGATGGGGAGCATCTTCTTCAGAGCAGCCACGATCAGAGAGGTCTGCACAGAGTAACGATCCCCGCGCCTCTTCTTCTTGGTACGTTCTACGTCAGAGCCGCCAGCCTGGGACAACATTTACAAAAAAACGCAGGACATAAAACACGAAAAAAGAGAACACAGAAAAGCATACATCTCAAATACCCTCAAAAAACTCTAAGACTCATAACAAAAGACCATACAGTTAGACAACTGAAAATTTTTGTTTTCTCGGAAAACAAAAATACTTTAACTGAGAGCAAGACGCAATTCTTTAAACTTCTCATTAGACCATTGATAGACCAGCGTTAGCAGATCTTCAGTCTAATCTCACTAAAACTGTGCCCACGTCTAAATTTTATTTTTTATTTTTTTCCCCCTGATTTTCTCCCAGAATTTAGTCGTATCCAATTCCTCCCCGTCACTAGGGGGCTCCCACACCAAGCTTCTACTATCAATCAGCCGGGAGGGCCGCAGACTACCTCCGACCCACGTGACGTCACCGACCGCATCTTTTTGAACTGCTTGCTCACGCACCATTGGGAGCATAACACACTCGGAGGTCAGCGCTATCTGCTCCCTCTGCTTGCGTGAGCTCACAGACGCCCCTGATTGGCTGTAGAGCCGTCAATAATGTGGAAGCCCGAAGTACCTCTCGTCCCTCCCCTCTGAGAGAGCTCTCTAGGCCTCCGGCTGTGAGAGGTTACAGCATCACCCGGGGTTCGAACTCGCGATCTCCGGATGATTGGGCGAGCACTTTACCACTGCGCCACTCGGAGGCCTACCTAAATAAAATTTTAAAGCTCAGTGGTCTGGATGGATATCAATATGATATCACATGGGCATCAATATGGACTGATACTTAATGTTTCTGTATCTGTTTGAAATCAGAAAAGAGAAAGCGTTACAGTAATGTGACTTCTCAAAATCTATTACCTACTCAGGATGGAAAGCAGCGGGGACTGTAAATAAATGTGTCAGTTCACAACGACTGCAATGTTTATATTCACCTCCCTCTTAACATATAATTATATATATATATATGCTTTTAAAATGTAATTATGTGTTAAGAGGGAGGTGAATTCCGGGCTGAAACCAGAAGAGTGTATGTTCAATTTTGGGTGAAAAACACAGATACAGTTGCACAAATCAAATTAAAGAAAAAAAAATCTTAGTGAGTTTTTTATAAGATAAAATACCATAAGGTTTACATAAATGTTCATCAAAGTTTAAATCAATAATAAAACCCTAAAAAAAAAAAGAAAAATATTAGAAGTTGATTCCTAACTTGAGAAAAATGTCAGGAATAATTAAAAGTGAATCACGTGGCCTGAACATGTCACGCTGCCTGTGGCTCTGAGCTCTGTGACAGCCGCAGTGAATCCCGTCTTCATCCCATAAATCTAATCATCCTATTTAGAATTCCATTCAATACAGAGCTCTTCTAGTGATTTAGATTGAGGATCATTAATGGGAGGGAAGAGGAAGTGATTTATCATTGCTTGTCACCAGGATGGACAAGAGAAAGAGGATGAATGCGGGAGAGACATAAGAGCAGGACAACAGGAGCTATTTCTATTGTATATCCTACAGCTCAGGCAAGCATGCAGAGAGACACGTCTAACAGAATTCCAGGTGTATGTGGAGGAACACTGACATGCAGACAAGGCAGGACTGTCTCTGTGTTAATTGGATTAATACAGAAGAAAATCGTCCAGCATAAACAAGGGCGGAAGACGAAACACATCACACACATATAAAGATAAAGCACAAAGCGTGCATGCTGTATCTGATCCGCTGAAATACTGAAATATTACTAAATGTAAGACTTAACTGATACTGACCTAAAGGGTCTCTATAGGGTCAGGAAGAGTTTCTGAAGTGTCTTCTGTCTCTACTGAGCAGTAACTGTTTTCCTGACTCTAACCTGAACCACTTATAGCTACGGTCTCCAGTAATCAAACTCTACAGTAAGTCACCTAATTATTCCTTTCAATACGACCTTTAAGCCGTTAATGACAAGATGGTAGGGGTTCAGGTTTCTGCTTTCCCGCCTGGTCCCTTGGCCTAAAGACTTAAAGGCGCAGGACTTGTCACCTGTATCTCATACTGTATGCACGATTAAACTTTTCCTGCTGACTGATCTGAAGTCTGACTCTATCACTTGCTCACTACAGTAAAAGAAAAGGAGTGATTAGTCAGTAGGATGCTGCTAATCTACATGTGAACAGGATCATCCCTTTTTTCCACAATCCCATTTCCAATCAGTTACTTTTGATTGCATTAGGGTTCATGGGTTAAAAGGGGACGGATGGGGAGTGACTCTGCAGTTATGTGGAGATTAAAAGCCATTAGAACAAGCAGAGGAACAGACATGACTCTGATTGTCGCCTCCTTGTGTAAAGGAAGCTTCATTGCAATCTAGAAAATAAACAGACAACAAGCCAACTGTCTGGAATTGTGACCAAACATGTTTCATTTTAGCCAGAACAGCTAATCACGCAGAAATATCTTTTATATCAACCTAGCATTGGTTTACTGAACTGGCTCAACTGAAACGGGTTCGGTAACAATCCAGGAATCAGCCATCACCAGAAAGAGTAAATAATGAGAAAGAAAGAAGATGCTAAAAGAATCTGAAGATCCCCATCCTGACTAAAGTCCACTCAGTCAAACTGACTCGACTACACACTCTTTCATCAAACGCCTCACCTCAGACTCCCCCCGTCACACACTGGCAGAACGGCTGGCAGAAACACTGTCTCTATGTGCCTGAGGGTGAGTGTGTGAGTGTGTTATGAGCCGTGTTTTCAAATTTCTCTGAGACCTGCTTGATAATCTCATTCACACTGTCGAGTGTCTGCCGTGGGATTCCTAAACTGTATCGTATTTGTTTCTTCACTACACATGGTAATTTAGCAGAAAGTTGAACGATTCAATTTATAATACTATGTATATAATATAATCACACAATCTATTACACATACAGGTATATACAAGTATTATATATATATATATCACCTAGGGTGATATAAAATAAGGTCAAATATTTATATGCGATTAAAATGCGATTAATTTCGATTAATTAATTACAAAGCCTCTAATTAATTAGATTATTTTTTTTAATCGAGTCCCGGCCCTAATATATATATATATATCATCATTATAAATTCATAACTCGAATGATCGTAAGTCAGGGACGAGACAAATATGTACAGGATATAGTACAAATTGCAGTCATTTTAGCTCCATTCACGCCAAGCAGGCTCAGAGTTACGTCTACGTGGTTATTCTTCTTTGATGTGTTTCAGTGCCAGTGTGCTGGGGGGTTGATGAAAATACCCACAAAAAAAATTTCCCATAAAGGGGCGGCCATGCGGCGTGCAGAGAGAGAATCTAACCTCAGCGTTTCCGGCCTAGAAAATACACCAGAGACAAAAAAGCCAGAGAAAATCATTACAAGAAAAACACCTCTAAACAATCCCAACCCGACACACACACACACATACACCAGCACACACACACACACACACACACACCAGCACACACACCAGCACACACACACACACACACACACACACACTCAGAAACTCTGCAAGCACTAAGACCCAGCAGGGGAGACGATTACCTACTGCAGTGTTTTTCAACCTTTG
>JAQMYL010000009.1:398831-414466 GCA_030014365.1 Clarias pachynema
ACAGCATCACCCGGGAACCGAACCAGCGATCTCCGGATGATAGGGCGAGAACTTTACCACTGCACCACTCGGAGGCCTCAACACACACATTTACAGTCAGTCAGAATCTCTCGAGGATTTAATCAACAAACAACACGAGACACAAAGATAACCGCAGAGGAAGAGGAAGTGACATCACAAATCGCTTCTCCTCCAGATGTTTTCACTCTGAAACGTTCCACTGACTCTTATTTCACTTAACTGACCCTAACCATTTACCACACACACACACACACACACACACACACACACACACACACACACACAGGTGGTAAATGTGTCCTGAACTCACCGATGTGTCTTTCTCTGCGCTCGAGTCCTCGTCTCTGAAACACTGCGGTGGGAATCATCACCTCTCTTCACCTCCTGAGGACTCGGACCTGTCGATTCTGATTACACACACAGTCTCATCATTTACTGCTTTAGAACCAGATTTATAATGAAGATAAACAAGGGGCTGAGCCGATTACACCTGTGTGTGTGTGTGTTGGGGGGGGGGGGGATGGGGGTTTGACGACAATCCTATGAGTGTGACGCACTCTCACACACTCACACACTCTCACACTCTCACACTCTCACGCACTCTCACACTCGCGCACTCTCGCACTCGCGCACTCTCGCACTCTCGCACGCGCACTCTCGCACGCGCACTCTCGCACTCTCGCACTCTCACACACAGATGAATACAAGATCAAATAACATTAATATTAGTTTTTAGTCATTACAATGTTAGTTGTTTATATAAAATTGTGAT
This sequence comes from Clarias pachynema, assembly GCA_030014365.1. Lineage (NCBI taxonomy): Eukaryota > Metazoa > Chordata > Actinopteri > Siluriformes > Clariidae > Clarias > Clarias pachynema. The sequence continues at coordinate 399,625 of JAQMYL010000009.1, forward strand.
GTTATTTTATTATTGAATTACATTCATCATTTATCTTTTTTGCCACAGACATACAGGTCTGACAACAACATTATTATGATAATAATAATAATGATGATGATGATGATGATGATTATAATGAGATTGAGCTGAAATGAACTCGCCGTCTGCGGAGTGGCTGCTGATGGAGGGCGTGTCGGCTCGGAGGTCGTGCAGCGAAGGCCTGCAAACTCAAATAAAAACGAATAAACATCAATAATGTAGAAAACAGAACATCAGCCGAAATTAAACCTGAAATGAACTCCTGAAGTGGAAACACAGAATGTCGTGGTGAAGAGTGAAGTGTAACGTCTGTACCTCTTCCTGGCGGATCCGATCAGCTCGACCGTGCCGTCCTCTGACGCTTTGCGCTTCACCGTGTTCGGAGACTGAGGCGTGGGACTTTTGGACAACGGACGTCCTGCTGAACATTTTAATAAACATCAACACACACTAAAGCTGCTGCTGGGGTTTAATCTGCACACAACATACTCTCTCTCTGCTCACAAACACAGACTTCCATTAGAGCAGCAATTTAACATCAAACCAAAATATATCCAACACTCGAGGGACGTTCAGTGAGACGCAGGGCTGCGAGTCTGAACCGGTCTGTCGATTCGATTCGTTGGATTCAGTTCCGCAGCACTAATGTTTACTGTCTGATCTCTCAAGCAGCTGCACTTTTTACAGGTTTTAAAGTAATAAAAACTACTATAAATGTCTAATAAACACTGAAACACTCCAGACCAGTAGGGGGCGATATTGTGACGACTCCTCATAAAACGCAAATAAAGAAGAACTCACACTCTTGCAAAACATGAATACAGTGGAACCTCGGATTACGAGTAACGCGGTTTACGAGTGTTCCACAAGACGAGCAAAGATTTTTAATAAATTTNNNNCACACACACACACACACACACACACACACACACACACACACACACACACACACACACACACACTCTTTCTCTCTGCTAGAAAGAAACACTGCTCTGTTGCGATTCTTCTCAAAGGTAAAGTGCAGTTTAATTTGTGTGCGCGCGTCACACAGCACTAAATACTGAAGCTACCAAGCAGAAAAACCCATGTGACACTGTAAGGCTGAGCGCGCTGATTATGATGATGATGATGGATGACGAAGCTGTTTTACCTGGTGAGGTGTCTGGGAGAGCGGTGGGCATCCGGCTGGCCTTCAGCTTAGACAAAGCATCCACAAATAACTCTGAAAATAAACACAAGCGTTAAACAAAATCAGAAAAAAATACAGGAAACAGGATACAGACGTTCCTAGTCACCTCCGACGCTCCTCCTCCTCTGTCTGCACAGGCTGCTGTACACACTGAGTCTGGCTCGCTTGTTCAGTAAAGCGCCCTCTAGTGGTGGTGTGGACTCGCTCGCCTCCACCGTGCTCGATGTGTCCGGTACGCTCAGGGGCATGACTCCTTAGAATAAACACTGTGTACGTTAACTAAACACAGAGAAACACTAATGTGTGTTTAACAGCAGTGTGTGTGAGGAGCTGCAGGACTGACCGACGTGCTCGGCGTGTAAGATCAGAGTCCTTATGGCCGCCGCCTGCTGCTCCAGCTGTTTCTCCGTGAGGAGGGTGAGGCGGCACATCTGGGGTGAACACGGCAGCAGGTTCGGAGCCATGACCAACGCTAAACTGCTCACCTCCATCCTGTTTTCATCACAACTGCGTGCACATACACACACACACATACACACAGTGTTATCCACTATCACTATGATAACAGTACACACACACGCACAGGCTGCAGGTACCTGAGTGCGACACGCCTGAGGAAGCTGCAGACGTAGCGCAGGGTGCGGGCGTGGCCCGGAGGGAGCAGGGACATGAGGAGCAGCGTGGCTCTCTCGCTCGCTCTCGCCTCCAGAGTCTGGGCGTGACACAGCGCCATCTGCAGGTCACCCGAGATCAGCGGCTCGGGAAGCTCACGCAGGAACTGCTTGATCACAGACGCCACGTCACACGGCTGCAGCAAAGCATCACGGGGAGGCGAGAACATCTGCTCACCCTTCTCCAGGTCCGACTACGAGATGAAGAAGACACTCGGCTGGTCTCAGGCATAAAACTCTACTGTATGGGTTTGTCTCACAACAAAAATAAACTTTACGCAAACAAAAACTGTTCAGAAATAAATTCCACCTGCAGAGACGTTTTATTATGAAGCTCACGATGAAAATCAAACAGAGGAAAGTCTGCAGTTAGAGCTGCTTTAAATCTCACGTGTGTGATCTGTGTTTAATGTGTCCTCAGAAACAGAGTTAAGACATAAACTCTAATCAGTGTTTAGGAATAAGAATGTGTGTGTGTGTGTGTGTGTGTGTGTGTGTGTGCAGTGTTTCACCCTCAGAGCTCGGATGCGGCCCAGTGAGCCGGTCTTCCTGAAGAGCCCCTCAGTGTGTATGTGCTGAGACAAATACTCACACGCCTCCACCAAGAACCTAACACACACACACACACACACACACACATACTGTGCATTTAGTGTCTGCAAGTCACACACACACACACACACTCTACAATCAGCATCCGCAAGTCACACACACACACACACACACACACACACACGTCACATGAACAATAATAACCTAAAGATGACGTACAGAGGCACGGAGCCGTCCACTTCATTCACGTGACACTGGGGGAGGAGCTGCAGGTCTCGCCCGAACGCAAACACGCGCTGCGGCGTCTCCTGCCACGGAAAGGTCAAAGGTCAGTCAGGAGATGAACAGGGAGCTCTGCGTCACACACACTGTGTATTTACACTTCACTGGTCAGGATTAGACTTGTGACAGGAGTAAAGATTGTTTTTCTGTATAGCCTCCAACACACACACACACACACACACACACACGTCACACACACACACACGTCACACACACACACACACTAAAACAGGTTTTTCCTCCCCAGATTTATTAAATGGGGATTTTTTTTTTTACCTCCTAAACCATCATCTGACTGCCTGCACTGTGTGTGTGTGTGTGTGTGTGTGTGTGTCAGTGAGTACAGGAGACAGTTTAACCCCCCCTCCTCCTCCTCCTCCTCCTCCTCACCCCCCCCGGTGTTCTCTCTCCGTACAGGAAGCTCTTCCAGTTCCTCACGCGCACCCCGACGGCCTTAAGCGCGCGCACCACCGCCAGCACGCGCGCCCGCTCCTCCGGTAGAGCAGACATGACCAAACCGGCAGTGTTTACACTCCACACCGACACACACACACACACACACACACCGGAAACGCAGCCTAATTGCTAGCCGAGGTCCCAGCTCGAGCGCGTCGGAACGACACCACGTGACTAGTCGGATTTCCGGTCACCTGCGCGCGTGCGACCCTCGTGACCCCAAATAATAATATTAATAATAATAATAAAGCCGTGATGTGGAGAGTTCAGAGTTAATTTCATTAATATTCATTATATAAAATCCTTTTCTCTCTCCATCGTTTATTGTTTAAATGTCCATTTGTTAAGTGATTTTGCTCTGATGTCCACAGCTGGGTGTCAATCAAATTCTCTAATATTCCTCTTCTTTTCATTATAATATTATATATTTTGTGTATAATCCTGACTCCAGTGTGTGTGTGTGTGTGTGTGTGTGACACTGTTAATTCTGTAATAATTCTGGGTAAACACCATATTCATAACTGTAAGTGTCAACATTCCCTCCTTCACCATGTTTATGTGTAACTTTATCAAATCCAGATGAACAGAAGGTCTAGAAAATGATGAAGACACGTGTTCCTAAATCCTGCTCTTTAAATGTCTCCTGTTATTTTCCTCCTGGACTCTGAGTTTATTCCTCTCTAGATTTACTCTAGTAGTTCTGCTCTAGATCTTGTCTTATCTGTTTTGAGGTCCCTGTCTCGCCTTGTAAATTATTGTGTAAAATCAATAAGAGGCAGCACGGGGGTGGAGTGGGTAACACAGTCGAGGTGACTCCAGGGTCTGGTTTCGATTCCCTCCTCTGTGTGTGTGTGTGTGTGTGGAGTTTGCATGTTGTCCACATGCTTGGTGGGTTTCCTTTGGGTTCTCCGGTTTCCTCCGACACTCCAAAGACATGCAGGTTAGACTAATTGGTGTTCCCAGATTACCTGAAGTGTGTGTGGGCCTTGCAATGGATTGGAACCCTGTCCATGGTGTACCCCACCTTGTGCCCAAGTCTCCTGGGATAGGCTCAGCGCCCTGCGACCCAGAATACAGGATAAAGCAGCAGAGACGATGAGTGAGTGAGTGAATAATAAAAATGTTTTTTTTTAAAAAGAACCTTCTAAAAAGAAATACATTTCAGAGCGACCACTGTAACAGCGCCCTCTGGTGGACAGTTCACAGTCTCTGAGAGAAGCCCCTGGCTGCAGTCTGAAGGATATCAGGGCGGGGCTACACGTGTAGCTCCGCCCCCACTGTTCACCTGAATCAAAGGAACACTGTGGACTATTGATGTGGCTTCTGTCTCCCCAGTTACTGCTGTGCAGGTGTGAACGTGTGACATCAGTTCATTAGAACTCCAAGAAAAAATTAATTCTTCACTTGTGATTTGCATGAAATAAATTATTTGGACTTGCACTTATTTGTTTTTGTGGTCCGAGGGTGTACCTGGTGAAGAGCATAAACATGACCGTTTGGATATCTGCAAACAAAATTCGGAACGATTACAGTTTCTTAAAGAGAATCAGTACATGGTGAAGAGACTTTCATCACTACAAGCCTGAGAGTAAATGGCCGAGTATGGAACGGAAACATCCATAGTGTCACACTCTGCAAAACATTTTAAAGCATCCTCCCTATAGTCCTGATCTCGCTCCATCAGACTTTCACCTGTTTGATGCCCTAAAATCAGAACTATTCTTTTTTTAAATTTTCATTAAATTTAAACATTTCATTTTCATTAAAATTAATTTTACAGCCAGAGTGCAGATCATTTTAGACTCACTCCTGTGTAATTATGATTCAGGTTAGACTGGCAGTGATTTGTTTGGAGAGTCGACAAGGATTTGATAAAGCTACCTGACTCAAAGAAAGAGACAGAATTTCAGCCTGTAATGCTCTAAGCAGGACATCACAGGGACATTCGAATGAGAAGTACTAAAACCTCTAGAACAGTTCTACAATCAGGATTTATTGAACTGGTTCTAAATCTCCAGAACAGTTTCTCCACTCGAACATCCCCCAATCTTTAGTCTGTCTCAGTGAAGCATAAATGTGAGCACAGATTAGTCAGGAGCAGAGGTGGGTAGTAATGAGTTAGGGTTAGGCATTTACTCAGTTACATTTACTTGAGTAACTTTTTGAAAAAATGTACTTCTATGAGTAGTGTTACTGCACCATACTTTTAACTTTTACTTGAGCAGATGTGTAGCATAGTGGGGGAAAAAACCTACAGCCGGTGCTCTATAAATTCATCCTACCTGTGAATCCGTCCTACATACGCTCACTGCGCATACGCAAACAAAAGTTACCGCATCTTTCTCTAATTTTTTTTGTTAACTTTAATTGTACATATAATGTTACTTTAACATTATCTATGAATATATAAGTATATTTCAGTACAGAATTAATCACCAACACACGTTTATGCATCCCAAAAAATATGATGCATCCCTGGCATCATATACACACACACACACTAATATATAATTATAATTTCTAAAAAAAAAATAAACCAGACATTGAGATTGAAACAATTACTCGTACTTGAGTATCTTCTCGCGAATACTTCTTTACTTTTACTTAATTATATTTTGGAAGACTACTTTTTACTTCTACTTGAGTAATATTATTTTGAAGTACAGCTACTCTTACTAGAGTAAATCTTTTGGTTCCTCTACTCACCTCTGGTTAGGACTGTATCGCAGTAAACACAACATAGTACAAAGGTACGTTATGGACATTGTTTAGATCTTACTGATGATAAAACAGTGTCGTGCTCAGAATAAAATGTCCTCCAACTATTCACCATGTGTCTGCTACAGCATGTACACTGAAGCAGTGTGTGTGTGTGTGTGTGTGTGTGTGAGAAAGAGAGAGCAGGTTTACTGCACTGTACAGAGTCATTCGTTATTACTTGGAGTATTTTTCTTTATTCAGAGCGGGTCAGTACAGACACGTTTAAACACAGCACATGATCAGCGTCTGCACAGAGACATGAATGTAAAAAACAAACGTGTGTGTGTGTGTGTGAAGTGCATGGAGCTGACTGCTTATTGATGAAGATCGCCCCTCAGCTCTTCAGTCAGGATGAGAATCACACGGCGGAGGATGTTTATTTATTATAAATAATGTGCCGTCTGGTGCGGTCTGGTGGAGGGGTGTCGGACGCTCACTGCTTCAGGTTGGCCACGAAATCTTCGCCTTTCTTGATGGAACCTTTGAGTTCAGTCAGAGCTTCAGACACAAGCTTCTCCTCGAAGGCAGAGAGCTTCCCCAGACCCAGGTTCTTCTCAATGCCGCTTTTCTGAAACACACATTAGAAGAGGAGTTTAATTACACCTTTACCTCTGCTGAGTAAGGATCACGTACAAGTGAGCGTGTTTGTGTGTGTTGTACCCCAAGCAGCAGAGGTGTGGAAAAGTATTTGCACTCTGTCTCCTCTGATCGCACGAACGCGCACTCTACCACTCCCTCCTTCCCGTTCATGGCGTCAAGCAGAGAGAAAGTGAAGCGAGCTCCGGCGTAAGCCATCGACAGGGTGGCAGAACCTGAAAAACACACAACAATATGGAATCGTCTAGTCTCGTTAATAACTCCGATAAGATGGTGGCAGAAACAGCTGAGAAATGTCGAGCTTTGAAGTGTTTGTGCGCGCACATGTGAGCGCATCCTCAGTGATAGCAGAGCGGTCTGGCTTTAAACATTATATAGGATTTACTAATTGTGTGACTCTTGCTTTAAGAAAAATCCTGAAAAACGAGAGAGACGTTGGAGGAGATCATTATGACGTTTACCTCAGTTAAAAATGGAAGAGTAAAAAGAAGCAACCTCAAAAGTGATGATACCAGACGGACCAATCAGTCTGCATCATTGTGATGTAATTTGAAAAAAATTGGAAATAAAATTGAAAAATAAATAAATAAATAGATAAATAAATAACTCCTACATCTCAGCACCATACTGTATCTGTACAGATGAAGGAGTGTGTACCTGCTCCAGCTTTGGCCTTCACCACCTCAGTTCCTGCCTCCTGAATTCTCCCCGTCAGAGCCGAAAGCTGATCCGCGGGAAACTCCACCTTTGGAGTGCACTACACAGCGAAAACACAACACTCGTCAGTCGTGGTTGCCATGCTAGCCCAGGTGGTTGCTAGGGTGTTACTATTTATTTGCATTAAATTATAAAACTAGAAAGGTTAGGGCAAAAGTTCAACATGTAATAATATTACAGTGTGGTTAATGTTCAAGTTGGGAGCTAAGATAAGATAAGATGTACCTTATTCTAGGGTATTAGGTCACTGCTATGATAACCCAGGTTTTTGCTAGCATATTCACTGCTATAGGTTGTTGCTATGGTAACCCAGATGGTTGCAAGAGTGTAGGTCCTAATCACTTTGGCTGATGGGGTGTTTGTGGGTGGCTGTTACGAGACCCAAGATCCCAGTTCCTCTGGTGTTAAGCATTTGATATCATAATCCAGCTGTGACTACGGTGCTGCTTGATGGTTGCTATTGAGTTTTATGATCCCAGGTGGTTACTGGGTTGCTAAGGAAGTTCAGCAGTATGTTAAGGTGTCATTTGGTTATTACAGGCCAGGTGGTGCAAGAGTGTGCCTTTTTTTTTTTTTTAATGACCTGTGAAATCAGAGGGATGATGGTTTTCCCGGCGTGGCCTCCAATGACTGGCACGTTGACGCGAGCTGGATCGAGACCCTGCAGACAAACACAGACTATCAGAAATAAAAATAAAATTAAAAAAAAAACTTACAGTAATAAAATCCAGCAGTGTAAAAGATCACGGGTTTAAACAACTCCACCTACAGGAGTGTAAATAAAGGTAAAGACCTGAATGTATAGTGAGTGAGAGTGTGAGAGAGGGTGAGAGAGAGACAGGTTGTGGATGTGAGAAAGGAGCTTGTTAATCAGGTGTGTTAGCGCTCGCCGTGACATGTGACTGACTTTGAGGTCGGCGACGAAGGTGTTGGCTCTGACGATGTCCAACGTGGTCACACCAAACACTCTGCTAGGGTTGAAAACACCGTGCTTCTTCAGCACCTCTGCAGTGATGGGGATGGTGGAGTTCACCTGAAAAACAACACACCTCTGCTTAACATCTCTACAGTTACAGGAAGTGTGGACACACACACACACACACACACATCTTTAATAAAACCATGTCCCCAAAATAATGAATTATACACAGGTTGTGTGTGCACCCTCCTTCACTGTGCCCCCTTGTGGAAACTCTCACTACAGTAGTAGGTGTAAAGCACTGATTAATAACCGTTTCCTCACAGGATTAGCGATGATGCAGATCATGGCCTCGGGGCAGTTACGGGCACACGCATCAACCAGGGTGGCTACGATGGTGGCGTTTGTGTTAAACAGATCATCACGGGTCATCCCTGTGAAACAAAACACACACACCAGATTTACAGAGCAGAACTAACTCTCATACTGAAAGTCATGAGGCGTGAATTCAGGCGTACAGAACACGGGTTTACTCATATACATGTGCATCACTCCACACACACACACACACACACACACACACACACACACACACACAGGAAGAGGACATGAGGGAAGAAAGATGAACAGAACAGACATGCTGAATTACAGCAGGAAGCGTACACTTAAATCAGTTTTAAAATGACAAGAATTCAGCATTTTACTTGATGATGAGATCAATGGTTTGGTTAGGTGGTCGTCATGGGAATGAGCCAAGACTCTGAACAATGTCTCTATGTTTCCACACTGGTGTAACTAACAAATCTGTTTCCATATAAAAACAGTAATTTACTTTAATCACCTCCACTATATGACTTAGATTATTTAATTAGATACTTTAAAGACTAAAAACACTTAAGCCGAGCGTGTTGGACGCCGTCTCCGTTCATCAGGAGAATTTAAGCTATAAAACACACACCGGGTTTACGAGGAACTCCAGCAGGAATGACCACCACTTCACATCCTTTCAGAGCTGCACCCAGCTGATCAGCTCCGATATAACCTACAGAAAGAGAGAGAGAGAGAGAGAGAGAGAGAGAGAGAGAGAGAGAATAATTAACTACATAAAATAATTCTATTAGATTGGACTTTATGATGAAGTCTGATCGAGTTCAGAAGATATATGCGAGTCTGTGAATGAATACCAGAATGTTATTATTCATAATTTAAATTATAAATTTACCATTGTTAAAGTCGATATACAAATAAAACTTAATTGAACTGATTTCCTGTTTTTCGTACCTGTGACCTTGGCTCTGGTCTCGATGTGGCTGAGATCTGCGGCGACGCCGGGTGTGTGAGCGATATCGTACAGAGACAGCTCGCTCACCAGAGGACTGTTCTTCAGCAGGAGGGAAAGCGGCTGTCCAATTCCTCCTGACGCTCCCAACACCGCCACCTTGGCATTGTTCTACAGAGACAACAACAACAACAACAAAATCTCACACTCAGAGCTGCAGGTAAACAGGAAGTGCTCAATCTCGAGCTGCAGGTAAACAGGAAGTGCTCAGAGTCATTGACAATGACAGTTGTTAAAATAAGCGCTATACAAATAAAAATAAAATTGAATTGAATCTCCTCTGTGCACCGAAACCAGAAACCTCACCGTGTCAGATGTCAGGGTTTTATTTAACCTTCTGACCTTTAGAGACTGTGTGCGCGCGCCTGTGAGGCTGTGTGTGTGTGTGTGTGTGTGTGTGTCCGAGAGTGAGATTACACCCCAAATGAGGTTAATGTAAGATCAGATTGTCTCCTGACACTGATTATGTTAATGAAGCCAAGTGGGAATTGTGACGTCACACACACAGACTTTGAAGGTTTAATAGGAACTGTAGAAAAAGAATGACCTCTCCAAAAATATACCTTAAGCTAGTATAATAACTACATAAAGTATGTACATTATTAAAGCCATTTAAAACACATAGGTATATTATTTGTATTTAAACACACAGATATATAAAAGTGCTTTCACCTGCCAGTGCTGAGGTAATGTCAAGCTAGCATAGCATGCTAATCTACGCGACTTAAAAGCTAACAGCTAAATAGCACCCAGTCTCTGGAATGCTAAATAAAGTTTACAATAATAATAATAATAAAAAAAAAACTGCAATATATAATGAGCCGGATAAACAGCAAACGTTAGAGTTATTTTAGCTAAGTCTACAGCATATTAGAGACCTTTAGCCACAGTGCTAACACTGACGCTCGGCACGCGCCGCGGCTCACCCTCAGGGTTTTAGACCGAATGCGTGTTTTATTTTTACCTGAGAAGTTGTAGCTAAACACCGCACGAGGCTGGCGGATGGTCTGGCGATCCGTGAAAACATATCTGCTGCGCTGTCCCTGCGTGTCCTGACGGAGATGAGCGTGTAATGGATCCTGAAAGCGCCTCCTCACTCACCGTGACTCCAACGTCCTCCAGCCGGGTCGAGAACGAAACCGCAGCACAACCGAACCGCGAGCGCGGAAAAAGCCGAAAACATGACATCCGATTGGTCCAAATGCGCGTCAATCATAAGCCCACGCGAGAACTCGATGATGATTGGCTCGACTCTTGTTCAGGTGTTTCACGATTGGTCAATCGCACTCGCATTACTTTTCTTAATTCTACATAATATTCAGACGAGAAAAGACAGAAGAATGAATTAACACTAAAAGCACGGAAATACTTTTTTCAACTCTTAATTGAAGCATTTTAAATAATTAAATAGTCTGCAAGAATTTCATGCTTAAAAAAAAAATGTAATCACGTTCCTTATTAATAATTATAGGTAATTCATCAATCAGTTGTTTACTCGTTGTTATAAAACAAACAAACAAACAAAATGTAAAGAAAAAAGATTCCGTAATAATAATTAAATTATGAAGTGATGGCCATCTGTCATTCCTGTAACTACATTAGAGCACTCATGCATATATTATATATGGAATGCAAGAAAATATTTTAAATGATTATGCTTTCTATTAATAATCAAATTGCGCCTTCCAAGGTTTTAAACAACTTTACTGTCATATACATGGAATTCGAATCATGGAAAATCGTAAATTCTATACACAACTTGTCCAGACTTTTGAAATGCACCGTCCAATAGCTGAGTGACTTCTCTCCAGCCAGCGGTCGCGTCCTGATTAACGTCACATCAGACGCGCAGCGCGCAGTACAGGGCGCGGGAGCGTGTATGGTTCACGCGCGTTAGAGTGCACTAGCGTAGGGAGGAGCGTAATGATTCGAGACGCGCCCGATATTTAGAACGCCATTTCACGAAACCCCGCCTTTCCTCGCTGCGGCGTCTCCCCACCGACCAATCAGAGGTCACTATCCGTCACGGCTCAGCCAATAGGAAGCCGCTATACACTCGCTCCTCGCGCCGTATTTCCGGGGCTGCTTCAGGAATGTAAACTATTCAACATGGAGACAGCAGTGGATAAGCTGGAGGCGATGGTAAGCTCTGTGGCTGTTCTCTTTTAATTTAAAATATATGTATTTTTTAGACCTGACTGTTTAATAAATCATCAGCGATCTCACTGTTCAGCGTCATTTCAGTGTAACGGTATTTAGGCTCCTCCGCTGAACATCGCCTCAGCTTGACGCTGGCTAACCGCGCGCGCGCTCGCTCGCTCTGAGGCGAGAAAATTCCCCACAAACATCTCCGGCTTTATTTTAATCAACACGTTTTCCTGCACTGTAATCTGATCCGCTCGCTTCTGTAACACCCTTACGGTGAGTAAAACCGTGTGAAACACACAGTCAAAGTGCTCATTTCGCTGTTACGCGCCGAACGACGAGGACAACGAGTACGAGCGTACATATGATGCGCGCTCACGAGGAGGCCGTGCCCGGGAATGCGCGCTCCCTGGCGTGTGAGGGTCCGCGTGCACGCGCTACATCGCTGACCTCTGAGGTCTCAGATTTTCTGTAAATAAAATTAAACTTTTCGTTTGTTTAAATAACATGTACACACACACACACACACACAGCATGGAATCAGTGCAGTTTGTAGCGTAAAGATAAAGTTAGCATTAAAGTAAAAGTTCAGAGATAAACCACAATTCATATTATGTAACAATGTTGAATACTGTTAACTGTGAGATAACACAAGGTACAGGAAAACACACACACACACACACACACACACAGAGTGGAGGCCTCACTGTAATGCACAGACAGGCGCTAGTTTCCTTCACACTATATCTGTACAGGACACACACACACACACACACACACACCCTGCATTCTGGAGTCAAGAGAACATGTGAACTTGCAGGTGAGATAAAGACATGAAAAGTTAAATGAATAAAGAGAGGTGTATATCAGGTGCTATCCAGCTGTTTCCTGGAGCTGATCATGTGACTGCGTGGCCCATTCGTGTACCATCACTTTATCACCTCCAGTCGCTGTCTTTTAGATTGACAGTCGAACATGTTGAGGTGTTACTGAGACCCTGAGGTCTGTGGTGTGTGTGTGTTTGTGTGTTGCAGGTCAGTAATCTCTCACTCTCTTGTTCATCCTGCAGAAGGAGAGTCAGCGTCCGTCCGTCCGTCCGTCCAGTGCCCCTTTTATGTTGTACTACTGGTGCCGTGGTCCTGAGAGCAGTGCAATGTTAAAAGGGCATTGGCCGGGTTTTTCTCTCCGAGACCTCTTCCTCAGACACACTCCTCTTCCTCACACACTCCTCCTCCTCCTCAATGTCGGTGATGTTTACAGGAGCTCTGACTTCATTGCACTACTGTACCACACAGAGAGCAGTGCAATAGTATTGTCAAAGCATCTGTGAGCAGCTAAGAACACATCTGTGTGTGTGTGTGTGTGTGTGTGTGTGTGTGTGTGTTCCTGATTCCTGAGACCCTATCAGTATTGTCTCTGCTGTGCGCTGTGATCAGAGTAGTGCAATATTGCTTATAGGGTTTCAGGGTTTGGGTTAAACACCGCTCAAGCACAGAGACTGCAGATTATTTAATGGCTTATTTATTTAAAAATGTGTGCTTTACAAATATTTTGTGGTTTTTGTGTAAATTTTATTTTTACGTTTGACTTTTAGTGGCACATTAGTAGTGATTTAGGATAATTATATTTTGAACTTATAATTAATTAGTTTACTATTATCATTGCAATTTTTTATTTTGAATTTTTAAAAAGATTTTTTTAAAGTATTAATTTGTTTATTTGATAGTTATTATTTTATGTTTATTTTAGGTAATGTTTTATTTATATTTACTATAAGTTTTCCTGTTGCTAAAACCTATAAATATTTTTTATGGTGTTTGAATGGAATTATCAGAAATATATTTTCTATTTAATCCTTTTTTTTTAATGATTTTTATGTTTTTTTAAAAATGTTTTTACTCCAGTTCTCATTATATCAGTCCTTTGGTTATTTATTGCTGATATAATAATTTTATTGCGTTGTTCTGAATAATCGTTGTTGATCTTTGTTGTGTAACTCCACGTTGTTGTTGCTGTAGTTCCAGAAGGCCGAGGCGGACATCGAGTATGTGGAGAAGCGTCTGAAGTTCGATTTCATGACAAGCGCTCGAGAAAACGGCGCCACTGAGGTCTGACACGCAGCTGTTTAATAACCATGACTTAAACCTGTTTGCTTCTGATTATATAGTGAGGAAATAGAAAATATGGTTTTGCTTTTATTTTAAAACATATCTCATGAATATGCTAAAGTTTAAGTATTTTATTATAACATACCTGTGAGTTATTATATCTAACCCATGTGTTTACACTTATGAATGTAAACTAAAGGTGACTGGCTGCAGAAGTGCAGGAAGGCCTGAGTTATTTTATATTTCTGTACCAATCTCTGAAATGCTGTGCAGTAACCATGGAGACGTCCTGGGGTGGCAGTAAAGCTGACCCTTTGTTCAGGAATGCTATCGCTTCTATATTAGCGGCTTTCTGGCGAAATGATCTGCCGCTCACAAACGTCCAGCTGTTTCCTCTTGTTTCAGTCGCTAAAGTCAGTTAATACAAGTGCGCTCATCCATGACGTGCGGCAGTTTCACCTCTAATCACGCGTTTCAGCATCGTGAGAAAATGACCTCTGAAGAGAAATAAATGATGGAATAAGATATCAGTAAACTCAGTAAAAATAACTCATGGACTCTTTGGACTTCCCCAGGTAACAGATATGAGATTAAAATGTGTGTGGTTTGTGTTTTAGGGGAACCCGGTACAGCTGCTGGAGAGTCTGGCTGCCATTAAGACTCGTCACGCGGCTCTGTGCGTGCAGATGGAGGAGATCGCGGCTGAGCAGAAACGCTCGATGGATTCGATCAGATCTCACCTGAACACCACGGTGAAGCTGGTGGAGGAGCTGCAGAGCACGGCAGATACACAGGTTAGAGTCCGACACGCCACAGGGTTATTACTGAGACACCCGGTGCCGGGTTTAAAGCAGAACCTCAGCGACGGTCCAGATCTGTGTGACGTTTCTGTTGCAGGTTCCTCCGCTCACACAGGAAGAACAGGAAGCGAGAGACTCCCTCTGTTCAGCAGTCAAAGCTCTGACTGTACAGGTATCTCTCTCTCTCACACAATATATAATTGATATAGATTAGGGGTGGGCGGTATACCGGTATACACGGTTAACCGGTAGAAATTTGTCAACCGGTAGAGATTTTGGTCTATCG
>JAQMYL010000009.1:414566-426367 GCA_030014365.1 Clarias pachynema
ATAAAATTACATTATGTAAAACAGTTTCTTTGTGTTTGAATTTTTATTTATGCATTTTCAGATACAAATTGATATATCGTGATACATATCGTTATCGAGGTAGAAAATTGCTTCTACCGTGATAGAAGATTTTGCTTATATCGCCCACCCCTAATATAGATAGATAATTGATGCTGCGATGCACCGCAGCCTCGGGTGTAAGGAAATCTCTCAACTCTTTATTTATCAGGTTTTAGTAAAACTTGATCATGTGACACGACATTGTCTGTGTAAGGATACTTCATTTACATATTTGTTTTTTAAAAATGAATAAAAATATTCACACACTTTAAGTCTAAGATTACCAATTAACTGTTTAATTAATTGTAATTTTATTGTACAAATGATTTACTATTATTTATTTGTTCCCGATGTAGACGCCATCTGAAGCTCACACACAGCAGGAGTCTAACTGTAAGTGTGGGCTTTAATCACTCCAGCTGTTAGGGATGTTAATGTACAGCCATATTAAAAAAAAAATGTTGAGCTTGGAGGCAGTGTAAGCTTCCAAACACCACACACACACTGTAAATGTCACCAACCTTCACCCGCTCTACACTTTAACTCCAGATGTGTTTAACACAGGACTACTGCAACACCTGGACAGATTATGATGACGTCACCAATAGACGCCATGTTTAACGTAAAAACTGGGGGAAAAAACCCACACACACACACAGCGCTCACACTGTGGTAGCTCTCTGTAGAGAAGTGTGGTGTTACTGTAATTAAACTGTTATTTTACGTGGAGAAAACGAAGTGACATTATTTGAGACACTGAAAATGTCACATCGTTATCCTGATCCGAGAGTCTGATCTAAAACTCTGACTTCACACACAGGAGTGTAACAGCAAATCCGGATAGTGTTTGTGCTGTATAACACCCTAGAGAAGCCCAGGAATACTGCACGAGTGTGTCTAGTGGAGACAAATGGACAGGGGAATGTGTTTTTTTTGTGTGCATGAGTTTATATTGCTGAACTGCACGCATGCAATGAGGTAGAGTTAAAAATCTGCACTATCTAATCTACTAATGTGCAGGATCCCTGAATGAGATCTCCACTACATGTCTGTCAGTAGGGGGCGCCATAACGAACCTCGAAGTCAGAGTTAAACAAATGCCCTTGTGATAATTATCGTGGTTTGTAAAATTAAACACGGACACGCTTGTGTTTGTCAGCACAGGAAAAGCGCAGAGACGTGAAAGACGTGGAGTTCGAAGCTGTTCCGCGGAGTGTACGAGGAACCGTCAAGCTCGGCGACCTCAACACCCTGTACACACAGCTGACTGAACATTTCTCCTCAGACGGCAGCAGGTGTGGACACACACACACACACACACTCTTAGATGTTACATGGAACACGTTTTGTATTGTTTTCTAAACCCCCCCACCCCTCACCCCCTCAGTGCACCTCTGAGTCTGCAGAAGATGAGGAAGTTGAACATGAGGGTGAGCGAGGCTGCGATTAAGACGCTGCAGCACCTCGGTCTCATCGAACTGGATAAGAGAGGCTTGGTGTCTCTGTCCTCCTCACACTGAGGACACACTCACACACTCGTCCTCTGAGCAACGTCTCCTTTTCATAAACTTCAGTACAATGTTTAATATTCAGTGTGACAATAAACAGTTGTAACATTTCAGATACACAGTATTTATAACAGGGTTGTGTACTGAGACAGAGAGAGAGAGACCGAGAGAGAGAGAGAGTCCCCGGTCCCATAATTCTTTTCTCCCAGGTCGACTCTGGTCCAGGTGAGGTGACGGATGCAGGTGAACAGTTACAGCAAAACAGAGGACTGTTGTCATCACATGATAAATCTGGAGAAAAAAAGAAAACAAATTGCACTATTTTTATAAACGGAAAGCAATTTATTCATTTTTTGTGTGTTATGGAATCTGTGTGTGTGTGTGTAATGATTTTGTGTCTGTGTGTAGTACTTTCCCTTTGTAATTAAAATTTCATTAAACCACAAATTCCAGTCTGTTATTTAATAACTGACTTATAAACATTAATTACATACACTTCAGAACACTCGCATGTTAGTCTGTGTTTAGGACACGCCCACAGCAAGGTGTTTGATGTTGCTGATATATTTAGGACACACCTATTCTGTGTAAATGTTATGTTTGTGTGTGTGTGTGTGTGTGTACCTTTGCAGTTAGTCACAGGTAGTGTGATGTGCCACATCTCCTTCAGGTCTGTTCCTGACACCTGCACATGAAACAAAGACAGTGAGTGAAGGAAAGCGGGTGAGAGGATCAGCTCACACTCAGTTACCCAGAATCTCTGCACTGTGTGTGTGTGTGTGTGTGTGTGTGTGAGAGAGACCTGAGGTGGATATTTGTTCCTTCGCTGTGGAGCAGAGGAACAGAGTGTCTCCTCCAGAACATCTGCTCTCCTCCTCCTCCTCCTCCTCCTCTCTCTCCAGCTGATCCCGGATCCCTCGCTCTGCACTCACACTCTGTCCAAACTTCCGCTCCGCTTCCTCCTCCGGCCCTGCGCTCACACTAACACACAACCAGTCACTCATTTCACGTGTCGTCTCCGTCTGGTGGGCGGAGCCTCTACAATCTATTAAAAAAATCTACCTCTTCTATAAATAAACCCTAAAGTAGACTAAGGAGTGCAGTGTGTATCAGGATCATGGTTCTCCAGAGTCTGTTCATTCTGCAGAACCAACACTGTGGTGTCTATGCAGTAGCTTTAAAGAGTGTATCCTCTTGTCTGGGTTGTTTCTAACCCAAAAACAACACGGTACACACACTCCATCATCATTTATCGAACAAAACAGGATGAGACCAGTGATGGGAAAAGTCGAGTGTGATGACAGGAAGTGAAGCTGTGGAGCAGAGACAGCGTCCCAGAGACAGCTGCAGGAAATCAGACTCCACACGGACAGGAACTGAATGACGGACGGACAGGCGGCGCGTGAGGGAGGTGGAGAGGAACAGAATGTCAGTACTGCATGATAAACACGTACTCTGAGGCTTCTGTCACGGTTCTCTGTGCCTCAGGGTTCTCCTGAAAGTCCTGCAGAACCTCATCCAGGGTGGAGTGTGCTCTGTGAGGTTACGGGATTATCATCAGTTATTACACACTGATACAACCTTCACATTCAATAACAGGAGAGTGACGTTATCAGCTTTACCTTTCAGTAGACCAGGCAGTCTCGCAGGAACATCGGTCTCTTCTGGTGTCACACTCTAACACTGTAGCCGTACAACACACACACACACACACACACAGCTTCAATCATCTCTGATAATCATGCGTGTCCCAAAACCAGCTTCAATATTATGATGATGATTCAGGGTCACGACACCGATCCTGTAATATCACGATTTTAGAAATATCCAGGTTAAATTTACATTTTTTTCTTATATTTTGTTACAATTCTAAACAAATAATTCACTCCCACCACACAGGACGCTGGGCTGCCTGCCAATGTGTGAACAGTTTAGCGCCACCAGGAGGATTACAGAGGAACGGAAACATTTTACCAAGTCAAACGCCAACATGTATAAATTAAAAACAATTTGCGTGGTTTGGTGATGCATGAACTACCACACAAAAGAATCACAACATTTACACACAATTATACTATTTTATATATATTTTTTTAATTATTGCTAAAATATATTGGCTTATTAAACTGTTGTCTTTTATTCATGCTATACCAGTCAAATTTAAATTTTATTCGTCACACACACAGTTAAACACAGTCAGACACAGTACGATATGCAGTGAAATGCTTATACGACCCCCAGTGACCTTAAACATGTCTATCTAATGTTCTTGTCCAGCAGGTGGCAGTAGTGTTGTATGAAAATATGTATAAAGTAATGGTTAGTACCCTCGACTCTTGCTGTGGTGTGGAGCGGTGCAGCAGCCTCAGGAGGATCACCTGATCTACACCTGTCTCCCACTGTGTCCTTCATCACTTCCTCCTGCCCCTCCTCTTCCTCACACAGCGCTCGCTCAGCTTTTCCTGAAGGACCCGATGCAGACCAGAGCTTTTAATAACTATTGTTATTCAGCATTTCCCACCCGCTCACTCACACACACACACACACACACACACACACACACACACACACACTTCACTAATGTACACCACAGTGCTGCTGAGTTCTGGATTCTGACTGATCATTAGGTGTTGATTAATGTTTTATAAAAAACTAAACTGTACTAAACTCCGACAGTAGTAGAGGTTTATATTAATGTTTAATACACTATTTGTGTGTGTGTGTGTGTGTGTGTGTGTGTGTGTTTTAACTCTGTCCTGCCTGTTGTGTGACTGTGGTCCAGGCTCTTCTTCCCCTCACTCTGCCTGACGTCTGTGATGGCTGTAGTGAACTCTGGGTTGCCAGAGCCGGGCGTGTCAGAATCCCCCTGAGCGTGAGTCTGCTCGTCTGTGTGTTGGTGGATCGTGCTGACCGTCTCGGTGCGCTGCAGTCCGGGTGTGTTGTAGCTCTCGCTGTGGGACAGAGACTCTGTGCTGGCCCACGGAGACGTCTTCATCGGAGACTGTGGGGGAGGAACGTGTGGGGAAACACACACCTCCCTGCAGGGGGCGCTACTGCCTTGTCCTGGAACACAAACATAAAAACACAAAACCTATGGTTTAGCACACAGCTCATCTGTAACAGCAACTAACATCTACAGGTGACAGGTGTGTGTGTGTGTGTACCTGTGTGTGAATGTGGGCTACGTGGGGTGCTGTTGCATGGTGGGAAACGTCTGCTGCATGCGGTGGGCGGAGCTCCATTTTGCACCACCCACTCCTGGAGGTGTGCAGGTGAACAGCTAATGCTGGAGAGATCAGCTATATCTGCTACATGACTGCTCCTTACACACACACACACACAAATATATTTGCAAAAAATATTTATATGTTTAATGTATCGTCAAAAAATACAATATTTTTTTAATATTATTTAATTACATTTGTAAGCTTTCACAATTTAATCTTTGTTTTCATCTGTTTCTCTTTAGAACAGCAGCTGTGAGAGATTTCCATAATGACATCACTGCTCTCAGTCCACAGGAACACGTTTGTAAGAGGGTGAGACAGTGTGTGTGTGTAGGTGTGTGTAGGAGTGTGTAATGCCCCGTACCTGGTGGTGTGCACAGACAGAGGCACTGATTCTGCCCCGGTGTGTTCAGGCTCGTCTGGTGAAACAAAACACACACAATCAACATTACAGGAATAAAAATAAAAACAACAACCAGAAAGCTGAATATTACAGACACACTGACTTATAAACACCGTGTTTCATACAAACTTATAATATTAGTAGTTAATGCTCTGGTTTTAATTAGCACTCTGGTATGTGTTACTAGCGGTAATACGCATCCTGGATGGTTAAAGGAGTTTTATAGAAAGAGTTAAAAGTTTAAAGCTAAAAATAATCTGTTGATCTTTAAAGTAATCAGTGATATTATTATTATTATTATTATTATTTGAGGTTGAAGTCCACGTACATGTCTGTCTGTCATTCTGTACAGCAGAACTCTCTGTCTAACTTATTAATACAAAGTTGTACTTCTTTCGTTGTCAGCCAAATGAAGTAGATTATTAAATCTGGTACATAACTGTTCCTCACATCACTTTTACTCAACATTTTGATTTTAGCGTATACCACTGTGCTCTCAGTTCAGGTATTCTGCGGACTGCTGCGGTTATGTTTGCTCTAACCACTTTTGTGGCGTTCCACATGCCTGCTTTTTATTAGAGCCACGGTTTCAGAACATATGAGACAAACTGGTTTCAAACTTCCTACAGGATGAATAAACATACATCCATCTGTTCGTTCATCTTTGAAGATTCAGTTTTCATAGTGTATTTGCCTTTTTTGGAGTAAGTCATGCTGTGATCTGGGCACTTTGTAGAGGGATTACGGCCGGATCTGTGTCTCCCACATACTCTGTGTATTTAATGTAAACTATCACGTTGATCGGCTCTGTGTTGCATATAGCCACACCCACTTCCTGGAAAAAAGTGCTGGATGGTGTGATGTAATCTGTCCTATAACTGCTCATACTGTCCCTTATTTAGATTTTATTTAAGATGCAAGTTAAACTTCAGGCCTGGCAAAGTTTCATTAAATTCTGTCCAGACGGTTTTGTGTGATGCTGTGACATATTCTGTCCAAAATTTTTCTGAGACTTGTTTCAGGTCCTCCAATGTAAGAAATGTTTAAATAAAGATATTATTAAAAGAGATCTAAATCTGTTCCGTGTCCCCACAGTGTCTGCAGTGTCTATCTTTTAAACGATAGACATGAGCTTCCTCATGCGATTGAACCGGGAGTAGAACTGTGGTCTGTTTGTATCTGCGGAAATGTTCGTAACTTGAATGTTCGTAAGTCGGGGACGACCTGTACTAGTATACTGAGGATACTGAGGTGGAGAGTCAGGGCAGATAAACCAGCACCTCGTACCTCTGAATGTGCTCTCCATGGGCATGCAGGGGCGACACACCTCCATCATCAGGTCTGGATCATCCTCTGAACTCGACATCTAAGGCAAAACAGACTCTAAATATTAATAATAATAATAATAATATTAATAATAACAATATATTCTAATTATAATGTATTATTATGCAGTTGTTTATGAGCATGGTACTTAACATGTATGATTATAGCATGTGTGTGTGGGTGCACAGTAAACAGGTCCAGGCTCTGTGTGTGTGTGTGTGTGTGTGTGTGTGTGTGTGTGTGTGGTGTTGATATAAGCGTACCTGTGCTAGCTCCTCTTTAGCGTCTTTAGTGTTGTACAGGTTGAGTTTGGGAGTGTAGAAGATGCTGGAAAGTTCCACAGGAGACTGAGTGTAGTGTGTGTCTGCACCATCTTCCTCCTCCTCCTCCTCCTGATAATACACACACACCACATAAATTAATGTGTGTGTGGTGTGTTCCTGTCCCTGCAGCTCTCAGGCAGGACCGCACACTGTACAGAAAGGCTCCTACATAATGTTACTGCATGAAGGCCATCTGTACAAGAAGAACGTCTGTCAACTTTTTCTTCTAGTGTGTGTGTGTGTGTGTGTGTGTATTACACTGAAGGTACATATGGACTGGTTACCGTGTGTTGACCGTTGAGCTCCCAGACTGCGGTGGGCGGAGTGAAGGTGTGATTGACGGTGTGGAAGTCTGTGCTCTCTTCACTATCACTGTGTACACCTGGTGGAACAACGACCAACAGGAGAAACATCACACTGAGCATCACGGTGTGTCCAGTGTACAACCTGTAATATTATATCACCTGTCCGTCTGCTTATAACCTCTATAAGTCTCTCTCTGATCAACACTAGCAGTGAGCAACATGCCGCTTTACCTGCAAACCTCTTAAACTGCTGCTCCAGAAGTGTGTCTTCTTGTGTGTCCAACAGGGGGCGATGCTCCTCCTCACTCTCACTGCTTCTGCCCAGAGCCCCTGCTGTACAGCTCAGGAAACCCCGTGCCACCCGGCCCATCACCACACTCACCCCACCTGCTCAGGTGAGACGAGTGACGAGACATGTAACGTACACCGAGCCGACTAAAACAGAGAACACATTTAATCCTAAAGTAACTGTTGTTCAGTAAGTCCAGTACGTCAGGGGACGAATATTTAAATACTGGAATACAGTGAACATGACAAGGAGTAAAAATCAGTGAGAAAATAAAAATAAATAAATAAATAATTGGTGGGGGCGGAACACAGAGGTCGGCTGATGATGATGGTAATTATCCTGTGTGTTTTTTAGATGAATGTAGGTTTATTTCTTTATTATTTTACTTACTGGTCCAGTTGTCTTCAGCACGGTGGTTTAAGATCAGCTTCTGTGACGAACTCATCACTGATGACTGAGACATCCTGAAATTATATCTCTAATTTATATACTTTTAATAATTTGGAGCTGTGCTTAGCATGATTAACATCTGCACATAGGTCTAACACTGAAGTGTTTCTCTCTGTGTGTGTGTGTGTGTGTGTGTGTACAAACCCGTCACACTCTTCAATAAATCTGACCGCCTCCTGATGTCCCTCTCTCACCCTCCAGTCTCTCTGACTGATGTTTTCTTCAGCCTGTCAGACGTAAATATGCTCTTGACTCCTTCTGCACACTCACCTAACATGCTGGTTAGAATATTAGGCCACACCCATCGCCACCAGTGCAGATAATTAATCTGTTAGGATTCTTATGACTTTAATACCTCAGAACTTCCCAAGCTCTCCTCTCCTGCAGAGCAGAACTCCGTGACGCTCTCGTCCATCAGCCTGGGGGGGATGTACGTGGAAGACGGAGGTCCCACCGCTTCCATCACCACCTGTCTGTCTCGCCGCACGACCAGACCGTCTGGCTCGACAACCTGCTGCACCATCGCCTTGGACTGAGAGCGGTCTAAGCTGCTCTCCACCTCCTTCACCAGCAACTGACACACTTTCAGGGTGACGGCGATGGAGCTGATGTGGTCGCAGATAGACGTCTGGGTCGCCACATGACAATCTTTCATCTCTGGGAGGCGGGGCGATAGGCGCCACTCATCCACTGGTAGGATGTCATGGTGGAGCGTGTCGGAAGACGCATCATCTGGGGGAAAAAGATCAACGAAACTTTCCGAATGGAAGCTGAAGAACGCACAAAAACGCTTTAAAAAATAGAAGTGTTAACAGTTTATACAGTGGAACCTCGGCGAGCAAAATTTTATTATAAATTTTGCCTTGTTAAAGGAGCGAGTCTTGATATATGAGTACCAAATATCATCGGTTATCATGTGGCACTCATGCGCTTCTTGTTTTGACACCGAGTGTCTCGTGATCACAACTGAGTCAATGGTTCTTCTCTCTCTCGTGCTGCGGAATTGTGGGTAATTGTCTCCCCTGCTCAGTCAACAATCCGTGCGCACATGTACAGTACTGTACATGCTGGAAAATTTTTTTATTTATTTTGTGTTTGTTTGTGTAGCACGACACACAGGGGGCGATGCTCTTCCTCAACGTTACTGCTTCTGCTCAGAGCCCCTGCTGTACAGCTCAGGAAACCAGTGGGTGTATGTGTGTGTGTGTGTGTCCATGTGTCTGTGTACGCGCGCACTTGGTTGAGTGGGAGTCTTTATTCAGTAAACTGGTGTGTGTATGTGTCTGAAAGTCGTCCTAAACAGCAATATTTTGTATTAATTATTTTATATTAATATTTTTGGATTGTGGAACGAATCGTTGGAGTTTTTATTATTTATTATGGAGAAAATCTGCTTTGATATACAAGTGTTTTGATATACAAGCACGTTCCGGAACCAATTATGCTCGCAATCCAAGGTTCCACTGTAATGAACAGAAGAGAAATCCAAATCAAATCAGTACTTGCTATGATCACCCTTTGCCTGTAAAGCAGCATCAGTTCTTCTAGGAACACTTGCACCGTTTTGTTGCAGGTAGGTTGTTCCAGACATCGGAGAACTAACCCATAGATCTCCTGTGGATGTAAGCTACTTCAAATCCTTCTGTCTCTTCATGTAATTCCATGACTGGATGATGTTGTGATCAGGGGCTCTGTGGGGCCAAAACCATCACTTCAGGACTCCTTGTTCTTCTCTACACTGAAGACAGTTCTTAATGGCAGTGGCTGTGTCGTTGTCCTGCTGCAGAATAAATTTTGGGCCAATCAGACACCTCCCTGGTGGTACTGCACGATGAAGAACTATCTGTCTTTATTTCTCAGCATTGAGGACACCATTAGTCCTGACCACATCTCCAACTCCTCTTGCAGTAATGCAGCTCCAAACATGCAAGGAACCTCCACTGTGCTTCACTGAGCCTGGAGACACTCATTACTGTACTCTATATATTTATACTGTATATATTTAGACATAATAGTTCAGATTTTGACTCATTAGTCCAGAGCACCTGCTGCCATTTCTCTGCGCCCCAGTTCCTATGTTTTTTTATAGTTGGGACACTTAGCCTTGCCAAAATGTCTCAGGTTTGGTGTGAAAGTCTGTTCCTGATCTTGTTTGCCTGCAGTCAAAGTTTTCATAACAGTTTCAGCTAGAACCCTAAAGGTCTGCTCTCCTAAAAGATCCTCATTACAGTCTCACCTGTGTTTCTGCATGCTCTGATCCGTCTGCCCAGGTTTTGGCTTGACCTGGCCAGTAGGGGGCGCACCTCACTCCTCCTCCTCTCTCTCTCCCTCAGCTCCTGTCACCAGCACAACAACACGGCACTAAACCTCACCACCACCACTACTACACAACTGAAGTCTTTTCTCCTTACAGCAAACACTAATCTAATAATCCACTCTGATGGCGAATTTCAAAGGTTAAAAAATTAATTATTATCCAGTATAGTAATTAGTGTTGTTTATGTACAGTATATTATGTATTGAGTGCAGAATGCTGAAAGAAATACTGTATGAGGTGTGTGTGTAAAGTGAGATGTTTTTTTTTCCGGCAGGTCACCCTGAGTTCGGAGCGCAGTGTGTGACGCAGTTCCAGGAGGCTGCAGGTTCTGTCCTGAGGTCTAGGCTTCAGTCCGATCCTCAGCAGGTCGTAATACGGCTGGGGTACTGCAGGGTCGACAGCTAGAGCCTCACCTGCGCATACAGCGTGCTTTATCACATGTGGATCCACAGAACCCCAAGGAACCGAATCTACACACACACACACACACACACACACACACACACACACACACACAGAGACAGAGAGACAGTAAGGAACAGCACCTCTGATGTACCTGTTCTATGATGATCTATTTTACTATGATGTACGTGTTCAGTGTCGTGTGTGTAAATGTTAAACACATCCTGCAGGTTTGTTGTATAAGAACACACACCCTGTCTGTACAAATATGGTTTAAACACTCGGCTCTCGCCAACACCACGTGAATATTTTATGAACCAGATATCAGCAGTTTTTTCTGGACCTTATATATTCTATAGGTGTTGGAAACATTATTAATTTGTACATATATTCTCCATTTTATTTTATACATTATCTCGTGTACTTTAGATGGGAATACTTTTTTTAGAATACTGTATTATTCCTGTACTAGCACCATGATGACGTTACTTTCTTGAACACTTTTTCCCCCTTAGAAGTGCCATGCCACTAACACCCCCCCCCAACCCCCCCGCCCCTCCCACCCATGCATACACAACAGGCGGTAAAGCCAAAAAAACTACCTTATTTTATCAGCATGTCAAAACAAAGACCAGTTGTTCAGAAGCAGCAGACATGTTTTGCTCTACAGCAGGTAACTTTGCTTGGTTTATATTAGACAGAAGCGAGTTAAACCTGTTGTTTTATTTGTGCAAGTTATTAAAACATAACAGTGTCACCTGTCAGTAATTGTCGAGTCGAGTCAAATTTATTTTTAAAGCACATTTAACACAACATGGTTGACCAAAGTGCTGTACAATCCTAAAATAATAAATAATTAATAATAATAAAACAAAATGAAATAAAATCCTAATAAAACAATAAACAACAATAAAGTAAAAGCGCCAAAGTCCACCGTCATTGTATAAAATAAACAAATAAAACAGTAAACAATAAATAAACAATAAATAAAGATAAGTAAAAACATTTAGATATTATAATAATAACAGTAATAAGATAGACAATAATAATAATAATAATAAAGGGTTCGGCCTCTCCACATCAGCACGACTCTGTATCACACTCGGAGAAATTCCTAACTAAAGGTCTTGTGCTGTTCGAGAAATAAATAACCAAAAATTTAGCGTTTTCACCCGAAACCCTCCATCATCC
>JAQMYL010000009.1:458204-468580 GCA_030014365.1 Clarias pachynema
CTCTCGCTCTCTCTCACTCTCCCTCTCTCTCTCTCTCTCTCTCTCTCTCTCTCTCCCTCTCTCTCTCCCTCTCACTCTCTCCCTCTCTCTCTCTCTCTCTCTCTCTCTCCCTCTCACTCTCCCTCTCTCTCTCAGGACATTGCATTAATGGATGAACAGGAGCGAGAGAACTTCATTAAAAAGATCGGAATATCGATGGATGACAGTGAGGGAAACTCGGATGATGAGGATGAGAAGGACGATCCGGAACATCACAAATATAGCTGTAAAAAGTGCCAGGTTAATAACACACACACACACACACACACACACACACACACACACACACACACACACACACACACACACACAGTAAGTTCTGTACTCCTACTGACCATACAGTACATGTGGATGAAACAGAATGAATATTTTTATCCGTTTCCGGTCTGTCCTGCTGACCCGCGGCTGCTCAGGTGACGTTCGCTAAAGGCCGAGATTACCTGAAGCACATCATGGAGATGCACAAAGAGCGCGGGTACGGCTGTGTGATCTGTAACAGGCGCTTCGCTCTCAAAGCCACATACAACGCTCACCTGGTTATTCACCGAGAACAGCTTCCTGACCCTGCTGTGCAGAGGTACACACACACACACACACACACACACACACACACACACACACACACACACACAGTTATACAGTCAGGTATAAATTTTGGCCTCTGTACTACACCACTCTGAATCTATAATGATTATTGTTTCAAAATGTATGGACCTGACCGTACATACACATGTAGAGTTACAGCTTAAATTTTTTTACAGCTTTACCTCTGACTTGTACCGAGCGCTGACACTGGAGACTCCTTCCCTCTATTTTAACGATCTGATTATTATCAGCCGAGTGTGTTCTGTACGCGTCCCTGAGAATGAGCTGTTACTATGGAAACGATAACTTATTAGAATGAACTTATTAATATCAAACCTGCGCTACGTTCAGAGCTGTTGTTGTAGAGAATTAATCAACATCTGAATGCAGCATGGTGTAAAAGCTCATGGTCATGTGACCTGATCGCAGGTACATCCACCCGTGTGAGATGTGTGGTCGCATCTTCAACAGCATCGGCAACCTGGAGAGGCACAAGATCATTCACACAGGTGTGTTAGTGCTGCTCATGTCATACACACACACACACACACACACACACACACACACACACACACTCTCTCTGCATCCCATACCACATCCTGTTCAATGTGTAGTCCACTGCTCTGCAGCTTAATTTTATTTAAAGTTTGTGTGTGTGTGTGTGTGTGTGTGTGTGTGTGTGTGTGTATGTGTGTGTGTGCGCGCATGCAAATAGGTGTGAAAAGTCACAGTTGTGATCAGTGTGGAAAATCGTTTGCCAGGAAGGACATGCTGAAGGAGCACCTGAGAGTTCATGATAACATCCGTGACTTCCTGTGTGCTGAGTGTGGGAAAGGTAGAAAACACACACACACACACACACACGCATGCGTGGGCCATGTCCATTATTTAACTCTGTTCCCTGTGTTAGTGTGCTACAGCGTAGGTAGTGGGGCATTTAAGACGTGATATTTGTTCTCGAGGTGTGAGGTGATAATGTTGGATAATAAACACTCATTCCTCCATGTGTTGCTTATCTTGTGCACACGCATTCCACATAAGTGTGTGTTTGTGTGTGTGTCTGAGAGCAGGTATGAAGACGAAACATGCCCTGCGGCACCACATGAAGCTTCACAAGGGCATTAAGGAGTACGAGTGCAAGGAGTGTAACCGCAAATTCGCGCAGAAAGTCAACATGCTGAAACACTACAAGAGACACACAGGTACAGCACCACCTCACAACCTTCTCACAACCACCTCACACACTCCTCACAACCTTCTCACAACCACCTCACTCTCTCCTCACAACCACCTCACACACTCCTCACAACTTCCTAACAACCACCTCACTCTCTCCTCACACCTTCCTCAAAACTAACCTAAATCACCTCTCGTCTCCTCACAACCTCCTTACAACCACCTCACTCTCTCCTCACAACCACCTCACACATTCCTCACACTCTCCTCACAACCTCCTTACAACCACCTCACTCTCTCCTCACACCTTCCTCAAAAGCACCCTAAAACTACCTCACACCTTACTCAAAATTAACGGAAATCACCTCTCGTCTCCTCACAACCACCTTACAATCAACTGACACACTCCTCACAACCACTTCACAACCTGTGCGGTGTGTTCTGATGGGCGGAGAGCAGAAGGATGTGTAAGTCTGGGTCCGTCTCACCTGCGCCCTTTTAGTGTTGTGAAATGTGCAACCTCCTTACAACCACCTCACACATTCCTCACAACCTCCTTACAACCTCAGTTAACAGGGTGTATGACAAAAGAATTCAGACTAATTTTTAAACTGTGTGTGTGTGTGTGGTGTTCTGCTGCAGGTATAAAGGACTTCATGTGTGAGTTGTGTGGGAAAACCTTCAGTGAGAGAAACACAATGGAAACACACAAACTCATACACACAGGTGAGTGTCACATCACACACGTGACAGAACTCAGTGTTCATGAAGCAATGGTAAAAGCATCTGTTGTGTGTGTGTGTGTGTGTGTGTGTGTGTGTGTGTGTGTGTGTGTCAGTGGGGAAGACGTGGTCGTGCTCGGTGTGTGATAAGAAGTACGTGACGGAGTACATGCTGCAGAAACACGTCCAGCTCACACACGAGAAGGTCGAGGCTCAGAGCTGTCACATGTGTGGCACGAAAGTATCCACACGTGCCTCTATGAACAGACACATACGCCGTAAACACCCTGAGGTACACACACACACACACACACGTTACTCTGATCCTCAGGGGGTTTTGTGTTTTTGTTGTTTCCATGGTGACGTAGGTGGTGACAGTGAGAGTGGAGTATCTGGATGATTTCTCAGATGCTGCAACAATTGATGCCTCATCCATCAGTATAGAACAGGTGAGCGTGTGTGTGTGTGTGTGTGTGTGTGTGTGTGTGTGTGTGTGTGTGTGTGTGTGTGTGTGTGCGCCCGTGTTTCATCACTAAAAATGAGTATATTTTTATGTTTATGTATGTGTGTGGGTGTGTGTGTCAGCCCCCTCTGTCCACAGTAAAAGCTCACAGGAACTCGAGTCCCATGAAGAAGAAGCAGAAGCTTCAGGAGTCGTCTCTCTCTGATTCAGTGGAATACACAGAGCTAACAAGAAAAAACAGTGAGTTCTCCACAACAACGGCGACCACAGCGACCACAGGGGATGAGACCAACTCGGCCGTGCAGAATTTACAGCAGGTAACTCCACACACTCTTACGCTCAGGACCTGCTCGGGGGAATCATTGGTACATAAATGGTCTTTATATGAATCACTTTATTAAAGAATCATTTGTATATGAAATTTATATCGAATTATTATTAAATTGTTATTTACACAATGTATGGTTTATTTATTTAAACACTTTTATGTTAATACTTTATATTTTTGTAATTCAATATTGAACCTTGGACCTCTACTTCACCCCTTACAGGTGGTGGTGTTAGCCGACCCCACTGCCCCTCCCACCACCTCGGTGAGTTTGACCAACATCAGGGTGACCCCCATCAACACAGCAGCTCAGTTTACCAGCCTGCAGCCCATCGCCATGGAGCGACCTCTGACCCTTGACAGCTCCATTCTCACCGTGACCTTTGACCCTGTCTCCAGCTCCAGCGTGCAGGCAGATGTTGTGAACACGCAGTCCGTCGCTCACTTCATTAACCTCACTACTTTCGTCAATCCCATCTCACACCCCCTGGAGGCCTGGAGGCCCATAACGCACACGGAGGCAAATCATGTGACCACTGGTACGGGTCAAGTGACATCAGACGGTAATCACGTGACTGCGGCCATGACGGTGGGCGGAGGCCAGGCTGAGCCTCAGAGCGCCCAAAACTGCCAGGACCCTGAAGCTCAGCTTCCCCAGGAGTCGCAGCGTAATCTTGGGCAAAGCCATCAAATCCAGCCCCAGGCTCAAGGGCCTGCACAGCCTCCGGCCTCGGCGCCGCAAATGTTCAGCTACTGAGAGATAAAGCATCAGCAAACTCCTTTAAACTCGCGCTCATCTCAAGGCCCTCACATGAGAACACACGAGAACTCGACCAGACCAGTGTTGTTTCGACCATAAAACTTTAAAGCTATGATGGAAAATGTAGCAGTTCTGTTCAGATTAACTCTGGGTCTCATCACACTCAGTAATCATGTCTTGCACTTCCACATAAAACCAAAGTTGGATGTGTGTGTTTTTTTTCTTTTTCTTTTGTGTTTTTTTTTATTTAGAGAACATGTGTGTTTAAGCTGCAGCTATGTGAGAGAAGCAGCGTCACAGGCACATTTTTATTTCCATTATTTGGAAAAAAGACACAGAGAGGATGTTAAATTATTTCGCTGACAAGAAAAAAAAATGTATAGAATAATGATTATCGTGTCTTACCGGGAAAATAATTTTTAATGAGTTTTTTTTCCCTAAGAGCAGATTCTGTTACCAATAAACAGGAAGTCTGTAGAAGCTGCTGGGAGGTGTGTTCCTGTCACTGAGTGTTCGCCGTGGAATCTGTCGCTTTCTCCTACAATACAAAATAAATCTGGAGAAAAGTTCTTACAACACGTGTCTTATATCACAAAGTAAATTCGTTATGGTGTTTAAATAGCGCAACACATTTAAGGGATGGATGTTTGTTCACAGTCAAATTCAGGAAGTCAGTTATTCACACTGTGTGAGAACGAGAGATTAGATTCTAAAATATTAAAGTTTTTCCCCCCTATTCACTAGATAGGTCACATAAGTTTTTAACAAATATATTATAATTGCAGGAGTAAATAATGTATTTATACTCTTAAGACAAAAGTAAGCTAAAGTAATTCATTAATGATTTATTTGGTTGATTAGTTGTATTTACTATCTATACCACTTTATTTTGCGGACAGGGTTGCGGGGGGCCTGAAGCCCATCCCAGGAGACTTGGGGTACGAGGTGGGACACACGCACACACACACACACACACACACTCAGCGGGCAATTTGGGAATGGCACTGAACATAATCTGTACGTCTTCGGACGAGAGCGGAGCACACAGAGGAAACCCACCAAGCACAGGCGGGAATCGAACCCAGACCCTGGAGGTGCCACACCACTGTGTCGCCTTGAGTGGGTTTAATAATTAATTACTTTTCAATGTTATAGATTTTGACTGTGAAAACTTTATTGAAATTATAATTTTCCTGTAATAAATTTCAGTGTACAAAGTTGTAAAGAAACTTTTATTATATTAATATTTGATAATAATATTTAATATTAATGGTAACTACCCAGCATGTTTTAAGAAAATGTTTTAAGGCCATTCCTTCATCACGTGACCGATTCACTTCCGGTATTTCCATTGACGTAATGTGTAACTCTGAATGCCATTGGGCGGCTAATTTCATTAAAAAAAAACCTTACTCTTTTTTACTTCTTAGTACAAGAAACTGCTGTTATATTTAATTTTATTTGATTTCTAAGAGAAAGTGTTATTAATCAAAGGCGTTAAAAAGGTTCGCTTATGTCCGCTATAATGCGCCGAATCAGTCGAGACGGTTCGCGCATTTTCACGCATGCGTATTGGCGTGTTTGTGCTAGTGCGCACGCGCGGTCAGCAAAGCGGAAGAGTTCCATGTAGCGTTTCTAAACAGTGTGTGTGTGTGTGAGAGAGAGAGAGAGAGAGAGAGAGGAGTGTGTGAGAGGGACAGAGAGTGTGTGTGTGTTTGTGTGTAACGTGGCAGACTTGGACATGGAGTTTGCTGCGCTCGTGGCCGTGACGGTGATCATCGGAGCGCTGATTCTTTTAGTCGCTGTAGCAGTTAGCAAGCAGAAAGCTAAAGATAGTGGAGAAGAGGAGCAGGACAACAGAGCAGCTGGTAAGTGTGTGTGTGTGTGTGTGGTCTCCTGTTTCAGTGTAACTCAGTCATGCATGTTGAACACACACAGTGTCTTTAATTAAGAGTAAAATAATGAAACCACGTGACCCTGATTAATTCTCCTCTAAGGTTAAAGGTCAGACCTGCTGGACTCCTCTGCAGTGTAGATCCACATATCAGATTGCCTTAGTACAGCAGAATGCATTACACACACACACACACACACACACACAGTGTATTTACGCTGGATAGGTCACCTGCAGCTCTGCACAGTTATTTGTCCTTTTTTTAAAAATCTTTTTTATTTTTTTTTTATTTTTTTATTGTTATTAGGGGCCCGAGCACTATAGAGTGCAGGACCTTCTTGTTTTTCGAAGGATTCTTTTTTCCCACTCTTTTGGCCTTTTTGGGGGTCTTAACATGCTCAAATTGGGAGGCAGGTTGGAATCTGTTGCCATTAGGATCCCTGCGAGTTGCGGGGCCCGAGGCCCTCAAGGGCCCCCCCACACGAGATTTTGCTGCACGTATGCACTCGAAACTCTGTACACATTTAGAGCTCATTGAGCCGAACAACTTTCACACTGTTTTGATTGTTTTTATATGCAAAAATATGATTTATAATTTTGAAAATTGGTAATATTTTTGGCTGACTGGAATGGATTATCTGCATTTACATAATTTCCTATGGGACAATGTGTTTCACAATACGAAATTTCACCTTAAAAATTCGCCCCCAGAATGGATTACATTTAAAATAATTAAACATAAAGGAGAGGTGAATAATAAAAGTTTAACATGGTGTTCCAGATGTTTGCTGCTGCTCTGATGTTTGAGGTGATGAGAAGAGAAGGTTAAAGCTGACTGAGTGACGAGGAATAAACCATTAGTGCTGCTGATTATTTAACTTTTGCACTCGTAGTTGTCGTGTTTGGCTGTGAGGTTTAGGTTTCACTCCTGTTCATGTCTGTTTTTACAAAACCTCAGAAGAGAGCTCGGTGAAGTCGTCCACCGCAAAGAAGCAAAAAGCACAGCAGCGCCCTCGCAAGGAGAAACCTCAGCAGCACAACTTCACCCACCCGCTGCTCGCTTCTTCGCTGAAGGTATGGAGCCACATCTGCTGATTCTCACAGCACTCAGACGGTTTTAGAGTATTTACTTAGTGTGTGTGTGTGTGTGTGTGTGTGTGTGTGTACTGTCAGAGTCACAGCGGTGCAGTGACATGTCTGGACTTCAGCAGTAACGGTAAATACTTGGCCTCCTGCGCTGACGATCGCACCGTCCGCATCTGGAGCACTAAAGACTTCCTGCTCAGAGATCACAAATGTCTGAGGGCCAACGTTGAGTACGACCACGCCACGCTCGTCCGCTTCAGCCCCGACTCCAGGTCTGGCTCTCTCTCTCTCACAAAAACTTCTTACAATCACACTTTTTACACTTATTAGAGTCAAATCTAAAGGAAATCCCAAGTCTGTTATGATGATGATGATGATGATGATGTTCCTGCAGAGCGTTTATCACATGGCTGGCGAATGGAGAGACGATTCGTATCTTTAAAATGAACAAGAAGGACGACGGCACGTTCAGTTTTAAAGCAGCTCCGGAGGATTTCCCCCAAAAACACAAAGGCATCGTCATCGACATGGCCATCGCAGACACAGGTTCACTATACACTTTCATCTCACGCACACCCACAAACTATAATTATGCATTTAATTCTTCTACATCTGAAACTTTACATTCTGTTGCGTTTCCTGTATGTGTATACAGTACGCCAGTGCTAACAGTGCAAACATACGGCTAATGTTTCTAAAAACATTTCCAGCATCCTGCTGCATCACTGAAGGACCTGAGCTTCCTCAGGAAATAAAGTCTGCTCAACCCCTTCTTATAATCAGCATCGGTGTTGGTCCTCCAGTCCAATATGCTGTTCCAATCTGTGTGTGTGTGTGTGTCATGTGTTAAAGGGAAGTTTATCATGACTGCGTCAGTCGACACTACCATCATCATCTGGGACCTAAAGGGAGAAGTGTTGGCGTCCATCAACACCAACCAGATGACGACCACACACGCTGCTGTGTCTCCCTGTGGCAGGTCAGTACACACTCTCACACACACACTCTCACACACACACACCAGATGACCTCCAAACACACTCCTGTGTCTCCCTGTGGCAGGTCAGTACACACACACACACACACACACACACACACACACACCACCCAGATGACCACCACACACGCTGCTGTGTCTCCCTGTGGCAGGTCAGTACACACTCTCACACACACTAGACTCATATACACTACACACAATATATACACACACTGGACACTAGCTACAAACAAACTACACACTAACTACCAATACACACACACACCAACCACTCCAGAGTACACATTTTATTTTATGTGTTAGTCTCTAGAATATTTGTTTGATATATTAATAGTAATTATTTTAAGCTGTTTATGGGTTGTGTGAGTTGTGTTGTGTGATGTTTAATATACAGTATTTGTAGTTGAAACTTGGTTGTAATTTATTTAAAATAACATTCTACAATTTTGCTAATTGCAATTTAGGTTATTTTGATTGATTGTGTTTATCCGCAACGTGTGTTAAAAAAAACAAATGTATGGTAATGTACTTTGTAATATTTATATTTTATTGTATTTGTTAAATTGAAAAGTATTATTAGAATAATGTGTAAGCCTTATGTGTATAATAAATTATTTAAACATAATAATTATTGAATAATTAATTTTTTGTGCAGGTTCGTTGCAGCCTGTGGCTTCACTCCTGATGTTAAAGTTTGGGAAGTGTGTTTTGCTAAAACAGGAGAGTTTAAAGAAGTGACTCGAGCTTTCGACCTCAAAGGTCATTCAGCCGGAGTGTATGACTTCGATTTCTCCAACGACTCCCGCAGGTCTCCGTCTCTCTCACTCACACACACAGACACACACACACACACTGAAGTCATTAAGGGATTCGTCTGTGTGTACTCTCAGTCTGCTCATTGTGTGTGTGTGTTTGTCCACAGGATGGTGACGGTGTCTAAGGACAGCACGTGGAGACTCTGGGACACGGATGTGGAGTATAAGAAGCAGCAGGACCCGTACCTGCTCCGGACCGTGCCGTGCCGGGTGTCGGAGGGGAGCCGTATCGCTCTGTCTCCGGACGGGCGCGCGGTCGCCGTGTCTAACGGCCGAGACGTTTACATGTACAGTGCGAGCTCGGGTGAGCTGGAGGAGGAATTCCACGACGTCCACAGCGAGGACATCACCATCCTCAGATTCGACATTAACAACCGTTTCCTGGTGAGCAGCGGTGATCGCGCCATCCGCGTCTTCCACAACGTGACGGGTTACCGCGCCGCCATCGCTGACATGCAGGCGCTGCTGAAGAAGAGCACCAACGCCGGCGTGAAGCAGCGCCTTCAGCAGCAGATCACAGACGCACAGACCGCACTGGACGCCATCACCACCGCCCAGAACCACTGACCCGGGGCGTCCGCCCACCTGCCGTGTGCAGGCCGGGTCTGAGTCCAGCTGGCACGCTGCTTTTAATCAATAAAACATGAGTGTTTATACCACGGGGTTATGGTTTTTGAGTAAATACTTCTGAAAATAAAGTTGAGAACTTTGATATTTTAACACAAAGTCAACAATAATACAGTACTCTAATTGATTTTATTATTCACATTATTTACTG
This sequence comes from Clarias pachynema, assembly GCA_030014365.1. Classification (NCBI taxonomy): domain Eukaryota; kingdom Metazoa; phylum Chordata; class Actinopteri; order Siluriformes; family Clariidae; genus Clarias; species Clarias pachynema. Next base: position 467,848 of record JAQMYL010000009.1, read on the forward strand.
TTTGTTAAGTCCGAGTGTCTGACAATGACTTTATCTAGAAACCTATACTTATTTAGTTCAGTTTAAATCAGAGAACTGAAGCCTAAGCTCACATTCAGGTCTGAGGTAAAAGCACGAGGGGGCGGGGTCACGTGAGGTCTCGCGAGACGCTGTGAGGCTGACGCGAGAGCGCGACACGGTTGCGGCTAAAAGAGGAAGCTAACTAGTTACTTCAGACTTTATAAGAATCCCATTTAAACATGTCGGGGCGCTCGGTTCGCGCGGAGACGAGAAGCCGGGCTAAAGATGACATTAAGAAGGTGATGGCGGCGATAGAGCGAGTCCGGAGATGGTGAGTAGCGAAAAGAGGAGCTTTCTGAGGGGAAAAGAGCGATATTTCTACTGAAGAGAAAGTTCTGAGTCGGGAAGGGGCTGGGCCTTACCGCAGGATAGGAGTTGATTGGCGTGTGAGTGGACCAATAGACGCTGACGTGGAGCCGTTTCCATAGAGGCAGGTGTCATGGTAATGAGAGGAGGAGCCAAAGCTCTTATTTTTTTAAATAAATTTGCATATAGGCTTCGCTGAGGCAGCGAGGTTTTAAACTATTTGTATTTATACACCAGTATATTTATATTTATATATGACCGAATGCGCTTTATTTTACCTGAGGGACATTTTTAAGAAGTATTAAAGTGTGTAGAAGGACGTGACGGGGGGGGGGGGGGGGGGGGGGGGGGGGGGGGGGGGGGGGGG
>JAQMYL010000009.1:594607-605027 GCA_030014365.1 Clarias pachynema
CTCTCTAGACCTCCGGCTGTGAGAGGTTACAGCATCACCCGGGGTTCGAACCAGCGATCTCCGGATGATAGGGCGAGAACTTTACCACTGCGCCACTCGGAGGCCTGATGATCTTAATATTAAATACACTGTAAAAATTTAAGATCTTATTGAGACAGTGAAATTTCCCTGCGTGTGTTTTCCCGCCATGTTGCGTTGGTGAAGCAGCTGCAGGAGGTAAGACATGAGGAACGTCTGGGGGACGTCTGGGGAAGGTCTATAGAATGTCTGAAGAACGTCTGAGGAACGTCTGAGGAACCGAAGCTGGGGTTTTGTTTCATTCGTTACGTCTTCACAGGAAATCAGAACTGGCTGAATGAAGCTTGTGATCTTCTGAACACACAACACACACACACACACCTTTCTCTCATAACACATGATTTACGACCATAAAGCTTAAACACAACTTATTAACTTCCTTATAACTCACACACACACGACATAGATCCGTGGCTGATCTTGAGACTGCAATAATGTTGAAATCTGATTGTGTGTGTACAAAAGAATTAAGATAAATCTGTGTGTGTGTGTGTGTGTGTGTGTTAAGACAGCGTCCTCTCAGAAGCAGCTGCTCTACTACACATGAAGAGGTTTCGCGCTGTCATGTGACAGACTCTGTGGAAATTTAAAGCAGGACGGTGTTATCTCCAAAGCTCAGGAGTGTCTCACAGGTACAGACGTGTGTGTGTGTGTGTGTGTGTGTGTGTGTGTGTGTGTGTGAGAGAGATAGATACTCTGCTGTAGGAGTGTGTTCTATTTTCATGCGGAGAGAAGAGTAGTGTGTGTATCAGGAGATGTGAGCTCCAGCTCCTGTCCCTTCAGAGCTTCCAGAGGTTCTGCTGTAAGGTCGAGACGAGACGAAGGAGCTCCAGGTGTTTCCTCCACACACAGGGGCGGAGCCGAGGGCGGAGCCGAGGGCAACATCACCGCTCTAACTTCCTCCTCACCAACCAGGAAATTCCCAGCGGGAATGTTTCTCCCTCACGCTCATCCCCTCTCCACCAGAACACACACACAGACACACAGACACACAGACACACAGACACACACCACTCCTGAGAACAATGATCACCTTTTATTTTACACCAAAGTGTTTCACACGTAGAGCACATACACACGGGAGCAAACGCACATCTCTGATGGAGTGATGAGACAGAGGGATGAGACAGAGGGATGAGACAGAGGGATGAGATATAAAATTTTATATCCACACTCGATAAACATGATTTCTGTAAACGCTCTGTGACTGTTTTATAGAAATTAAACTGAAGTGAACTGAATACGACAGATGGGTTTGAGAACCATGATGGAGGGAGGCCAGGGAGGGGGAAGGAGGGAGGAGAGGAGACGGGGGGGGCAATGAAGAGCGAGAGACTGGAGGAGGTGAAGAGGGAGAAGACCAGAGGAGGAGACGAGGGGGGAGGGGAGGGGTGGACGGAGGTGACATGGGAAGGTGATGATGGAGGGCACAAGTGGAGGTGAAAAGGGCAGATGAAGGTTGAAGGTGAGTAGAGGAGGTGAAGGAGGGAGATGAAGGAGGTGACTGGGGGGAGTCAGAGAAGTGAGGGAGGTGAGGGAGGTGGGCGTGGCACGTCCTCCGCGAGGTGATGAGGTCTGTATGAGACAGAGGGCTTTAATGAGCTTTAGCAGAGCTTTCCGTTCTCGATTAGTGTGTGTCAGCACTCCCTGTGGCTCACAGCGTGAGGAGGAAACAGCCCCATCACTCCCTCACTCCCTCCCTCACTCACTCCTCTACTCCCTCACTCCCTCCATTTGGAGCACGACACAGCCGGCTCTCCTTCTGCCATGTGAATCACACTAACACACTCACGCCTCAGAATCTCAGCTACACTTCATCTCAATCCTGCGTTGGACCTCCATCACATCGTACATACACACACACACACCTGGGTGAGTCACTGTCCATCACACTCATATCAACTTGTTTAGCGCAACACACTATGTAGGGTGTAGGGTCGTTTCTTTCCCTCAGTCTGTAGTGCACTAGTGTACAGCGAGATCTGAAACTCACACTGGGTACTAGTGAATAAGACCACACGGCTTACTCACACACACACATTTATATTCAGTAATACACACTTATACACACACAGAGTTCTAAGCGGTTAGAAGCTTCCTCACAGCTCACACACTCATCTCGTTACTCATCACACCATCACTTCAGCTGTTTAACTTCCTCCATCACCACAACACTCAAACACACACACACACACACATACACACTTACAATCGCATGCACAGAGCTCGAGAAGAAAGGGGATCTCCACCTCTCTCTCCCTCTCTCTCTCCCTCTCTCCCCTGCTCTATTATTAGATCTTCAACCCGGAGACAAAATAATCACAGGTTGAGGGACACCAGCGCGGGCAGAGCAGGAGACGAGCTGAAGAAAAACCCCTCGTTACGACCTCATCACGCCCTCGTTATGTCCTCGCCGCCGACAAGAGCCCCACTGACACCAGACTCCTGCGTCTCAACCCCAGAACAGGACGCGCGGGTCGACGGCTCTAACACGGCGCTCTGCACGTCCTCACAGTCAGCTCGGGGGAACTGGAGAACATTCCTCCAGAGGGACAGCTCTCTCAGATGTTGAGCTTCTTCACATGAACCGCTCGCTTCAGGGCCTTGTGTGTGTGTGTGTGTGTGTGTGTGTGTGTGTGTGTGTCTGACTCATTTCACAGACAGATATTCTGACATTTTAGCGTTCACGGCTCCATCACTGAGGTCACGCTGTCCTGACCCAGATGCAGCAGAACAGCTCCAGATCTCGACACCACAGATGGGATGAGGAGCTTCTGCAGGAAGGCAGTGTTCTCCTGTCTCTGAAACTTTTGGGGTTTTTTGTCCTATCGGTCTGCAAAACATTCTTCTGTCTCGTCCGTGTGATCTTTAGCGGCCATGTTGTTTTCGGAGAGCGGTGAGGTTCTCCTGACGTCCCCGCCCAAGCACTAGCGATGTTACTGACGAACCATAAATTGGTTAATTGAAGGTTTTTTATTAACTGAACTGTAGCTCATGTCTATATTCACTTGTCCACTAAAAAACGGTGCAGTCTCATGTGAGCCGATATACACAGACAGACAGACAGACAGACAGACAGACAGGGGCGGAGGTTTACAGATCAGTAGTGTAACACATCACAGAATTCACGAGGAAGAGGGTTTTGACGTTCTGGAACAAAATCTGCGTTTCCATGGTGATGCTGTGCAAAGCTAAACAGCGTGTTGCCAGATTGGTCGTTTCCACTAACTGAGCTACATTTATTACACTTTTATTATTATTATTACATTATTATTATTGTTGTTATTAATAGTAGTCATAGTAGTAGTAGTTGGTTAGCAGTTGATATATTTCTGATCACCTGGTGTTCGTTCCATTGACAGAAAAACCCATGACTCTGGACTTCACTTAATCCTAGAGGTTCACTTACTTTTGCCCCACACACGTGGGTAATTTTATCTTATTTGTGTGTCATTTCATCCTCTTCATCCATTTTCAGGAAGTGTGAGAGAACCTGATGTTTGATTAGGTCATGTTTAATATAAATATAAAAAAAAAAAAACTAAAGGGTGCACAAACTTTTAATCCCCAGTACACAGGGAGCACTGAGACACACACGACTCCCTTTTACATTTGAAGTGCACTAAATAGTAGAGTAGACACTGAGTAAGGACCTGAACACTGCAGTTACAGTGCACCATCCAGGGCGTAGTGCTCTTTCACATTAAGCCACGCCCAAATCACTTCCTGTTCCATTTCTAGTGCACATCGCACGTGAGGATTGTCTGGACCGTTCCGGATTGTTCTCCGATGATCATCACACACGAGCTGCCGAATGGTTACGACATTTTTAGGGGTTGAGCTCGTTGAAGGTCTTCCTGATCTCTCGCCGTCTTCCAGTGATGTTCTCCCGCTCTTGAAGAACGCGTGTCGCTCAAAACACCCCGAATGGCTCGTTGCAGCTTCGCCGTAAACTTGCCGAATCACGTCAAACGTCTCTGTGGCAGATTTGCCCAGTCTCACACAGAATTCGCTCTGTACGATTTCATCATGGACTACAAGTTAGAAGGAACGCGGTAACGCACCAGTCGCGCGGCTCCTCATCCACACAGGACCATGTCTGTTGGCACACTGACTTACAAAACTAGTCTCGGAACTTTTTGATATCACCTCGTAGTGCACTACATAGTGTATAGGAGCCGTTGGAAAGTGTATTGTGCGTGCACACAGAGTGGAGCGATTAGGGCACTCACTCTGGCGCCCTACAAAGTGTGGAAAGGGCACTGTTTTCAGGAAGCTACAAAATGGCTGCTCCCTACATAGTGCCCTAGATAGGATACAGGGTCCTTGTGTAGTGTGCTCATACAGGAAACGATGATGTGAATCCAAAAGACGGAATGGGAATTCCCTCATTCCACCCCCGGGGTAGTGCACTTATTTACAGAGGAGGGAGTTAAATCCCTACAGACTTCCTGATGTAGTGCAATAGAGCGAGAGTGAGAGAGTTCCCTTACGGACAAGTCAGGCACTGTATGGTGCGAGACTCACAGCACACGGAGAGGAGGGAGCTCAGGCCATGAAGTGCACTAAGTAGGTAGGGAGGAAGTGAGCGTGTAGTGCATACGTCACACTGCGTGCTTACGGCCAGGACGCCGCGTTGTCTAATGAATCGCATTTAGCCAGAGTGTAGGGAGCAAGGAGTTATATAGAATCAAGCCACAGACAAGCAGAGGGCTTCTTGTGTGTGTGTGTGTGTGTGTGTGTGTGTGTGTGTGTCTTCCCAAATGTGAGGAGAAGCAGAGTGCACCAACGCTGCAGACATCTTGAAGAAAAGGTAACCATCTCTTTACATCTCGCTCTCTCTCACTCTCTCTCTCACACACACACACACACACACACACAGAACATGCGACACGCCTAATAAGATGTACGCAACCTTCAATCATCTCTTTCTCACCCACACACACACAAATGCTAAGTGACAGTTTAACACAGACGTCCTCTCGATTATTCCGTTTCACATCCTCTCTCTCTCTCTCTCTATCTCGTTCTTTCTCTCGTTCTTTCTCTCTCGCTCCTGAAGCTTGCTGATGGATGATGGTTTGAGGAGGAAGAGGAGATGGAGGAAGGAGGAGGGAGGTGACTGCAGCAGTGACGCTGTGCAACGCAAAAACTGGGGATTTACCACTAGGGCACCTCGAGTCACAGAGACAGAGGGGGGGCTCGCCTCAACACTCCGAGCTCACCAAGCTTTAAACATCTCTCTCTCTCTCTCACACTCACACACACACACACACGGAACAGCTCTGTGGGTTCTTTAGGCTCGATGTGTGATTATTTCTCTGTCTTGTGGTGACAGTGAGAACAGTTACAGGATGAAACGGCTCCTCACGCTTCACGCTAGTGTGTGTGTGTGTGTGTGTGTGTGTGTGTGTGTGTGTGCGCTTCCATGCCGTGTGGTCCTGAGCAGACGCTCCAACCCTCTCCATCAGCGTGAACACAAAGAGTAAAGCACAGCGTCTAATCTAAGCAGAGATGTGTTGAGCAGTAACAAAACCTACAGAACCTCAGAGAGACAACGGAACAAAGGCAGAGACGAGAGAGACGGAGAAGCATGAGACACGTCTCTCTCAAGGTCGCAGGAATGATATTAACTCATTTATCAGTTTATTACAGTTCAGGAATCCAAAATCAATCACAACACAGGCATAAGCATCATCATCATTATTATTATTATTATATTATTATTATTATTATTATATTATTATTATTATCTCACACTCAGAGGAACCAAGCGGTACTTTTACGTGTCACTGTTGCAGAACCCTTAATGGGATGTTAGTGCTGTATGTGATCAGAAATATCTGTAACCTAAAAATCATCTGACAGGTGAAACACACACACACACACACACACACACACACACAGATTACAGTTAGAAGATTTTCCCAGGGTAAGATCGGACTGTAGTAATTAGAGTTTGGTGGTTTCACCCCCAGCACTCAGGGCTACACCAGCCCCCCTCACCCTCACCCTCACCTGCCCCTGGGTAAAGTGAAGCTCTCGCGCTCACACACCTGATCCTCACTCACCTGCGCCGCTACTCCGCTGTGTGTGTGTGTGTGTGTGTGTGTGTGTGTGATAGGAAGCGCGGAAGGCATGCCGGCTACTTAACTATTTGCACAGGTGCTGCAGACACAGGTCGAGACACTCCCCCTCCACCTCTTCCTCCACCACCGAGTCGTGCAGCGGGCGCGCGGGCACCGGGGAGTCCTCGCGCAGCGGCGGCCGCATCTCCCGCAGGAAGAGCTCCAGGAAGCGGCGGTAAGCTTTCTCCTCGCTGCCACAGCCCGCCATCGCTCCTTCTCATTCCCGGAGACACAGCACACTGACGGAGGAACAGGAGGAGGAGGAGGACAGACAGGAGGAGGACAGACAGGAGGAGGAGGAGGAGACACCGGAGCCGGAGCTGCTGCCGGTTTGAGTCATGGACAGGCTGCAGGTGCGCGCACGGACGCGAGAGCGCGTTAACGAGCAGCGGTGACGTCAGAGCATAGGGGCGGGGCTAGGCAGAAAATAGAAAGAGTGCCCTGCTGATTGGGGAGGCGGGGGAACTACGTCATCCGGTTCCTTTAGGATGAATGAATGGATGAATGGACCCGACACACGGGGCTCGGTTTAACTGTTTATTAACAAACCCGTTAAATTAACATCACGTTAAACTGCTGTGTGCTCGCAGTATCGACTCACCTAATGTTTCATTTGGATTATTTTATTCTTTTACTGAAGAGGAAATATGTTAAAAATTACTCCGGTCGCGGGGGGTCACATGGACCAATCAGATACGCGCTTCACATCCGGGTCTCACGCCATCGTTCTGTAGGGATTATTAATCCCCACGGCTAGTCAAGTAGCATGCTAACGATTACAGGATAATAATAATAATAATATTCATACTGAAAATAATAATATACACCTGAGCCTGGTACCAGAATCACCAAAATACAGTTACAATCACAATATATATATATTAAATAATTAACATATTTCAAAATATCGCTGTGACAAATCGAGCTAGTTAGCCACCATTAGCCAGATGCTAACCGTAGCTGGACGAAGAAGCGGGTGATTATGGGACGTGTAGTTTGTGTGTGTGTGTGTCACCAGTACGAGTGTATTTCACTAAAATATTCGATTATTGTTTATGGATGAGACGTACATGATTCATGAGGTAAAGTTTAGAAGACGGAGAAATATCTTACAAAAGAGAGCTGTGAGGTAAAACCTGGGGAATTTTACTTCCGGTATAGGAATGACGTCAAAGTGGTATATAGGCGCGCGCGATGCTATTTTTAAACGTGCTGGAAAAAAAAAAGAATGAATAAATAAAGTATTGTGTGGTTTTTGACGCTGTGTCCTGTGTCAAGAGTGACGTCACTGAAAAAGAATTCCATTCAGGATAGAAATATATACATTTATTTACTGCACTAAGTACACACTCAGGTTAAACACACACACACACACAGGTGACAGATCAGTAAGACATTCAGACATTCAGTCTTTGTCCTGTTGATCTGGGTTGGTCCTCTGTCTCTCTCCCTCTGCAGCTTCACTGCTGGCATTTTACATGAACCAGAGACGCGGAAATCCATCAGCTAATTGGCCGTGAAGGACCGAAGCCTCGAGTCCTGGGAGGCTTTTAATGAAGATGAGGAGTGAAAAGCTCCCCTGATTCCCCGAAGAGACTCGAGGGATTCGTGATCATCAGCACAAACCGGCTCTCTGTAGTGCAGAGGGAGTGTATATAGGACATCAGAGGAGAGCCGGGTAAAAATAACTGCTGCAGATTTCACTGGGGCTCAGAGTTAACTCTACTGCACACACACACACAGAATGTGTGTGAGCGGAGAGAGGTAAGCAAGATTGATTTATTAAAGCCACTGACACTGACCAAAGAGAACAAAACAAGAAGAGAAATGAATCCAACATCAGAGAATTACACACACACACACACACACACACACACACACACTCTCTCCCTGTGTCTTATTAACAGTGTAGAGATGTACGTTTGTAGAACAGCTACCTCTTTCCTTCTGGGTTTTGTAGTCACATCATTTCACTTATTTCTATAAAACTTTAAACAGGAGAATAAAATAAACCTTTTTGTCATGGGATACATATTTTTTGTTCTTGAAAACAATATTTATGGATTTTAGTAACCATGTAATATTTCACACAGGCTACACGAACAATGCACACACACATCAGTTTTATTAGATGAATGATTATTCTAATAACTAAACCAAGAAAGTGCAGAACTCTGCTTTGATTAAAACTCAATCTATCACAGTGTGTGTGCCCTGTGATAGATTGGTGTACCCTGCCTCATGCCCCAAGTCTCCTGGGATAGGCTCCAGGCCCCCCCGCAACCCTTAATACAGGATAAATTTGTATAGACGATGAGTGAGATAATGATTACACAGACACCTGGTCACATGACAGGGATGATGCTTTAATAGACATGTTTACAAATGAGAAGTGAGGCTCACAAAGTATTACTAATGATACAACACTCAACATTATTCTGACACACAGGATGTGCAGCTCAGGAACACTGACTGGAGATCAGTTCTTCCTGTGCAAACAGTGTGTGTGTGTGTGAGAGAGAGACAGAGAGAGAGAAATTAACTGTGCTGGTGTTCAGTGCGAGGACGTTTGCTGTGGCTTCCTGCTGCAGGACCGGGAGACGGGACAGAAGACGGCGAAACACTCACGTCTCGGAATCCTTCAGTCTTCATCACACAGACACCAGGATCAGAAATCCACAAACACAACACAAACACAACACAACATGACTCCTGAGGTCGATTACACTCAGCACAGCACCACCCGTTTAACACAACCACGTAAACTACGGTGTTCATCTGTGTTTGCGTTAAAGGAGTGTTATTACATCATGAAACAGCCAATCAGGGGTCAGGATGCAAATTCCACCCCTGCTGTGGAGGGGATCAGCTTTTATTGTGTGTGTGTGTGTGTGTGTGTGTTTGTGCATGTGGGCTGAACTGGGCTTTATATAGTTGTTATATCAATGCTACAGCACTCAGGTTTATTATTCAATAATGAAGAAAAAACTCATCCAGAAAAGAAATTAAACTGGAATGAAACTTCTAAATGTTGCCACAGATTCACACAAAAGTCATTAACAGTTAAGTATTTTGTTTTATATTTTAATGCAAAGTGTCACACAAACTATTATTAGATTTAATAATTGTTTTTAGATGATCCTGATGATGAAGAACTGACCGTGATGAGGTAGGGAGCGCCGGCGTCTCTGTGGCTCGATGATTTGTACAGAGACGCAAACCTGCAAGCAGAGCAAAGAGCGAACTGATACACACGTGTGTACTGTCTATGTGTGAGAATTAATTTCACTGCAGAACTGATGCACACTCATCATAAAGTACAAACACACACACACACACACACACACACAGAGTGACCTTGAGTGTTTACTGCTCAGATGGGGAAAAAGCAGCATCATGGAAAAATTAATATTAGCGAGTACAGAGAGAGAGAGAGAGAATAAAGAAAGACAGAAAGACATAGTGAGAGACAGACAGAAAAACAGACAGACATCAGGAGACAGATAGCTGCTACTTGTGTTGCATGGCTAAATCACACACACACACACACACACACACATACACACACACATACACACACGCACACACTTGCCTTTGTGTTCCTTCCCAGTGCAGGATGAGTCTCTGTGATGCTGCGTGACCCCAAATCTCACCTGATGGACGGGCAGCCGGAAATAAACACACACACACACACACAGCATTATATAAGGGAGAGTAAGTGTGAGTTAGTCATTACTCAGTCTGTACTGCCCTCTACTGGACCATATGAGAATCACCATCCCACCATCCTGTTGTTGAGAACCTGTGCACTTTGCAGAGTGCTACACTTCTGTTACCTGTTAGCTACATTAGCATTAGCATCAGAGTGAGAAGTGAGGGAGGAGGCGGGGTTACCCAGAGCGGGGACGAGACGGGATTGGCCGCTCCAGACTCTAGTCGTCATCTGATTGGTCAGGACCACCTGAGAACAGAACAGAGTGTGTGTGTGTGTACAGGGAGGTCAGGGACAGACTGCGGCTGAGTCTCGCATCACACACTCACGTCTAACACTCGCTAACAGCTGGAGTGTGTGTGTGTGTGTAAGAGTGTGTTTATACTGTGTGTATTGTATGTGTGTGTATATATTGTATGTAGTGTGTGTGTGTGTGTGTGTGTGTGTGTGTGTGCAGTGTGTATAGTGTGTTTGCAGTATGTGTGTGTTTGTGTGTATAAAA
>JAQMYL010000009.1:646323-657220 GCA_030014365.1 Clarias pachynema
TAAAGCTTTATTATCCACACACACACACACACACACACACACACACACACACACTGCTTCCCCAAAGACAGATACATACGCCATCCCATAATACATAATCACATTACTCTGATCTAGTTGGTTGTCATAGCAACAGCGACCCAGCCCTTGTTACTGACTGCACTCCTGTATAGCGCCACACACACACACACACACACACACACACTGGTGTTTAAAGGAGACCATGTCGGTTACACAGCGCTGCTGGAGCTGGACTTCCTCTAATCACTCTGTCCAGTCACGGTGAAACAAACAACAAACATAAACATGTCTCAAATGACGTAGAGTGTGTGTAGTGTGTGTAGAGTGTGTAGAGTGTGTAGTGTGTGTTTAGAGTGTGTAGTGTGTGTTTAGAGTGTGTGTAGTGTGTGTAGAGTGTGTAGTGTGTGTTTACAGTGTGTAGTGTGTTTAGAGTGTGTAGTGTGTGTAGTGTGTCTGTAGAGTGTGTAGTGTGTTTAGAGTGTGTAGAGTGTGTAGTGTGTGTTTAGAGTGTGTGTGTAGTGTCTGTAGTGTGTGTAGAGTGTGTTTGGAGTGTGTTTAGAGTGTGTGTGTAGAGTGTGTGTGTAGAGTGTTTAGAGTGTGTAGTGTGTGTAGAGTGTGTGTGTAGTGTGTGTAGAGTGTGTGTGTAGAGTGTGTGTGTGTAGTGTGTGTGTAGAGTGTGTGGAGTGTGTAGTGTGTGTGTAGAGTGTGTAGTGTGTGTGTAGTGTGTGTGTGTAGTGTGTGTGTAGTGTGTGTAGAGTGTGTAGTGTGTGTGTTGATGAGTTTGCATTACTCTGACACAGACCCGTCAGTCTGTAGGAGCTGCACATTAGCACAGACTAGCACTGTGCTAAATCCGATGCTAACGTTAGCACCAAAAAGCAGCAACAGATTAGCATGTGCTAGCATTCAGTTATGGACCTTTAATCTCCCTATTTTTGACTGCAGGATTTCTCTCTTTCACACACACACACACACACACACTTCACCACTTTACTTTACTATCAACTGAACAGCTAGTGGTGGAGCGACTAGCGCTCTCATGCTACACCCTGGAGGATGATGTAAAACGAGGGCGTGGCTACAGGAGTGAATTCATCTAACCTTCATCGTACAGCATCATCGTACAGCATCATCGTACAGCTCGCCTCTTCATCTTATTTAAAGTCTGCAGGGTTTCTGCATTTTTGCAGTTTGTTTTCTCATATTAAATTGTAAAATTATAAACAAACATAAATAATAAATAAACTAAAATAAACTAAGTAAACAAAATAAGTACTTAACATAAAACCTAATTGAATTAATAAATAATTAATAAATAGATGGTTTACAATTATTTTACAAAATTACCTGAAAGTAACAGTAATCAGTTTTTCTGAAGGTTTACAGCGTTATTTAAAGATTGTACTTGAATCTTTATCTGAATCTTTAATGAATAAAATGTAAAACAAACTATAAAAGAAACTTAATTGTCTGTTTCCCTAAAATCTGCCAATTAACAGCTGACAGATTAATTTTATGTTTGTAAAATTAAGGTATAATAATAATAATAATAATAATAATCCAATTATCTGAAGTTTAATTAATCTTTTTAGCAGAGTGAGTTACATCCCTGTAGTCTGGCAGGACAGTCACACGGGCTTCCTCTTTTATCTGTTTCTCACTAGTGCATTAAAGCGTAGCATGTGATTTGAGACGCAGCCAGAGATAGGCAGAGACACACACACACACACACACACACACACACATGCTCAGAACAAGCAGGCAGGAAGGGTACACACATTTATCAAAGGAGTTGTGTCATTTTGTTGTTGTTGTTGTTGTTGTTGTTGTGTATGGATGGAAATGTCTGCGTCACGGTTCATGCTGCATAAAAAACCATCAATGACACCAACACCCCCCCCCCCCACCTCCCCGAGTCCAAGTTCCTTCGATAAACGTGTCCCGAGTGTGATGATGCATTCCATCAGCCGCTCCATGCAGAGAACCAGCACCAGCATCATCGGCGCCATCCATGGGCCAACCGGGCTAGCGGTTGCCATGGAAACCTCACCTCTGGAGACGAGGAGTGAGGGTGGAGCGGGGTGGGATGGGGCAGGTGGGCGGAACTGAGGCAAATGCAAATGACAAGTGATCGCATAATGAGGGGCGTTTAACGTTTAAAAATAAGCAGAAGAACCTGACAAGCGTAAAAGAGAAAGAGGGAGAGACAGAGAGAGAGAGACAGAGACAGAGGGAGAGAGACAGAGAGAGAGACACACATGGATAGGTGAGAGAGAGAGAGAGAGAGGGAGAGGTCTTGATTTTTTTTGGCCCTGGGTCAAACAGGGCGGAGCTTAAATGAAATCTGATTAGCCAATCGTTAACTTTCTGTGAATATTTGGGCTAACGATAAATAACTTTTAGATGATAGCTGTCAAGCTGACTAGCCTCATTAATGGTAGCTTGTTAGCTTAGCTAGTTTAGCGAATGTTGCTAATTTATTTGTCTGTGTAATTAAATCCAGCGCTGTTGTCATAGAATCCAGTTTAGTATTGGATGATTATATGAATTTAAGCTCCGCCCCTTTTGATCCAGGGACTGCTGACATCTGGGTAAATCAGGATGTGCGAGTGTCTGAGAGAGAGAAAGAGAGAGAGAGAGCGAGAGGGAGAGAGAGAGACAGGTGGAGAGAGGAAGAGCACTACAGTGAGGGAGGAGTCGCTGAGTGAAAAGCTCTTAGCTGATTGGTCCAGCCTCTGCGGCTGTGTTGAGGAAGGGAGGAAGTGAGAGGAGAAGTGCGGTGGTGTTTACTCTTTCGCCTCAGCCAGTTTGTTGTTCATCTCTTTACTTTTCTCCTTGCCGCTCGGCCGCTGGTTCTCAGAGCTCTTCTTCTTGGTGCCGCGCCCCGAGCCCGGCGCCGCCTGCTTCTCCTTCGACTTCTTCACCGCTTTACCGTGAGAGGACGAAGAGGACGGCGTCTTTTTCGGCTTGGAGCGCGGGACACTCGATCTGTCCGCCTGCGGAGAAACGTTCAGTCATAAAGCACAAGTGGGCGTGGCCAAGTTATTAAGCAGTCTACTGCACATCCTCTTCAATAACGATGTGTATTTGCAGAAACCAATAAAATAAAATGGCCCTGCTGAATAAAATGTTTAAATGTATTAAAATATCTGGCGTGTGTAAACGTCTCTGTTCGTTCTATTCAAATTCAACACAAAAACATATCTGCATATCATAAATATAAATGAGCGGGGCGTGGCCTCACCTTAGTGGGCTCGAAGTAGGGTTCGCTGTACAGCGTGCGCACTCTCCTCCTCTCCTGCGCCTTGTTGTCCGCTGCTTGCGCTTTGCCCTGCTCTCCCCTGTAGGTGGCGCTGTAGCTCGTCTCCAGGTCGGTCTTCCCGTCCGGGGGCTGGTACTGGGACTTGGCGCGGATGAGTTTGGCCGGTTTCACGTCTGTGTACGCTTTAAACTCCGTCCTGCAAATGAGAGACGGTGAGATTAGAGACAGAGAGACGGAGGAGAGAGACGTGTGTAAAAAGAAAGACAAGGTGACTAGCGGGAGACGTGGTGCGACTGGAGGCCAGGCGTGTTTGAGTTCAGAATTTAGTCTGAAGTGATTCCGTAAGAGGATTCAGGTTAGAAATAGAAATATGAATGTGTGAGATTCCTGATTAACACACACTGCTGGATTTACTGGAAATCCGCACCAGTGCTCGAGTGTGTGACGGGAAAACGTCCTGAACCCACGAAAACCACCAGGGGCGTCAGGTTCATCTGCATCCACGACTCCAGCTGACTCAGCTTCTCTACTGCGTGTGTGTGTGTGTGTGTGTGTGTGTGTGTAACATAATGGACAACATGGCGCATTACGACTGAACTGTATTAAGATGATGTGTTAACAGGTGTGTGTGTGTGTGTGTGTGTGTGTGAGTGTGTGTATTGCCGGGTTATAAAATTAAAATAAAAGCTTTATTCTGATAACTATAAGGCAGGGTACATCCAGGGAGACACGTGTTAGCATTTATTCACTTATGGGTTTGGCTCCAATTCTCTCTCTCTCTCATCATATTCCCTAAGTGGAGGAAATTATCGAGCGAGTAACATGATTAGAATATAACAGACAGAAGCAGAGGAGAAACCACGACAGCACCATAACTCAGATTAATCCTCTGAATCAGATCTGCAGCAGGACTCGGGTTTAAACCCGTCCGTGTGCCTCACTAATCAACTCCTGGGTGATAAGAGTAACTCTGCTTCATCACACCAGACCGGTGTATCAGAAAAACAACGTCCTCACCACCACCATCATCATCATCATCATCATCATCATCATCATCATCATGTGGGACGAGAGGAAAACAGAGCGAGGGAGAAACAGACATGCAGAACGCTTCGTAACAATGACTCTGGTGTCCTGAGGTTCATCTGGTGCTTGGTACTGACTCTAAAAGCCAACACACACACACACACACACACATGCACAGAGTGAAACAGGCATTAAACCAGCATCGTTTAATCCAGAATAATCAGTTAATTAGAGATCTTAAATGAGTAAATGCTGCGGTGAGGCCCAGCTGCTCAAGTACACACACACACACACACACACACACACACACACTTCTATTCTTTACTACTTCCCTGCCTTTCTGAAAAGAGCCAGTTGCCATGGTGACGCACTGGCAGTGTATAGTAATGTGAAGAGAAGCCAGAGAGGTGCATTGTGGGAAAACACTCTGCCGTCTCAGTAAAAAAGCGATTCAACAACAGCACAAGATTTCAGACAGAATTAAAGAGGTGCACAGGGTTACTGACCACACACACACACACACACACACACACATTATTCATACATGGACCATGTGCTATAAGTACAGAGAAAGGAACCCCACAGCACTCAGCTGAAGGGGCGGAGCCATCAGTAGACCTCCAGCCAATGAGAGCCCCCCCCACAGGTCACCTGATGCCACACTGCAGGCTGCCATTAACACTGTACGTCTTCACCAGCGGACTTTCATCAGTCACTCTTACAGAACGAACACGGCTTCACTCACCACCACCACATGTGACACCACAGAAGGTCTGGTGTTATTTATGCTGATGTTCTGCCTAACGTGTCCCCCCTCACCATCACCATGTCCCTGATTAACCTGACGCCGTCTCATCCACTGTAACGTCCCAGTGTAACACCTTAGCACACTGTAAAGAAAAAAACAACAGTTTCCATGATGTTGGTGTCACTCTGGCGGAGCCCTGAAAGGTCCCGCGGAGAACCCTAAAACTGAGTGCTCTTTTCACAAACGGGGTTCAGGGAGAACATGTGTGTAGAACAAACAGTAACTATGAACAGAACCCCGGACCCTGGACAGCGCTCACCACTACACCACCGTGCTGCCAATTAAAGAATGTCTGAAGGATGCCTTCATTAGCCTTTAAGTCACCTTTAAGTATGAGGACTTACAGTAACACCCCAGACGCCGTTTACTTTAGTCCTCATACTCAAAGGCTAATTTGAGGCTTTGAAGATGTTCTCCAGGAGACCCGAGGGCCAGTGTGTGTCCTCACTGTGGTATAAGCTGAACTCCAGATGTGTGTGTGTGCGCGTGTGTGAGTGTCTGCAGTGAAGTGGGGAGGGCAGAGAGGCCGTGGGGTTCCACAGGAGCTCCTTAAAACACTGGAATAAAGTTCACCTGTAGGAACTTCCGCCGCCGACCTCATCCTTGATCTGCCGGTTCAGCGCGTCTGCGGCCGCTCGCCCTCCGAGCGTCTGCGGGTCGTGCTTGACCTCTGACCCCTTGTCGGCCTGGTCCTCCATCTTCTTGTCCTGCGTCCTCTTCAGGATCTCCTTCTCCTGGACCCTGTCTGCGATCTGGCCCTTCTCCACGCCGCCGTCCTGCTCCGCGCGCATGGCTTTGGGGATCCAGGGGTGATCCCTGCGCGGGATGGGCCATGGCTTAAAGTCCTTCTGGTACTGCGTCTCGGTGGCCAGGGGCACTTCCGGTTCGTGGTACTCGCGCTTGGGCTTGCAGCTCGGCTCGCGCCGCACTTTCCACGCTTTGAAGTCCTGGCGCATGACGGAGCCATGCGCGCTCTCGCTCGACGCGGCAGTCGGGTGCGCGCCCGGGCCCTTGGAGACCGCCACCTGCTCCCGCGCGCTCCCGGTGCCGCCAGGCTGCGTTTCTATGGAGACCCCGCTCG
Source organism: Clarias pachynema (assembly GCA_030014365.1). Lineage (NCBI taxonomy): Eukaryota > Metazoa > Chordata > Actinopteri > Siluriformes > Clariidae > Clarias > Clarias pachynema. Next base: position 652,522 of record JAQMYL010000009.1, read on the forward strand.
CTCCGGGCTGCACGCGCGGCTGGACCGTGTCGCACGCGTCCGTGTAGCTCGTGAAGACCAACGGCACCGCGATGTCGGCCTGGTCCAGCTGGGACCAGAACCGGGCCATGCAGCACGCGCGGGAAATACACGGCCACGCCATGCTTTAGTACCGCGTCTGGGGCGTGCACACACACACACACACACTCACACACACACACACACTCACACACACACACACTCAGTCCCGGTGCAATCAGATCGGATGGAATCCGTTACCTCGCGCGCCTCGTTTGTCCTTACAGCAGATCAAAGAGATCAAAGATCTAATGTCCTCTTTATAAAAACAAAACAACAACAACGTTATTTTAAAATCATCGCTGCAGTGATGATGATGATGAAGAAGAAGATGATGATTATTATTATTAATCTTCGATGCTCTCCTGCTTTTATTGTTTTTGTTTCTATTTTAACGCATAAACCCGCATGAAGCTCGCGCGCTGTCCGTCCGTCGCCCCGCCGCGCTCGCGCACATCCACAGCACCGGGGACGGTGAGTCGATCCCGAAAAGAGCCGAATCACTAGATCGATTCCTCGCGCTGAGTCGGCTCAGGGGCGCTGTGGCTCCGCCCCCCGTGCCGTGCAGAATGAGTTCCGGTGCACAAAGTGGACGAGTTTCAGACCTTTAAAGCTTCACTGTAATAAATAAACGATTAAAGTAAAGACTCTGCGGTACAGTGACTCGGAGTCAGAACCCGAGTCGACTCCTGATTCGAACAGCCGGAACAACAACAACAAGGAGAGATTCTGCATGGTGCAGCAGCCCCGCCCCGCCCTGCCTCGCCCCGCCCACCATAGACCCCCCCCACCCCCCCGCCCCATCCGCGTGTCTTCCCTCACCTCAGCATCCCTCCGCGAGCGCTATAACTGATATCCTCGTGACCACGCCCAGTGTGAGTTAGCTCCGCTGTGATTAGTCAGTCTTCGCCCACGCGCGCGGTCTGACCATCCTCTCTGATTGGTTAGTAAAGATAAAAAAAAAATTTTTAAAGAAGAAAATATTTCTGAAGATTTTTTCAATTTTATATTAATATTACAAATATTTACATTTTAAATCTGTACATAAGACCATTATCTAACAAAGGAGATAATTAATTAATTCATCAATTAATTATATTATACTGAATTTATTTTGATTATAATAATGATGATTTACATTTACATTTAGCAGACTCTCTTATCCAGAGTGACTTACAAAAGTGCTTTGAAGTTTCCATCATTAAATAGATTCTTACACCGGGTTACTAACTATTAGTACCATCAGTCACACACTGTTAAGATGGTTTTTACATTTTTTTGATGATGAAGATGATGATGATTTAATCTGTATATAAATAAAATATTTTTTTCCTGTACATTGGTCAGAACTCGCTCTTTCAATGATATCTTTAGGTTTCATACCCGAAGGACCCGAAACCAGTCACAGAAAAATGTTCTGTCTGTATGTCTGTATGTCTGTCCAGCTGAGTTTGGATTTAATGTAACTTTGGTCCTTCGGTATTTACCTGAAGTTATGAGCAGTTTTATGTCATATTCTGTGTGTTTTTTTTTTTTTACTCATTCAGCGCATTTGGCTTGAGGTGGGCGTGGTTATACGCACCACTTAACCAATCAGCATGATAGTTTACCATGTACGGACAGAGTATGCAGAAGACACAGAAACGAGTGTAATGCACCTACAAGCTGCCACAATCCTCAATCCACACACACACACACACACACACACACACCTTACTTCAAAACATGGTACGTACACTATGAAAACCTGAAGCATAAATTAATTCAAAAAGTTGAGTAGAAGAGAAGTTATGAGCAGTTATGTGCCAGATGCTAATCAGCTTATTTTAATCTTTAACCTTTTAACTATTTCTACAAACTCTTTACCTCAACGATGGTGCACTTTCAATTTAATGAGTGTCATGATTTTGCACGAATGTTCAGTGCACTTATTCATATCATTAACCACTAAAGCCCATTATAAGGTGCACTAAATGGGGTGCATCATCCACAAGTTGCACCTCATTCCATCATGAGGTCAAAGACATTTTTAGGACGCCTCCTAACAACCTTTAAAGGACTCTGGGAATGCTTTAGGTTAAAAAAAAAACACAGACTTGAAGAACAGCACAGAGGTTTAAATGAATGAGTTTTCTTTATTAGTCCTATTTGTCATTATCAGTATCACATGCAGTCCTGAGAGGAGCCGGTGCTGTGCTTCAGTTAAAGGGAGCATTTATTTTTGGATGCCGAACAAACAGATGGTCGTCGTGTTCACACTGATGGTGCCGTTGGCCGTTAGCTTCCGCTCGCGAAAAGCGCCGCTTCTCACACTAGCCATCTGTAGTAAACACAGCGCCAGGTTTAGTGTTGAGGTTTGTTCGCGTCTGAGGACTGAGATGATCAAACACATGATTAAACAGGGTCAGTTAGTGCTTCACATTCGGGCAACTTTGAGCCCTGAAGCCCTGAAGCACCTACACTGAACACACGAGCGCTTCTGTACATCAGTGAGGAACACCTGGGACATATATATTTAAAAAGCTCATTAAAAACAAACCTTATTTTAGTTCCTAATAAGCTGCACAGTCATGTTAGACAGCAACCTCGCATTTGAGGACAGGAACGCCATCATGTGTCATGTTTCATACTGTAGATGTTGTGTCACTCTCCTACTCACTACAGTCTCACACACCAGCTCGTACGATATGATGTAGTATATTACACTTTGCTAGCTTTGACTAAAACAGGCTGCATTCATTGATTCCGCGCAGTGCTGTGGAGAGACTCCAGGTCATGACCTTCCAGATCCTGAAGCCTGTGACCTGAAAAGTGCTCATCAGACATCAGACAGCGGAAAATCCGCGGCTAAGATTATCCTCAGTGTCGTCATAGTAACTGGTAATAAAGCTTGCCAAACTTTAGAACCCTATAGTGTGAAGCACTTTGCTTCGAGGTCAAAGGTCAGTAATAGAGTGTCAAATCAGATAAGATGTGAAGGAGGAGGAGGAGGAGGATGAAGGCAGACTTTGACCCCGCAGCAGTGAGCGCTGTTTTCTGGTCTGATCTCTCACTCCTGCGTGTCGGTTCTGTGTCTCTCGGCTGGTCATGAAGGTAAACTTCGCTCCGGTTAACGTGCCCATGAGGAGGAGGCTGGAGACGGCCGCCGTGCTGCAGTGGGTCTTCTCCTTCCTCGCTCTGGGTGAGTTTACTACGTATACGTCATAACCCTGAGCGTGATTAGGTGTGTGTCTGATTTGTCATCAGTGGGCCCCGTGGTTAAGCCTCTGGACAGAGGGGGATTGCTGCAAAAGCTGTGTTTTTTCTGTAACAGAATCCAGTTTAATGTGATTTTACTCCTTGCAAGTCTCGTTCAGGGAGTGAAGTGTCATTAGCGAGCTGTTGCACAACGTTATCACGGACGAACCGAGTGATTAAAGACGACCGCCTGGATATCAGGAGTCCCTGATTAGAGCGCGTCCTTTTTCCAGTTCAGCCTGGTGTGCACATCATCACACACATTAAACACACAAAGTACACGAGTGAGAGTCACACCAGCGACATGGTGGTGTATTGGTTAGCACTGTCGCCTTGTACCTCCAGGGTCTGGGTTTGATTCCCACCTCAAGGTCTGTTTGCATGGAGTTTCAAGGTCCCGCCCCCCTGTGCTTGGTGTGTGTGTGTGTGTGTGTGCTCAATGATGAATTATCCAGAGCGTACCCTGACTCATGCCCTAAGTCTCCTGGGATCGGCTTCAGGCTCCCTGACACCCTGTCTACAGGATTAAGTGCTTTAGATGGTGAGTGAGTGAGTGAAGGTCACCTGAAAGGGGCTTCTGCTCTTTGATGAGCTCCGCCTCCCAGGTGATGTAAATACAGTAATAGTTTAACCTTAAATATATTTGTTCATTCATTCGTTCTCAGGACGTGCTGGAGTCCATACTGGGAACACTGGAGACTGACTTTCTTTCTTAACTTTCTTCTGAGCTGTGATGAGGGATCGATATGAACGATCACATCCACATCATGGTGGAGCCCAGATTACCCAGAATGCACTGCTTCAGTCTTAATTGTTATTATAAGTTTTCTTAATTGCACAAAAAGCTGCTTATTCATTGGTTCATTAAGGTATATTTAATTACAAGCTTTGCTTATGTGTGTGTGTGTGTGTGTGTGTGTGAGACAGCCCCATGCTGCATTGTACTCTTCTGCTACCTTCTCTTCACTCGGTTCTGGTTGGTCAGCGTGCTCTACGCCATCTGGTGGTTTGTGGATTGGGACACGCCCTCTCAGGGAGGGAGGAGAGTTCCCTTCATGTGTCGCCTCTCAGTGTGGAGCTACTTGAGGGACTACTTCCCCATTCAGGTACATCAATCACACACTCACACACACACACACACACACAAATACATACATTCTTCTTTACTTTCATTTGCTTATTATGTTCTCATTCATGTGTATAGTACACTGCACACACACACACACACACACACACACACATACACACACACTATAGAAACTGTCTGCTCAGATCTGATGGTGTTTCTTTAAGGAGGACGCTTCTGAATCGTAAATGAATAAATGACTTAAATCATAAATGGACCAGCAGCCGTGGCCTTATAGTGACACACACTCCAGACACACACTCCAGACACACACTCCAG
>JAQMYL010000009.1:718085-728428 GCA_030014365.1 Clarias pachynema
CCCCACCCCCCCACACACACACACACACACACACACACACACACACACACACACACACACAGAGTCAGAGATGGAGCTGGACGGAGAGAGGGAGGCGGGCTTTATGAGCTTTTTCCTTTCGCTTTATGAAACACTAAAGTGGCTCTAATTGAATTTCCACGGTTTTGCGGTAGACAGAGGGGGAGTTTAACACACCGCAGAGAGACGCCTGTGTGTGTGTGTGTGTGTGTGTGTGTGTGTGTGGACAGGGAGTACCTGGGGTTCCACCACGAGTGTGTTTTCTTGACTGGTTTATATTTACACATGTATGGAAAGCTTTCGCTCGTTAAAGGTTCCTCAGAGCCGTAAAATTCCCTGTGACTCCGCCCACAAACCCACTGTGAGTCCTGCTCTGGTCCTCTGCAGAGGGGCGCGGTCTCCACACCGCCGCTTCAGAATTAAACACACGTAACACACACCTCAGGGGGCGCTGGAAAAATAGGGTGGCAGTTTATGTATCTATATTTATACTGTATATAGTGTGTGTGTGTGTGTGTGTGTGTGTGAGATACAGATCACATTTTTATTTTTAAAACAAATAATCATTTCACATTTTTACAAATAAGTAAAATTAAAAATATTTTAAATATTAAATAAATTAATAAACTAAAGAAAGCAAACTTTTATATTTTACAAATAAGTAAAAACGCAAATGTTCACATTTTTACAATTAAACAAAATAAGAGGCAAAATCAAAGAAAAATACAGAAAAGCACATTTTTCAAAAATGCTGAAAGAAAAACAGAAACTTCAGAATTAAAGTTTATAAAACAGATTTAAAAGTTTAAATAATTGAGAATATATTTTATTTTATTAATTTTATTTAAAAAGTCACATGCTAAAGAGAAATTTAAATTAATGCTTCAGTAATTAAGTTTTTTTATTTCATGTTCATATCGTTCAGTCACTCAGTGATTTTAATGTGTTGAGTTTCAGGACAAAATAATTCACAATATTAATTATAAATATGAAATAACTAACGAGGAAAAATACAGAGTGCAGCATTTTAATATTATTTATTAAAAAAATAAATGTGTGTGTGTGTTTCGCTCTCTCGGTTTTGTCTCTCCTCGTGATTCTGAAAGCGGGAAACACTTGGCTGGGGATCTGTGTTATTGACTTTAATGACGGCGAACACTGGAACACTTTACTGGTTTTTCCACTGGATAATCATCACGTGCGGCTCCGAACCGGTTCTGGTTTAGACTCGGGAATGTCGGCTGTCTGTTGTGGTGTTTATTGCGTTATTAAGGTGCTGAAGCAGAAGCTCTTCCTCACTGGGATTAGACCCAGTCGAGGTTAGAACCGGCTCGAGATTATACCTCAGGCCCGAGATTAGACCTCAGGCCCGAGTGGCCCGAGATTAGACCTGGCCCGAGATTAGACCCGGCCTGAACACAAACACTGATCCTCTCATACATTAGTGATGTAATACTTGGTGTTTCTCGGTTCCCTAGCAGGTGTGTGTCATCCATTTTAACAGTTGCATCATCATTGTCTGTAAATTAGTATTGTATTTTACTGTGTGTGTGTGTGTGTGTGTGTGTGTGTGTGTGTGTGTGTGTGTGTGTGTAAAATGGTTGTTCTGGATAATTTACCTTAACTCCCCAAGGGCCGGACTCTTCCTCTATAACATGTGAGAGACAACATAGTTCTTCTCTTTTTTACACACACACACACACACACACACACACACACACACACACACACACACACACAGGGAAGTGCAGAGCTAAATCTTATTTCATTCAGATGAACTTCACAGACCATCTGCTGCAGATTTAAACAACTGAGAGAGAGAGAGACAGAGAGAGAGAGGGAGAGAGAGAGAGGGAGAGAGAGAGAGAGAGAGAGTCTTTTTCTCTCTCTGTGTCTCTGTAATGGTTTTACAGTCGAGTGGTTAATGAAAGTGGCTGTTAAATAAACACCAGTGAACTTTAAAACGGCCGCCGCTTCATTCGCCTGGTGGGAAAACAAGCACGCACACACACACACACACACACACACACACACACACACACACACACACACACACACACACAGAGTGTGTTCTACAGGAATTGGCGTTAGTTAATTGGCAGTAGCAGACGTTCAGCTGTAAATTGTTTCCACGCGAGAGAGAAACTTTAAAGCTCTGAGCAGAACCTCACACTCCTGTCTGTCTGTCTGTCTGTCTGTCTGACTCTAATCTGTCTCAGTCTGATCTGTCTCTCATCTCCGTCTCATTGTCTGTTTCATAGTGTATTTGTCTTATATGGTACATTTTGTACTGTACAGATATTTTATTCCTTCTTAGTTAAATTAACTTTCTATTTTTCTTTTTCATATTTATTTTTTATTAATAGTCTTTTATTTTTAAGGTCACTGCCGGTCGTCTAAGCATTTCACTGCATATCGTACTGTGTGTGACTGTGTGTGACTGTGTGTGACATATAACATTTTTATTTGATATTAAACACAGGTCTGGTTTCTACTAGACATTTTCCCCTGGTCATGTGACTTCTCCAGGTGTGTGTGTGTGTGTGTGTGTGTGTGTGTGNNNTGAAACACGGTGACGTCTTCTCCATGATCACGTGACACGTCTCCCTCACGTCTGTGTATGAAACGAGAAGCTCCTCACTGCAGTCATTATCCAATCACAGACTCTTAATTACTCACTTATTTAATCACACACGCGACTTTCATGGCCAGGCAGTGTATTATAAATCATGTTTCGCATGTGTGTGTGTGTGTGTGTGTGTGTGTGTGTGTGTGTGTGTGTGCTGTAAACCTGTATCCGGTGAGTCTTATAAAGAGCCGTATCTTGAACATTTGACTAAAAGTCATTGAACAGAGCGCTCAGCTTCACTTCAGTCTCGGGTTTAAAACAAAGGACTAATGATGATGCGCGGGAGAATGTGGGCGGGGCTTCACTTGTCAGGTTTTTTTCCCTCGCTTTCCGTTCAGACTGAGAATCCTTACAGATGTGTTTACGACAGAGATAATCACCGTGTCCGTCCCAGCTGCTGGTTCGTCCTCATCTCGCGTCAGAAGGACGAGTGTGTGTCGTGTCTGAGACGAGGAAGAGACGGGCCGGGTGTGATGAAGGACGACTCTTCGAGAGACGCGCAAAACACAAACCTGTGATTGTGAAAAAAAACACCCGGTGGTCCGGGGCGTAATTACACACTATAGCACGCTGTCGCGGCGTTATCATCGGCTACAACAACGCGAACACGCAGCCCGAGGTGTAAATCTGCGCCGCATTCTTCACGTGCCGTTCCCAAAGCAGGAGTTAAAACTCTCCCGCGCGTCAGGTGATAAATCTCTCGTCTGCTGCGTGTCGACTTTCCACCTTCGAAACGGTTCACTCAGGATTTTACAGGGTTCAAGTTTAGTTTAGGGAACGTCTGACATGTTCAGTAGGGGACTTGCTCTCGGGCTCGGTGGTGTGGGGGGGGTAGATGGGGGTAAAAACTCCCAGCGCTGGTGTTGCTGAGAGAGTCAGGCAGGAATGCTCGCGGAGTGACCTTTAACCTTTTCTTTCTCTGAAACCCCTCACGCAGTAGTAAAGCCTCTCTAACAGAGCAACGACTCCAAGTGCCCCGTCGGTAAAAGCGCCGAGTGGGTATTAAGCCGAGGGATTGGGATTTGCTCCTCTCTCCTTCTCCCCCTCTTACTATTCTTTTTTTTTTTTTTTCCTCCACTCCTCTTAATTCTCTTTTTTCCCTCATGGAAACTCATCCTCGCTCCAGAAACATAACGGCCCCCTCATAAACTACTCCGCTACGCATTTTATTCCGCGATAATAAAACACCGCAGCAGACTTTTGGCACTAAACGTACAGTCAGGGTTTAATGGTTTGATTTGGCGGTTCTGCTCAGACAGAGCGCCACGAGCGAGCGCGCGTCGTGTGTTGTCGGTTCATCATCATTAACGTTATTGTTGAGCGAAAAACGTTTCCTCCGAGCGCCGCTCTGAAACGTTGCGATGTAGAACCCTCTCTCTCTCTCTCTCTCTCTCTCTCTCTCTCTCGGCCGCACTGCCCACGAGCGCTTTATTATCTTCATCAAATCCCCGGTTTATTCCTGAGTGTGTGGTCGAGTCGGTTGCTGAGAGGGTAAGATGGATGTGCGATGTCGTTGTCGAGGTGTTAACAGGCTGATTCGACCCCGCCGTGTCCCCGCTCGGTGTTGAGTCTCTCTCCCCCGGGTTTAAAGGGTCTAGTATTACTCGCTCAGAGCGCTCCGGTCAGGGTCGAGGCCCCGCGACCCCATCAGGGGGACACGACCATCCGACAGGTGTCACTGCGCGCCGCTAACACACCGGGAACGACCTCACCGACCTCAACACTACAAACACTCTAAACACCGACGTACACCTGTGTGTTTACTCATTCTGTACACGCCCACCTCCGTGTGATTACTGCGAAGACACGGACTAAACACCGCAAGAGAAGACGAGCAAGTCAAATATTCTCAAATCAAAGTCTCAAAAAATAAGAATATGAAAATTACTAAAGGTCAAAATGTTATAATTTGATATAGATAGATGTGATTTTAAGATAATTTAGCTTTTTTAAAATAGCAAACTTCTTCGCCAATAAAACTAAACATTTTTTGCTTGCAATTTTAGTAACATTTGACTAGAATTAATTCATTAACCTACATTTGGTTTCTTTTAAACTTATTAAATAAAAAAAGTATAGATAGTTTGATTATAGTCAAGAGCATTTCACTTGGATAAGGTGTCTTTTTTTTGTTGTTTTTTTTGTGGTGTTTATAGGCATTTAATTGACATGTTTTTTATTTTTAAGTGGTATTTTTAAGGGAATAGTGTCAGCAGGTTTGTGTTTGGATTCGCTTGTGTTCACTAGAAGCTAAAAGATGGAAAAGGTTGTGTTTATTGTAAAATGGTGTTTACTGAAAAATGTAGCAGATCTATATAGAGTGTGGTTTAAAAAAATATTTTTAAGACGACGTATGAATTGGTATGAATTGATGGTCGGTGAGATTATAAGACTGAGGTTATAAGCAATCTTGTTCATAATTTTTGATAAGGAATTAAAATTATACAAAGTTTGACTTTTGGTGGTGTTTTCCCTCTTGAACAGATGTGTTTGAAAAACAAAACAAAAACGCTGGTACTTTTTAAGGGAACGGTGTAACAGGTGAGTGTTGGACATTCTGCAGGTGACTCCGCCCAGTCCGAAGTCTGTTTATTAGCTCATCTTGTTCTCTTTTTTTTTTCTTTCTTTTTTTTTCATAAAAATTTGAAATTGTTATATAATGTAAAGGCAGGGTGTGTTTTGGACGGAGCCTGGAGGCTGATGGAGACAGTGTTTTTATTTTTAAGTGTGTTTGGTGTAAAATGTTAGTGTTTGGTGAAGGTTTATGATACATGTGTAGATGTTGAAGCTCCCCATGCTGGAGCGTTTAGATGATGATGATGATGATGATAATAATAATAATAATAACAGTAAGAGTCCGATGTTCTGCAGATGGAGCTCACAGCTGTGTTTTAGTGGTTTATGAATTTAAATTCTCGCTTGGGGCCCTTCTGGTAGCACAGCAGCTCGTCAGGTGTAATTACAATCACAGAGCTCTGTGTTTCTGTGTGTGTGTGTGTGTGTGTGTGTGTGTGTGTGTGTGTGTGTGTGTGTGAGGCTGTGGTCAGTGTAAAACTGCAGGCGTCTGTCACTGGTGGTCTGTTAATTAGATTTCCCGTTTGTCTCTGCGAGTCCGTCGCCGTAACGATGTAAACGAGCGGAGAGTTCCGGCGCCTCTGTAATCCTCCGCGACGCTCCGACCAATCAAAGCCGAGCCGCCGCGCGCCCGAGCCGCAACTGTGTCCCATTATCGCCCGCCGCGCAGAGACAGAGAGCGAGCGAGTGGGATGAAAGCGGTGATTGGTTAAGAGAAGACGGAGGACAGGGGTCAGTGACACGCCGAAACCCGAGACGGTTTAAAGGAGCGCTGATTTCTCCCTCTCTCTCTCGTACGACTTCAGGAAACGTCAGGAGGAATAAGACGATCGCGCGGCGACTGCTTTATAGTGTCCCAGCGTATGAGTGTCACATCATCTGTTACACATGCAGGACCTTTATCGAAAACACACGGTCTTTAACCTACTGCTTTCTGTGTGTTGTACATCTATTTTATTTGATTTATTTTATTCTTGGTTAACGCTGCAGGATTTCATTTTCGGCGATGGCGGAGCCTAAATGATTAAATTGCTGAATCTTTATTTATCATTTATACTATCATTTATTCAACACGAGTGGTTTAGCGAACAGCCTTGGCTTCAGACTCAGTTCTCTCAAATTCGACATGCTAATCAACTTTACGCTGGATGCTAATTTAATACTTGTGCGTTAGGGCACTTGATTAAAAGCTACACTTTAAATTTGTCACTTATTTTTAGTTAAGCTAGCTTCTCCAGTGCTACAGCTAGCGCTAGATGTAGAGATTCTCTTATGTAGAGAAACTACAAGATATTCAGTAAATAACATCAGGATTCATCACAAGTATTACATCATACTCAGTAATAAAATAAATAAATTAGTAGTTTATACTGGTTCCTGAAATAATATTGTCCTTAACGTCAAGTGTTTAAGACCTTAAACGTTCCGTATCTTTTTAAGCCCTGTTCAGACCGGGTTAGTTTACCGCGTGGACGTGTGTGTGATGTAATTGTCTCTCACATTTCTAGAGTGTATCTGGGTCTTTTTTTTTTTTTTTCCTTGTTTCTTGAAAACTTCATGTGCAAGAAATTTTTCCTGTCTGTAAACTGAGCAGGTAATGTAAACGTGTCGGTACAGACCGGGTCATATCCTGTGGGAAAAGAGGTTCTGCGTTTTTACTTCCTGTGCTTCGGGACACGCCTCTTTCATCTCTCACGAAAAAAAACCAGCAAAACCCCCGAAATGTACAACTTCTATAATAACGTTTGAAAGGGGGCGTGTCTGAGTGGCGACTCCGGTAGGGTTTTAGATCAGCGCCTATCTCACAGGTACAGACTGGATGGTCATGTGACCTAGTAATGATCAAGCACAGACACGCCCTCTCCAACAGGCACCAGTGTTCCAGATCTGAGCACACTGTGTGTGTGTGTGTATGTGTGTGTGTGTGTGTGTGTGTGTGTGTGTGTGTGTGTGTGTGTTGCACATAAGGAGATGAGAGTGATTATCATAAGGACACGCCCGTCTCTTTGATCCGCAAACTGATCTGGAAGTACTACAGATGTCCTCTGGAAACATGGCCGAGTGCGCGATCACAAAGGTTTAAACATCCAGAGACGTCTAAACGAATGTTCCGCTTGTCTTTTAAACCTCGTGTGGTTCTGTGCCTCGGTGGCGAGCGGCTGGAACCGGGTCCTCGTCTGGGCCGAGTGGACACGAGCCAGTGACCGCGCTCCATCTGAAGATTTCATGGCTAATTACATTAACGCTAGCAAACAACAGCATGTGTTTACCAGGAGTCGGTACGGTTCGCATTAAACCCGGACTTTCCGTTGCACCGGTGTCCAAGCCAGGAAGTCTGTCTGCACTTTGTGTAAACATCTGATCCCGAGCCGGCCATCTTGCTTGAGAACCTCGCGCCCGGGCTCTGAGAATCAGTTTCAGCTTTGGTTGCGATCACCTGAGGTGAAAGTCGATCCTCGTGAAAGACGAGTCCAGCGTTAGCTTTAATGTGTGCGCTGGCACCAGAGCGAGAGCGCTGTTCTGACTCGGCTTGTCGTCGCCGCTTCCCGTGCCATCCCGTCTTAAGGCAACATGTGCGAGGCATGCATAATGCATGAGACTTAATGAATGCATGCTTTCTGCTAATCTTACACAGGGCTCGGGTGTTGCATTTTACATAAGCGAGTCCTCAGATCGCCGGGCCAAAGGTTCACGCGCCAGCTCTTTCAACATTTCCATTATTTTCAGTTCTTCATCACCGACACACCTGCCATCAGCCGGATCCGCGAGCACGAGAGAAAGTTCCCCCCTCCCCCCTACACCGCCAACCACCCACTCTCAGGAACGTGTTCGTCGCTCATGACTGACTCAAAGGGCCAACAGATTTGGGATTTTAAACTAAAGGTTATGGGTTGTGTTTCTGTGAAAACGTAAAGTGACAGCACGAGTCCGTGATGAGGACCTTTGCTAAGTAGTGACCAGAGTTAATGGAGAAGAATGAGCTCTCCCAAGCCGAAGCTCATCATGTCCTCCGTGGCGTGGCTACTCTTATATCTTGGGGGTTTCCTCTGTAATTTATCCATCAGCGCAGGACTAAACGTTTGTGATTTCAGCAAGTTTCCCAGCATAATTTCTTGGCGCGTTTCCCAAACCGAAGTCGAGTGAAAATATTAGGGTTCTTGTTCTCCAGTGACTAAGGAGACACGTTAAACCTGTTCCTGCTGACCATCGCGGAATAACAGTGATGGAAGCCGAATTTCCATCCATACTTAGTGTGACTTCGGCAGGGCCCCTACCCGGGGTGGACCCTCTCTCTCTCTCTCTCTCTCTCTCTCTCTCAGCTGCACCTGTGAAGGCCTCTCCGGTGCAGGGTAAGTCAGGAGCATCCGGACGCCTTGATTGCTTTCCCCAGAGACGCCAAACACTCGGGTAACCCGTGAAACCGAGAACTCCTTCCACATGTGCCTTTTCGTTCCCGATTTGAGCCGAGGCCGTGCCTCGTCACCGTCCCGGACCAGATTAATTTATTTTTTCTGATTGTAAATTGTACCAGAGCCTCTGAAGGCCTCGATCTCGATTGGGTCTAGATTTAAAAAATGGTAGTGCACTGGGAAAGGTGAACCTCCTGATGAAAAGTCTTCTCTGAGGTGTTTTCTTCTTCTCCTTGTCCCCCCCTTTTTTTATTTAATTTTTTTTTAAAGCAGCTGGCCAAACACTTTTCAGCTGATGCTAATAACCGCGCCAAGCCGAAGTGCCGTGACTCGGGCGCTGACAAGAGCCCGGGCCTGAAATGATCTCACTCTGAATGCAGCCGCTTCATTAAAGCGGAGATCCTCAAATGGGACGTCGCCTGCAATACACGTCAAAGCGTCGACTGTGAAGCTTTAAGGACGAGAAGACAAATTGGTCGTGGCAGAGGTGAAAAACAAAACACGCCACGGACGGGAAGGTTAACAGGAAAAACAAGCCTCGTGTTTACTTTTCTGAAGACAGAATGGAAGTAATTGAAGCGGATGGTTTCTGTAATGGATTGTTTGAAGGTGAAATGTTTTGCTTTCTCTGTTTAAGGCCGTGATTTTGTTTACGTGCACTCGACACTCCTGCGTTCGGCCCGAACGCCGTGCCACGGAAATCACCGGTCGAACTATAACAGCCATCACCGCTCGACTAATCTTTGTTTAAATTCTCCCAAACAGTCCTAATGCCGGCATCATGCACTGTCGTGTCGTGTTACGAGGTAAACGACCCTAATGTGGCGGCTCTCCTTCATCGCCCGAAGCATCAACGTGTAAATACTACGGAAGTTTCTGGAATGCACTCGCGCTAATCACTGTTTGCTTCTCATCAGCGTTCTGAATAAATTCTGAAGATCTTCATAATTCTTACCAAATGTCCACCGTCTGGGGGAGTTTACGTTGCTGCCAGTTTGATCAGCAGATGAAGGTCGCGTCGGCGCGTCACGTATACGGTGACCTTGCTGGAGTTGAACAGAAAAACACGCGAGTGCATGGAGCGTTCCACCTCCGCTGTTTTTCATCAACGTTTTCTGCACCTCTGTAACGTGTTTTAGGAAAAGCGGGCGTGGTTTCGGTCCGCTTTAAACGGCACCGCTTATTCCTGCGTTCTTTCATCCCCTTGTTTTCACACGTACATAATTATTAGTCACACCCAGGGGTTCTCAAAATATTTTGGCTCCAGAACCCTGTCAGTAATCCTACCCGAGCAGCCCTTCAGCGCACTGCATGTGGGCCGGGAAGAACATGGAGCGGATCATCTGCTGCTGTGAGAAGGAGACACTCAGTGCAGTGAGTTTACACGTATATTCATCACTGCCGAGAGACAGCTGGTGCAGGAGCACATTTAAAATTCTCCAAGGGTCTGCATTTTAGAGCTCGGGTGTTTTCTGGTTCAGTGTCGGCTGTAGGAGGAAGTGAGCATCAGTGCGTTTAGCCTTCGTCAGTTTTACTTCTCTCACAAGCATGCATTCCCCTTCCCCTGCTCTCAGACACACCACGGTCCCAAAACACACCGTGGGCCTGAAACCCATCGGGTACCTGAAACGCGCTGTGGGCCTGAAACCCATGAGGTACCTGAAACGCACCGTGGGCATGAAACCCATGAGGTACCTGAAACGCACCGTGGG
>JAQMYL010000009.1:792419-804316 GCA_030014365.1 Clarias pachynema
ACACACACACACACACACACACACACACACACACACACACATAGTTTCTGTCTACATACCTGACCATCCTGACCCTCGACACGTTCCTTTCTTATCACAGTGTTTGTGACATCATGAGCGAAAGGTCACTTTTTTTATTACTGACCAGAACCTAGCATGTTTCCATCACCCAGATCTAATTAAAGGGACTCAGACTCGGTGCTAATTACGATGCTGTCGGAACACACTGTTGAATCACCCGTGGTTTACTGGTTTAGCTGGGTGTCAATTTCCTTAATAGATTGTAGTTGGATTGTATGTCTCTGATATGTTTTTTGCCCACGCCTCTTTAAAATCTGCCACCAAAATCTCATCTCAAACCTGCAGAAGATCTCCTAAGACCTCCTTCAGATTCATTCAAAGCTCAAGGATTCAAAGCGTTCAAAGATCCTCAAAGGAAGGATCTAAATCTCCACATGATCTACCTGTTGAAATCAAACATCTGGTTTCATTATCTAGGGTTTAGCTGGTTTTCCTAATTAGGTTTGAAGTTTCTTAGACAGAGTGTTACCTGGACTGGATCTGACTTCATTTCTTGTTATCTGCCCCAAAAACTTTCCTAATCTGCCCGAAAACATTTAGTCATTCACTAATACCTAAAACCCTTCCAATCTCCACCTAAACCATTTAAAACCTCCTGAGACCGTGACAAACCAGCTGTTTTTTTTGTTTTTTTTCAAAATTACCCCAAACCTTATTTAAAACTCTACTTGACCTAGCTGTTGGAAAGGAACCATTGATCTCATTATCTCCAGTTCAGTCTGGTTCAGAGCTCCTAATTTTTTTTATCGAGTTCTATTTGGACTGTAAATTATTCGGATTGTGTCCTTCTCATTTACCTCAAATCTTTGCCAAACGTCTGTGAAGGCTGTCCAAGAAGCTCATTCAAACTTCTGCTTGGTTTCATTCTCTACAGTTTAGTTGGGTCTGACGTTTCCTGCATCTTGGGGTTTTTTTTTTAGTTATTTTTGTTCCAGAATATTTTTGACATTTATTACATCTCATTCACAATTGAACTTTTCCATTTGGTGTCATTTACAACTAATCAACACTTCCAAACTTAACAAATACTCTCTGAATGCACTCAGCCCTACAAAATTTTCTCGAGCCCCTTTTCAAACCTTTGTTAAAACGCTGCCTGAGTTTAACTGTTTAAACCCGGGATTCCATCACCTACTCTACAGGTTGGCTTGATTTCTAGCTGCTATTTTCAGTTATATTAATGTGATGTGGATTCATCCTTATCTACATTTACATTTGAGCATTTGGCATTTTATCGCTCTTTTTTTTAATTTTCTTTTTTTACGTCTGAGCAATTGAGGATTAAGGGCCTTGCTCAAGGGCCCAACGGTGCATGATGTCTTAACCACTAAGCTACTCCAATCCCCCTTATCTGGTGCCAAACTTTCCAAACATAAAAAATAAAAACAAACTTTTTTTTCTTTTTTACAATCCTACCAACCTTAGACCTTCCCATACCCAATTTAAACCCCCTTGAACCTCCTTTAACTTAAACTCCACCTCATCTGGATTCTCTGGATTCCTCATCTATCGTTAATCCAGGTCTAAATTTCCATGTTGAGTTTGAAGTTCCTTGAAGAGTTAGATTCATGTCGACGTTATTGAGCTGTGATGTCACTTCCTTCCCATGTTGCGATGCGTATACAGTATACGTGTTCAGCAGCACCGGCGTTGTCCTTGTCTCTCCAGGACGTGTTTAACAGGCCTTAGCGGACGTAAAACCTGTGTATGATGTAGCATGGTACACTTTGATCATCAAAATCCTTTTTGGAAACAAACCCACACTAATCACGCAAGTTCGTCTCTACACTTGTTTCTGTGGAGCGTGACAGACAGCTGTAAACAAACCGAAACCGTAAAAACTCCCAAATTGCTAACGTAATCATAATTGCGTTCAGGTTAACGCGAGGTCTCCCCGAGCGCTCTCGTGTGATGTTAGTGTGTTTCCTGGCAGCGGTCTCGCTCCCACAGATTTTGACATGTGTTCGCCTCGTGTAGCCAAAACCCCGAGCAAAGCCTAAATGCAATTTAGTGTAAAACTTTAATCTTATTAAGGTGCAGTGTGTGAGCGTACAGTGTGTGAGTGCGCTGCAACATTAACCGTTGCTCATTTATGTCATGAATATGAATTATAAATATGAAGATTACTTCTCACTACAAATGTGCCAATTTATAAGCCACAATAAACATTAGTGTAATGTTTTCCCCTTTCAAAAAAAAAAAAGTAGACTTGCAGAGCTTCAGGTGTGTGTGTGTGTGTGTGTGTGTGTGTGTGTAAGGTCATGTTGTACAACATCGAGGCCGCGGTTCGTATACAAGTCCGTGCACGGCTCTGATTCTCCACTATGGATCCTTTTTAACACAGAGGCGCTCATGCTAGCAGTCAGGTTTGTCCGCGGTTTAGCCGCCATCAAAAATAAATAAAGATCCCAAATGATTTAAAAACATGTAAAAGAAATGCGATCCTGTATTAACTTTGCACCTGGAACTTCAGTCTTTATTTGTCTGTTAATTTATTATCCGTTGCTCAATTAGAAATCCTACATCTCCCACCTGGTTTTGTTTAAGCCCGTTTATTTCCCCTGAGAGTTTGCCGCAGAGAAACCGGAGCAGAGAACTCTGGACCGCTATTTCTAAAGGTGTATCGGAGGAAGCGTACGCATACGGAACACACAGGCATCGAACACCAAGAGCACAGGAAGGGTTTTTGTGAAACTTATTCCAACTGAGTTCCTAAACACTTTCCCAGGGTTGTTAGCATCGTAAGCGTCGCTCCCTGGCCTCGTAGCAAAGCTTCAGCTGATTTATTCTAGCATCAGGCCAAATTGTGATGAATTGTATTTGTTCAAGAGAGGCAACTTAAATTGATTACAGCAATGCTGACCGTTTAAACCTGCAACCCACCACGACGTCCTCAATCATTCCCGAGCTAAAACAACACGCTGCAAATACAAGAAGAAAAGCAAAACGTGGTAAAGTTCTGGTAAACAATCTTTAATTACTCTATAAATATTTCTTTTTTTTTTTTTAATTCAGCATACAAAAAAGACAGTATGTACATCCACAGATAAGTGGTTCATGATGTGGTGCTGATCGCAGGGTTTCTGCACGCTGGATCCAAATCTAGGAATAAATCGCGACCATCCTGCTGAGGATAAAAATATAAATGCGGATATTTTCTCCCGTTAGAATCATATTTGTGGATTATTCAGACCGAGACGCAGAAGCCATTCTGCAAGTTCACGTCTGGTTCAGTCTTTCTCCTTCGTCCATTAAACACTTGCGTTCTTGCAAAAATAAAATAAAAAAAACACGAAGCAGCGTCTCCCAAAGCGTGCTAATTTCCCAGAAATCAAAACTGGAATCCAGTTGAAGCGTGTCCATTTCCAGAAGAGAGATCCAGGTCGAGTGAGAAGGCTCCGTTACACAGGGAAGCCGAGTAAACTCTCCATGTCCAGATATAAAATATGCTTTTACAGGATTTAAAATTTTTTTTTTTTTAAAAATACACAGTTTTCCTTATTACAGCTGGAAAATAGTCCCGGGTTTGGTTTGGTTGCAATTTTTATACCAAAGAATATTTTTTCCTTGAGTACTGTACACACAAATAAAACATAGAAACTAAGAAATAAAAATTAAACACTTCTCTGTGAGTATCATACAGGAAAATAAACTCTGGATATAAAAAAAAAAAAATACAGAGTTATCTTTAGGATTTTTTTAATGATTGTGAAAAATACTTTTTGCATTATTTATACAAAAAAAAACAAAAATAAAACATTTCTTTTAGAATATCATATAGAAAATAAACTCTTGATCTCCTGATATAAGAGAAAAGTTTGTAAAGTAGTCCAATCCATATTAACAAAAAAAAACATTTCTGCTTGAGTATTATAAATGAATAAATCTCCAGATATGATGTGATAAATATGTCTTTTGTTGTAAAAGAAGAATAGTCCAGTCTCAAGGACAAAAAAATCTAAATCTTGAGACTAACATGCGTTTCCTGTGTAGTGCTTTTGGTTAAAGACGCCTCAGAGCTCCCGAATACACAAACCTGCGAGTGTCACACGTCTACATGCGCTAGAATCCTACAGCTTCGACCGTTAGCGCACATATGTGCGTGTGTGCGTGCGTGTGTGTGTGTGTGAGTGTGTGTGAGAGTGTGTGTGAGAGTGCACGCACATGCGTGTGACTCATTTACACACGTATCTCTCCACAGTCCTCTCACACTTCTTGCAGGTGACGTAGCAGCACCAGTGGTACTTGCAGTGGCAGCGCTCCATCACCTTCTCCGTGTAGGGATTGTAGCCTCGGCCGCAGCACATCAGGTCGCAGCTGTCGCTCCCGCTCGACGTCTTGTTGCACTGCCTGTGACACAGAGAGAGAGAAGAGACAGCGTTAGACTTCGCCGCGACACGCTGCCGGAACACACAGACTCCAAAACCGGCACTTCGGGCCAAGTTTCTGTCCGAGCCAAGCGTCAGGCCAAATCCTGTAACGGTCGACAGAACGCTCGGCGCTTCCATCATCTACTGCTCGTAAGAGGAGCAGCTCCATGACATCATCATCATCATCATCATCAGGAGAGCGCCGGGCTGCGACCCAAGTTACACATCGCCTCACTAAAGACGGTGGAAATAATAAGCCGGCTCGGGTTACGGTGGTCAGCCGTGACATCATCCGACTATTTAGACCTCGGGAAAGTTTGTCGTAGATTTTATCTAACGTCTGCTAGCATTAGCATGTAGCTAGCTTCAGAGGTTTTAATAGAGTAAAACCATAAAGTGGGCGGTGAAGTTTATGAGCTAGAATTCATTTAAAGCTTAAATATATCTATATAAAATATCCTTGGATGCATAAAGTGTTCATGTAGATTCCTCACTTCTAAATCTGGTCAGAGAAATGTCGCGTGTCAGAAAGTTCCTAACGCGTGATTCCCGCATAAGAGACGACGTAAATGAATCCGGGAGTGACGTGTTAGTTTTTCCTTGACAGAAGATTCAAAAGGTTGAAATTTAATTTTTTTGTTGTTCCAAATCAGTGCCAATCTGCATAAAAGTCAAAGTAAATAAATAAATAAATAAATAAATAAAATCCATGCCACAACTCCAAAAAGCATATGAAAATAATAATATTATACAATTACAGGTTTTAGCATGTTTACATGATAAACTACGGTAATAAAGAAAAGCTAAGCTATCTGGTATCAGCTCACCATAGCTAACCGTATTTAGCACTCTGCTAGCTAACCTACTGTAACCTGGAGATAATAGGTTACAGTAGGTTAGCTATTATACGGTTCGTTTTTATTATAATGATTGTTATCACTCTAACCGCTAACTACCTAGCATGCTAATTTACGGAAAAAGTCACTTAGCGATTTAAGAAATAAATAAAATAAAACTAATTGTTAATTAGCGTTGTGTCTAAAATCCACACGTGCAGGACATCTCTGAGTAAAATCCACGTCCAGGGACTGAATGAGCCGCTCCTCCTCCTCCCCCTCCTCCCCCTCCTCCTCCCCCTCCCCCTCCCCCTCCTCCTCCTCCTCCCCCTCCTCCTCCTCCTCCGGGTTGTTGTAAAATGAAATCCTCGACACTGAACCTCCACAAACTTTGCGAGACATTCGATTCGCTGTCCAAGGGAACGAGTCCAGCGGGACCGCGTTCCGCACTCGGCCTTTTCATTTACGCTAAAGCCCGAGGCAGCTACAGTGAGCAGAGAATAGCGGTGTCATAAATCTCCCTCTCGAGCCCCTCGCCGCGAGTGCATTGTTTTATAATTGTGTGCCGTTAATGGCCTGGGTGCTGAAAGAGAGACGGAGAGCGAGGGAGGTGAGGAATGTTGTTATTTAAAACTGGGACAGCTATTACCGAAGCTAAAAGCGCTGTCACATGGCTAGTTACTGTCCTGACTGGAACAGAAGCCAGAGCGTGTTAAGCGCACACACAAAAAGGTACTTGTTCAAGTCGTACAGTGTTCACGTGTTAGCTTTAGCGCTGAGAAATCGTCTATGAGCAACGCGGAGTAAAGGTGTTTAGCATGCTGTTCCTTCATTCAGGATTTTATCAGTGTGTGTTTGCTTGTGCAGATCGCTAATCTCATACACAAGCTGCTAATTAGCATATTAGCTAGGCACTCTATGCGCAACTCCCACGCTAGCTGTAATTAACGAATGCAATTCTTGCTAAGATCTCCTCTGTTCCTGTGGGCCTGTAGGTTTTTTTTTCTCTCCAGAGATACCGATCAGCGCTAAGCCTCGGGATGTTTTTCAGGCTCAGCTTTAAACACTCTCCTTGTGCTAAAGATGGGACACGAATGACTGAGCGCGCTCGCTAGTCAGGAAGAGATGAGATAAGTGCGCACTTCAGCTCGTCACTCAATCTCCGGAGCTGAAGCAACACCGGCGCTAAGTTTATCCGAAGTCGCCCGAGATAAGAAGCTCCGCAACCTGTTTTTGAGCAACGGGACGTGGAAACACAACACACAGAGGAAATTAGAGGACGGAGGATGGAGGCGAGAGGGCAGAGTGTGTTTCAGGGTGTAATCAGGGGCTTAATGGGTTTCAAATGTCTCGGTTCTCATGAGACCACCCTCACAGCCGCGCCGTCACACGCAGCACTGTCCGCAACGCTAACGGTTACGAAAGGCAGAACCACCATGTGACTGAGAGCACACGACTAAATATACACGAGGACACAGAACTTATCAGTCAGGAGACAGTCTACAGTGTGCAGAAATGTGTGTGTGTGTGCGTGTGTGTGTGTAGTTTTTTTGCTCTGTGCATATAATATCATGTACATGGTGTCGTTCCATCGTTTGTGTATGATGTAGTTACGTGTAGCTGAGTGTGTTGAGTAGATGACATGGATTGTGTATTCAGGGTGTGTTTCTGAAGGTTGGCATTGTATAGTCTGTTTGTTTGGTTGTGTGTTGTGTAATGATGTGTAGATGGTGTGTAGATGTGTCATTGTGAGTACTGTGCATGTAAGCCATTGAGAACATGATGGACATGAAGAACACGGAGAACACATAGGGACAGGAGAGCAAGGAGGGACACCGAGCATGTGTCAGGACACCAGGAATGTGGAGGAACATGGACAATGTGGAGAACATGGAAGAACATGTAGCACATTGAGAGACATGGAGCAAATGAATGAACAAGCTGGAAAACTGGGAACATGTAGAACATGGATGAACCCAGAGAAACTCAGGAACGTGTGGAACAGGAAGGGAAATGGAGAACAGGAGGAAACTTTCTTTCTGTTGGTCCAGACCTCATGGCACTGCGGCAGTTCTACAGCTCTGTGCTTTGGATCAGATTAAAGTCTGAAAAAAAAAAACCTAAACAAACACCCGTTGCCGTCTCCGTCCCCTTCCTGCAGTCGGCTGGATTCAGAGACACTCAGGGCCTGAAGAAAATATTCTTTAAATATAAATATTCACTGAAGCGTCAGCAGCAACGTGCCAGGTTTTTGTGGCTCGGCTGTGCAGTGAGACCTTCTGACCTCCACCGAGCCGCTACAAAATCCTCATGATCTTCATCTCGTTTAACTTTACTGTGCCAAGCTGAAAAGCAGAGAGGAACCATATTTAAAAAATATATATATAAATAAAAAATCCACTCTGAACCTTTAAACCTTTATGGGTCTGGCTCGGTTTTAGTTTCTAAAAGCGACTCGGTGTTCAGGGAAGTGTCTCGGCAGGGCCGAGCGGTGAAGGGAGGAACAGGAAGGTTTCAGGACGCGGCCGTATGAAAGCAGTAATGAACGTGACTCGTCTGCATCTGATTCGCACGCCTCTGGACCGGCTCCGGGGAGGATCTGGCAGCGCGCGCCGTGTGTGTTAGTCGCCTTAATCTCAGCCAGCCGTTTCCTCTGAGGACTGATATCAGCACAAAGCTTTTGGCTCCCCGAATAGCCGCATTACTCACACACACACGCACACACACACACACTGAGAGGCCACAGTCACTGCAGCCATGTCGGAGGCACGTGCAGACCGAGCGCTAATGCTAACACGTGAAGTCTGACAGCTGGACATCCAGGTTACAGGAATCGTTTCCACCGCGGCTAAAAGGAAACCCGCCGAGTGTAGAAAAATGCAGAGAAAGTTCCAGGACACAGGATTATTTTTCATACTCAAATTAAAACCGTATGTTTACACACACACACCCAAAAAGTTAAAAACATCCCCAGTGCTAATCAGCCTGTTTTCTCTTTATCTCGAGATTAAACAAGTCTCTTTTGCTCCGACTCCCCCACCGCCCGTCCTTTCTCTCCTCGACACAGCCGCTTCCTCGAGGCGTCTCACCTGTCCTGGGTGCCGATGGATCCCATCTTCTCGTTCTTGGTGCAGAAGTCGGGCGAGCTCTGCAGGTACACCAGCTCGTTCTCTCGCACCGGTCTCACGTCGATGTCCTTGGGGACGAGCTGTTTGCGTGTCCCAGTGGGATGGTGCTTCACTCTGATGGCCGATAGGTACTTCGTCTTCAGGTCCAGGGCGATTTCCTTCAGGTCCTGTAGCCCTCGCCAGCAGGTGCGGATGGAGCAGGAGCCTGAGACGCCGTGACACTTACACTTCATCACCAGTGCGTCCTTCAGCGCCTGAGGGGAGACAAGGAGGAGGGTTACTGAGGGAAAGGATGGAAAGGGAGGAGGTGAAGTATGAGTGTATGCTGATGGGTATAACAGGTGAGGTTTGGTGTAAGTGGTCACGTGGTGGTCAGGTGTTGTTACCTGTCGTCCCACTTCACTGTTGTGCAGGTGCATCAGTTTGTTTGGGTGTAACCCGGTTTTCTTCTTCATCTTCATGGCAGCGTCCGAGAACTTGGATCCCATGCTGAGGCCGTAGTGGAGGTTGTCGGCGCAGCCGCCCCACCTGTGCCCGGGCTCGAGGGCGTCGCCCGGTATGGGCCCGCACGTACACAGCCTCAGGTCTCCGTTGCTGCACGCTCGAGCGATGGTGTGGCTGATCGCGGCGGCGGAGAGGGCGTGCACGAACGCAGACTCCCTCGTTCCTGACAGACACACAAAGCAGCGTACAGACGTCAACTTCCAGAGTTTAAACTCGACACGACTGAGTGAATATGATGAACGAAGTGGAATATGGACCAGCATGCCACCTAATACTGATCCCACCTTCTTAGAAAATTACGTTACTCCCCCTTCACTGGGTCGCGTGTAAACTAGTAAAGAGACGTTTCAAGTGGAATTTGTATAGTTAGAGAGAAAAAAACATCAGCATTTTCACTCTTGGAGCTCGATGAACAGCTTCTGTCTAACACAAGCTGGCGACATGACGAATCAGAGAAACGTCCGTGTCATCTTGCAGCTTCGTCTAAATTCGGTGTGACTAACACTGAGACCACGCTGGGATTGAGTCCCGCAGCACAGAAAGCAGACACACACACACACACACACACACACACTCCGCTACGACAGGGCGGAAAATTAAAGCAGAAAGACAGAAAGATAGACAGATACTGCAGCAGCTCCACCGTGATAAACGACAAACATTCACATTCACAACACTGATCATACCGAGGTTGTACAAGGCAAGAAAAACCAAGCGGTTCACTAAGTACTAGTACAGTACTAATAAGAATACTAAGAGTAATACAAATGGTCGATGACTTCCAATGGTTAAAATTGTGAAACTAGCACGCTAATATAATAAAGAAACTGAGCTACACTAATGATGAAAATCACGTGATTCATATGTCACAATAATATGATCCAGGAGGACAGGAGTCAGCTGACGTCAGGGTGTTTGAAGTTCCATCAGTACCGTAGGGCAGAACATGACAGAGATATAAACAACCTGATAAAGACCTCGAACAAACAAACTAGGCAGAAAAAAAGTCTTGAAAGCGGGCACGAAAGGATCTGAGCCAAGTTCGAGCAGAAAGGACGCTATTGTTCAAAACCGAGAGAAAACAGCTTCATCAAACGGAGCTCAGAACCTTTAGAGAAAGACGAGGAGTGTTTAATGGTGTAGTGGAGGACGAGAGGAATCCTCACCCCGAGCGTGAGTGGGTGTTAAATGCCCAGTGGGCAGCCATTAAACCAGCAATAAACCAGCGCTGTGTCACTCGCCGTCCTCATAAACACTGAACCGTCAGTAATTAAGACCGTTAGGACGTCCCTCAAAAGTCGTGTGCGGCTGAAGCTTTAAAACAACCGGAAATCAATGTTAATTCTCTTTAACAGCAGATCAGACGGCAGCGCAGGTTTATATTAACGTCCTCGTTCTGATGCGTTGTGGTTTCTATAGCAACAGCTCCGTCAGGCATAAAGAGCGCGATCCACATAAACAAGCACGTGTGATCATTAATGTAACCTGGACGGAAGGAGTCTCCAGTGTCAGAGGTGAAGCTTTTCCCAGATCTTCAGGACAGACAGAAGGTTTTTTTTATTCTTGATGAGAGAGAAAATGAAAGAGAGGCATACGAGGGGACGAGTGTTTAGAGCTGCTGTAACGTAAGTGACAAACAGGAAGTCACTGTGCTGAATTTAACTATAAATGATATAAAGTATAATAATGTGCTGTTGTTTAATACATAGATAAATTATAACTGGTGGTAAGTTGCTGTGGTGTTAGAGGAATAAAACACAGGGGGTTGTGCTGTTAGAGGGAAATGGAAAATCCTTCACACACACACACACACACACACACACACTGTATTTTATTCATCGCTTAATAATTACAGGAATTAAAGGCACAGTCCACTGGCATAGACAGAATAATACAAAAATATACACAGAAATGAATAAACAAACCATAACACTCCTTATTTATGAACACACTGTCACTTGTGTCCTTTTAATGATCTGCACACACACACACACACACTTAATTTAAGCTTAATTTAACAACCGTTTCCGCTCAGGAAGTCGTGTTTCAGCGGATCGTTTCCGTCAGTCGTCACTGTAAGTAAACCCGTGTGTGTGTGTGTGTGTGTGTGTGTGTGAGTGATGTGAGGATTTCTGATGAGCTCTGAGACTCTGACCTCTCTCCAGGTCCGGGAGGTATTTGGGAGCGTCGATGGACGAGCAGTTCCAGCGCATGTCGGCGAAGCTCTTCTGGCAGGTCTTCTTGACCTCGCGCGCGGCCTGGACGATGACCTGCATGAGCTCCAGGTGAGTCCGGCAGAGCTGAGACTGCGAGTTCACCAGACCGGGGAGCATCTTACACTGCTGCGTCCTGTTAATGTGCTCCTGCGTCTCCGACAAAGCCCTGACACACACACACACACACACACACACACACACACAAGGGAAAAACACAACAGTAAACTGCAAGTTAATGTATACAGTATACATCATGTTTAAACCATACTGTATATTTATAAAATTACATGTAGTTAATTTAAATTAATAAAAGTGCAATAATTCAATACAATGTTCAGTGAAATTATGCGAAAACAATTTTAAAAATTACATTTATGAATAAAAACTAAAATTATTTAATATTAAACCACATATAATTAATTTGCAGCGGATAAAAGTAAAAGAAAATTAAAAGTAATTAAAACACATTAAATATTACTCTGGTTAATTGTTACGTTTTTTATATTTTGTTATCATCATCATATTTTAATTCTATTTTAAGAATCTAACAAACATTATGCAGTTTAAATATTTAACTTTTAAGTAAAAAAAAACTTAATTAATTAAATTTGCACAAATGAAGCCACTGATTGGCCGATAACTGATCATGTGTTATATTAGATATTTATAATTTTATTACAGTAATTATTAGGGCCGGGACTCGATTAAAAAAAATAATCTAATTAATTAGAGGCTTTGTAATTAATTAATCGAAATTAATCG
>JAQMYL010000009.1:811463-813963 GCA_030014365.1 Clarias pachynema
TAATAATAATAATAATAATAATAATAATATCACTGATTACATTAAAGATCAGCAGATTATTATTAGATTTAAACTTTAACTATTTTGTGTACTAACGCTTGTCATCAATAGATGGAAATAATACAATTAAATTAATTATATACTTTTACATCACAAAAAAATTGTGTTGTAAGTTTAAAGTACATCAGTTGTTCTGTGGACTTTTAAGTTTTATGCACGCTCAATATGAATAATAATGTAAACAGAAACATAAGTGTATTTCATAAAGAAGAAATTTAAACTGTGAACATTGAAACTTAAATTTGATTCTTAAATCTTTGAAAATAACTACAATTACAACAACTACTACTACACATAATAATAATAAAAAAAAAAATAATAATAATGATTTCACTAATTCTCAAAACTCCTCTTTTGCTTTTGAAGGAATTTGGAATAACAGTGAGATTAAACCAGTAATCCTCTTCTCTAAACAGTTTATAAAGTTTATATTACAGCTTTTTGAAAGAACAGAAGCTGATGTACAAACGTTTTTTTGGCCTACTATTTAATTTAAGGAATAAAAGCTTGTTCAGTAAAAGACCACTGAAATAAAGACCTTTTAACTCTACTTTGACTTTTGAGTGGAAATCATCACAGTGTGGATGCAGTGAACATGAGCTCTGCACCTTCTGGAGTTTCCAGATATTCTCATTAATGTCATTGTCGTCCTTGTCTGCTAAAGCATGCGGTTCCCCAAGTGTGTGTTCTGTTCCTCTCCTCATTAACTCCTATTTCACACGGCAGGTTCATGAACCCGGAGCTCGGTGAGGGATCAGTCTGCATGATCACTGCCCCCCCCCCCCCCCACGGCCCTGTGGTTATCTCCTGATATTCACATAGCACTTTATGTCCATCGATCAGGAAGGTCACAGAGAACCTTCAAGTTTGAGGCAGAAGCGAGTGAGTGCTGAGAATCCTGTGTGCTTTTACAGTGCAGAAAAAAAGAGCCTCTATAATGTGTGTTCATGTGTTACACCGTGAACTCGATAGAGCACTTAATATCTTCACCATGGAAGGTAGCGTTCAGTTTAACAGCAACGGCGCTGCTGTAAATGTCTCAGTCTTCTCTGACCGCCTGCTTTTCTCCTGATTTACACTTCCACTAACAGTAAAGTCTGTTTTACCAAACACAGTCAAAGTCTTCTCATTAAGGTTCTAGTAGAAATACAGATTCGCAACGTTTTCACGTGAACCGAATATTCAATCCTGTATAGTATACCTGTTTATAGTTACTCAGTGTAGTGAAATGTTACCAAGTTTACATTATAGCAGCTATAAACACTCGTTCCCTCACCAGCCTCGCTTTTATCTCCAAGTTAATAAACCAAAAAAAAAAAATCTTTTTTATAAAACTCAATTATGAAACTCCTCAGTCCTGACGATGTCGGAAAAACTTTACCTCTGGGTGTGAGAAAACTCTGACACTGGAGACTCCTTCCTTTCATAATGGTTACCAAAAACTTCAACAAGTTCATGTTTTTTTCTTTTACACTGAGCGTCCTTTAAACGCACGACTGTTGCCATGGAAACGATAACAGTATTAAAATGAAAGCATTCATACAATATTAGAAAGCTGTGATACAGAAAACTCAATACCTTACACACACACACACACACACACACACACACACACACACACAGGTCTGGATCTTTCTAACTGTGCGCGTGTGGCTAATGTGAAAGTGTGTAAAATTGATTGGATTTAGCTGTCCAGATCGGTTATTGTGCGTCTTTGATCAGATGTTTAAAAACCTTCCTCCACACGAGGACTCGCTCAGTGTGACCCGACTCTCGCTGCTCGCTTGTGTGTGCACGCTAATCAAATCAACCCTAACTGCATTTTCCAATAAGTGACACAAAGTCCAAAGTGACCTCACGTGACCTTGAGTTCAGAGTAAAAAACACTGGTGTGTCACACGTCGCGGTTTTGGAAAGCGCTTCAGTCAGGCTAGTGCAGATCCAGCTTGGTGAGGCTCAGACTATATTTAGACATAACATTCTCATTGATACGTCAAGAAATTTCACACACACACACACACACACACACACAGGTCATGTCGCATGACCTCTGCTCTCTTGATAACTTTCACAACCAGGGGTTAATCTTGTTGCATGTGAGAACAAGAGCCGAGTTCGACTTCCACCCAAAAGCGATGGGAAAGCAAACAAAACGAATTGTCCCACTTTAAGCTCCGCCCACGATATAGTGTTTACACACTGCACAGACGTGGACACAAACTCAGACACCGACTTTCCTGTGAATCGAGCTTTCTTACCGAGAGGGAGTCTTCATTCTAAATAAAACCAGGCCTATAGCGGGGACCGAGTGCGATTCCTCATGAATGTGAATAACGCCTGAGGTTTTGTGTAAATTTCTGACGCGGTTAAAGGCACAGTGGGAGTTCCTGTCGTCTATAAACTGCTAAACTTCAACACGTATCTGAACGCTAGACAGCTA
>JAQMYL010000009.1:821463-837458 GCA_030014365.1 Clarias pachynema
TTGCGCTGTGTTCTTCTTCACAGCGAGAACCCTTCTGGAGTTTTTAACACTGATACCTTTCAGAACTAATGTGTTCAGTGGATCAATAAGAGATCAAACCTTTTTAGATTTGTTTTGATTAGAAGAAAGAGAGATTAGCGAAACGCTGAACGTCTGACAGCTCCTGGGTATGAGACAGGTTTTGCTAGGAGGTAAAGAAAGCTTTAATTACACATAAAAGAACCACTTTCCCTACGAGTGTGCTGTTGTTTGTAATAAACACTTACCTTGTTAAGTTACTGCTCATTATTTTGTTCTTACTAAACAAAACCTGTGAGGAATTAAACCTTTAGCTCTTGCTGACACACAAAAGATTAGATTCAAAGGTTAGATTCTGAGTTCCTGTCCTCTAGCTAACGTCTAATGACGTCCACACACACACACACACACACACGGCGGAGCTCTTTCTCGTAGCCGAGAGCAAAACCCGCGTCTCCGCTCATCCTCTCAGTTTTCATAACTCCTGATAAAGCAGAAGAGGTTTTAAGCCGCGGCGAGATGCAGCTGATAAATTTTGCATTAAAATTCCTGGGCTGCAGGAACGAGACGCTCAGAGCTCAGGAATAATCCCGTGTGTAAACGGGGCCGCGGCTCTCGGGGGAGATGGAGCCGTTTGCTGATGGGATGAAGCTCACGAGACAAACACAAAGGGATTTCGCTTTCACACCGACGGCAACGCCAACAATCAGGCCCTTGTGTGTGGT
Source organism: Clarias pachynema (assembly GCA_030014365.1). Taxonomy (NCBI): domain Eukaryota; kingdom Metazoa; phylum Chordata; class Actinopteri; order Siluriformes; family Clariidae; genus Clarias; species Clarias pachynema. Next base: position 822,207 of record JAQMYL010000009.1, read on the forward strand.
GGTGTTAGTGGTGGTGGTGGTGGTGGGGGGGGGTTCACCAGGAGAAGCCATGTTCCAGCTGACGGATAGCGTTCCCGAGAGAGATCACAGAGCAGGGACGGTCCTGAGGAACAGCAGAACGACAGAGTGAGGAACAGGAAGTAGACTAATCCCAGTGTCAAGAGCACGAGACAAGAGCCTCGGCGTGTAAAGGGAACTTTACTGAGGATTTTTAGTTTGATATTTTTTTAAAAGTCGCTCCCAAACAAGTAAATTGTTATTACGGTTTAAGAAACAAGAGCGTGAGAACTACTAAATCCTTTGCGTGATCTTAGTAAGTGGCGCCCTATCATCTGGAGATCGCTGGTTCGAACCCCGAGTGATGCTGTTTTCCTCTCACAGCCGGAGGTCTAGAGAGAGCTGATTGGCCGAGCACTCTCAGGGGGGAGGGATGAGAGGTATTTAGTGCTCCTACATTAACGACGGCTCTACAAGCTAATCAGGGGCGTCTGTGAGCTCGCGTAAGCAGAAGGAGCGGCTAGCGCTGTTCCTCCAAGTGTGTTACGCCGCCCCCAACGGTGCGTGAGCGAGCAGTTCGAAAAAAAAAATGGTCGATGACGACACGTGGGTGGGAGGAAACACGTGGGCGGTCTGCGGCCCTCCCGACTGAGTGGAGGTATGAGCTTAATGTGGGAGCCCCCTAGTGACTGGGAGGAATTGGACACGACTAAATTAGGGGAGAAAATCGGGAAAAAAATAATAAAAAAATATATATATATCAGTTACCTGTTTCAATCACTGTAACATTTACACACACTGTAATGTAAATGTTTTACATTTTTTTTACTCATAAATTGAAAAAATGCACTGGGTTTAGTCTTTACTTTACGTTTAGTCTCAGAGTTTTGTGGGCGGGGCTAAATCTCACTCTATGTGCATTTTCAGATTTCAGGGTAACGGAAGCTTAAGTGTCGTGTAGTGGCGACCTTGATGCGAAGGCAGAACTCAGAACTCCAGGACGCGCTGCAAACTCTCAGCTAATTAGAGATCTGAGAGGCAGCAGGCGTGACGATGGCGGTGTGAGATCAGAAGCTGATACGTTGGAGTGGTGACAGAGCCGGACAGACTAAAACACTAAAGCGGAGCCGCATCAGGCTTTTTAGAGACGGTACAAAGGCTAATGATGTGTTTGACGTGTGTACAAACCTGTAAAGAAAAATGTCCTTGGGATTCTTTAAAGCAAACCTGAGAGCATGTGAGGAGTGACGCGAGATCAACATGGCGGCTCGGAGCATCGACAGGAGCCACTGCAGCTTTAAACATCGTCACCTGTTAAACCTGTAACACTGAACCTACAGATCTCTCTCTCCTGACGAGGAATCACACATCACTCAGCTCAGTTAGACACAGTCCGACTCCCCAAACCCAAAAAGACCTCGAATTCATTATAAAATAAAATCCATCCAATGACACACAAATCACTCAACACGGACTTCCTTTAAAGCTCTAGACGTTAATAAGGGACGCAGCTTCCACGCGGATCAGAGCCTCCTGAAGAGAGAAGGATCCTATTCCTAAATTCATTAGTCACGGTGTTTAAACGTGAACACGTGTCGAACACGTTGCGACGAACCGGGCCTCGTCCGAGTGTTGTGATTGTAAGAAATAATGAAGACGAAACACGGGTCTGAGATCACGCAAATAAAAATAATTGATTGCACCGGGAGAAGAAAGGGGAAAAAAAAAGGCTAGTACTGAAGCAGGATGGAAAACACATTTGCAGACGAGAGAGGGACGAGGATCTGAGTAGAAATCGGCTCTTTGGGGAAAACAGCGAATGAGGGATCGGTTTTAAGGAGGATTATTTTACATTTTTATTTTTTTTGTTAGTTTAATATGTCACCCGGGAACAGACGTTCATCATGGAGATGTGTGTAACAATAGAGCTCCAATCATCATCATCATAGCAACGTTTACAGCAAATGAGCTGATGTGTGTGTGTGTGTGTGAGTTGTTTAGTTATTCAGCTGAAGCTCTTAGAAAACCGTAAACGGTCGAGCTCGGGAAACGCACGCGCACACATCGGCTTTCTCTCGGCATTGTTGCGGCGGCACAAAAGCCTTCCTTCACAATTAAGTTAATACACTCTTCTTTGATTGATTTGCGGCCGCAATTACCGCAGCGAGGCCTCGTTACTGCCCCTCTACGGCTTTGCTCTCTAACCCCGCCGCCTTTTTCACAAGCAACAATCTTGAAAATAGGTCAGAGGTCATCGCCCCTGAAGCCAATCCCGGGTCCGAGAGTAAAGCGAAATGGGAGAGTGATTGCTTTTCAGTGGCATCTTAAAGATCTAACCCTGAAAACAATATTCCGTGATGGATCTCTTCTCTTTTTCTTTCAGGGACGTGCTGCAAATCATCCGGACGCTCCGAGTCGGCCGTGCCCACTGTATGAAAAGCTACGGGAACAAAAACAAAAAAAAACTGAACAAGCCTCCAGAGTTAAAGGATTAATGATTAACTTTGTTTAACCCAGAGCATGAATAGAGAGGGCTGCGGTAGGAAGTGCTGCACTCAACTAGGATTTATGCCAGTTTTTTTTTTTTTTAATACATGAACAAATAAAGCATTCAGGATGTAAAAGTGAAAAAAAAAAAAAAAACACCACCATGACATGAACAACTGAACAAATATCTGCTGTCTATATATTACTTTTCCGTAGCAAACTGTTTCACTTAGAAACCTCGTCTACTCGCAGGACAAAGCAGGATCTGAAAATATCCTCTGCACGGTTTCAGAGCCATAATACACCATGATGGTTAATGTATAAACTACAAAATGTCCCAAAAGTCTCCAAAGTCAAGGAAGGGTTGGATCAAGAGTTTCCGGTTTGTCGTGGCCCCATACAGTGGCCTCCGAAATCCCCAGATCAAAGCCCTGGGCTGGGGGGGGCTGGTGAGGGGCAATGTTGTAACTATTAATGTTCCAGCCCAAATATCACGTAAAGCAGTGCTTCTCAAAGCCAGTCCTGGAGAACCCCGGTCCTTCACACGTCCTCGGTGCTCGTCCTGCTCCCTCACACTCAGATCTATTCATTAAAAGCTGTTAATTAGCCGATTCGTTAAAACAGGTGAGCCGAGAAGGCGGGAGGTTCTGCAGGACCTGGGTTGAGAACCAGTGGTTAATAGGAACAGATTTGAAGTGCAGGTACACACAACAGCAGGTGTGTTAGGATAACTCTGTGTGTGTTTACAAAGAAACCGAGATCGTATTGAAAATGAGACCTTCGGGACAACCTGCGTGTACCGGAGCTCTCGTCAAACACCGTAACACACCCGTCTCAGCACTTTCTAATAAATCTCAGTTAATATGGCGACCTTCAGACTTACAAACTTCCCAGAGAAAAGGATCTGACTCAGCGCGGGGTCCGTCATTTCTGAGGTCACTTTCAGTTTATTGATCCTTAGAATGAATACATAAGTAATAACCCACCGCAGGACATACTGTACTGTTACAGGAAGAAAATCTGTAGTGTGGCGATTTCCTGTAACACCACGTCTTCAGCCTCTTACACCGTAGGACGTCGCCACCGATTACAATTTTGCACAAGTTCATTCCTGTTGTTAATTTTTTTTATTATAGCAGCTATAAACACTCTTGCATTTACACGAGACTGTACACTCTCTCTCTCCAAGTTAATCTGAAAAACACAATGTAATCGCAGCTTGTTGTGTTCCTGAGAAACCATGAAGAAAAAGACAAAAGAAAAAAAGATGTCCTGAAGCGAGAAGAAAACTTAATTACAGCTCTACCTGTGTTACAAAACTGACACTGGAGACTCATTCCATAATGCTGCTTAATTGTTACGTTTATGTTATGGTTATTTCAATATGAAGCATGTGCTATAAAAGCTGCTGTGAACGCGATGTGACGATAAGGATAAGCAGCGTAATGTGTGTCTAATGCGTTCATAAAAACCTACGAAGCGTGAAAAAGCAGAGCAACGCATCACATTAAAAATAAACCAATGCAATGTTGTAGGAAGTAGATGTAGTGATGTAGATGTGAACGTTGTGATTTGGTTTCGTTAAAACTTGTAGACATGATGCAGATGTATAAATCAGCATTTAGTTTTGTCATAGGTCTCGCATAGCCACGTAACCCTGCACTGTAGCCTGACGTTCAACTCCACAAGAACGTAACTACACGTCACAGCGCGGCACAACCGCAACAACTACAGAGCTGCATTTCTTCGTCTGTGGATGTACGGCTTCTTCAGCCGAACCAACACGGACCAGACTAACCGATGAAGTCTAAATATTTTCTCTCTTGCAGAAATTTTAATAAAAGTAACTTACTTGTTGTTTAGTGTGCATTAGCACCACTCCAACACCATCCGCCCATTTTCATTCACCACTGTTTGTATGAACACTAATAATAACAATAACAATACTAATAATAATTAACAAAAACAACACTCCCGTAAGTGGCGAAGAGACTAGTGGCCTGGTGGTGTAATTGCAGTGCGATAAACACACCAGCACACAAGCAGAAATGCTCACAACGTTTTAGGCCGCTTGTGTAGCATCCAACTCTGGATGCTCTGCATAGACTCGAAACAGAAGCATAAATCAATCGTAACCATGCACAAAGCGACACTAAAATAACTAAGAGTTACTTTATCTCACATTACTTCGTGCATCACCACCACATAAGATCGTAAAGTCTTTAGGATTCTCTTGCAATAAACAAAAAAATAGTGCAATAAGGTGACAAAATTCTGACACATTCAGAGGTTTTAGTTCAGACACGTCCTTAATCTTAAGGTGACAGTGTTTATCTTCAAAACTACGGGACTTCAGAGTGGGCCTTTGAACAAATTATTTTATGACTTGGGATTTATTTATAAAAAAGAAAAAAAAGTCTGTTTGTGAATGCTGAAAAAAAACAAAAAAAAACAATGCCTAAAAAGCAGAACACAAGAAAATATTAATGATGCATTTACTTTATCTGCAAAATAAAGCACAGATCAATGACTTGACCAAATATTACACACACATTTGAAGAAAATTCCAGGACGAGGAACTTCCTGCACAACATAAATCCAACACTGCCCTCTTGTGGACATTTCCCTGACCTTGCTCCATAAGTTTTAAAATCAGAATCATACATTGAAAAAAGATTTCATTTAAATCATTTTTATTTATTTTTAGTCAAATATATATATTTGAATCCTTCTTTTTCCGTGAGAAGGATTTTTGGGAGAAAGTGTTTACAGAAACCAATGCATCCAAGTCAAACTGCAAACGAATGAAACTTTTTTTTTTGTTTGTTTGTTTTTTGACACATAATGGAACGAAAGCCTTTCAGCAGTTGTGCCGTGTGGATGATCGATCGTGACATGATTCAGGTGGTCTGAAACCCACAGGTTATCTGACTAAATGAGTGGAACTGGATCGGACATTTTTATTTCTTTTTATAGGATTTTACATGATTAAAAATAAAAAGTCGTAAAAGTTCCTGAAGATGCTGGGAAGCTTCCAAAAAGCTTGGCTTGAAAGCGTTCTTGCAGACAAACGTAGTCCTTATGTTCCGAGAGTCAGGGAAAGGTTTTGCATAAAGGCACAAAAGCATTAGAGCCCTAGCTAGGGCGTGGTTTTCTTCTTCTTTCCTGCTATTTTTTTTTCTTTTTTTTTGGCAAGACATTGGTCCCTGTAGGCAGTCCTCTTTCTTAGTCCACATCACACACAAGATAAAAATAAGACAAAACAAAATAATAAAACAATTAGATTATACTTAAAGTGTACAATTCTAATTAGAGCTCTAATTTTTTTTTTCTTAAAAAAGGAAAAGAGAGAGAGAGAGAGAAAAAAAAAAAAAAACACTACTGAAACCTACGCTCAGATCGGATCAGCTGTAACCAGGGATACAGTGAGTTAAACACACCGAGCACTTCAGCAGTATACGACACCCTAATTAATGGAAAGCTAATTTTCGGGGCAGTTTGAGGGTGGACAGGTTGACGGCTTTGCGCTCTATAGAGGATACAGCTCGAGTAAAGATCTCTGTTGGTTGAACTCGATGAGACTCTTCTTTCCCTGTCTGATCAAGTCCTCTTTTCTGAAACAGGGCAAGACCGTGAGGAGCCTGAGAAGCGTCTCGATGTTGGGGAAAGCCGCCGAGTCTGTGGCATTCAGAGTGTCTAGGAGACCAGCAGGAAGAGGATCTTGCGTTGCGTCAGCGTTCAACCACTTCTCCCGCCACTTTAGGAGCTCCGCCCCCAGAGAGCTCGAGTCTGGGAGATCGTCCTGGTACGCCTTGAAAAGGTCCGCGTCGGCGCAGGACCCTTCTGTCTGGGACACGACATAAGGCACAACCTGCATGCAGCGCACAGCCGACAGGGCGCGCTCCGAGAAGAGCTCGGTGATCTCGCAGATGGAATGATCTATGGCTCCTTTGCTGACGATGTCTCTACAGTAAATAATCAAGCACTCTTGTGAGGTGTGATCTACGCTGATCCGTAACTTGGACGCGAACCCCACTGCTTCTTGGTACCAGATTTGAAGGTGGGTGTCGATGTTTGTTTTCATGTCGCTCAGGGAAGAAAGTACTTCGGTCAGACTGCTCACAGCTTGATACACATCCAGAGGCTGGCCCTGGAGATTTTGGCTTAAACTTTTAATCGGACTCAGGACGTTCTTCATGATCACTAGCGTCAGGATGAATTCAAAGTTTTGCAGGATGATGAGGAAGTCATCAGCCTGTGTTCTTTCCGTCTGGACATCATGGTTTTCTTTTATGTCGTTCAAACTGAGCATGATGGCTTCCAGAATGTCTACGGTGAGATCCAGAGTGTCATGGCTTCTCTCCCACTGGCTCCTGCTAAGCCTGTCGGTCAAGTCACTGTGCTTTGCAGGATCCTGCTGGAACAGGGTCGCAACCATTTTGTGCAATACCGCGCGCTTGTCTTCGTCCTCAGTCACCCACTGGAGCATCCTCTCCACCCAGGTAAAGCTGTCCGCTATCTCAGAGATGATGCACGATTTGGCCAGCCATGTGTTCAGGGACACGGAGGAGCTGAAAGTGCGCACGGCATCCGGGTACCTCTGAGACAACAATGACGCAGCTGCTCTCACTTGCGCACCCGCGGCGCCGACCGTCAGCAGGCTTTGCCCCCGACAGAGGGCCAAGTTCAGACCCCACTTCTCGGACAGAGCCGCCGTCATAGAATCAACAAAGACATCGATGTCTTGGTCAAGCGGGACATATGCCAAAACATCCTCACACGGCGTCTTCCGTTTCTCCAAGTAACAGATCCCGACAGGAATATACGTATGTCCTTCGATCTCGATTTGCTGCTCACATATAATAGAAAAGAACTTTGCATCTTGAATTTCACTGAAAAACGCCTCTTGGGCAGGGGTGCTGTAAAACGATAAGACCCCCTTGTGGGGTTCAGCGGCATCTTCACTCGCTGCTTGTGCTACTTCTGTGGAGGGATCTGTGCCATCTGGAGCTATTGCATAGGATTGATCGACATCGTCTTGAACGGTTGTATGCTTGACCTCGTCTGCATCACTCTCTTTTTCGGCAGGCACAGCTCCATCTGACTCGAGGATTCCAGACTCGGGTGTCCCGTTCTGAGCAGGTGCCACAACCTCATCGGTAACTTCTCGAACCTCACCCTTCAGACCTGTATCTCGAGGTTCTGCTTTGAGGTCTTCAGTGGGATCCATGGGGACATCCTGTATTGCTGGAATAGGTGCCATGGCGACATCCTGAGCCACTTGTTTGGACTCATCTGGGGTCTCCATGACATCTTCGACTGGTTCTGTGGTCACTTTTTCTGATGCACCATCCAGCTCCATAGGCACGTGCTCGGCTGTTGATTCCGTAGGAAGTGTTGCTGTTGGTTGTGAGGACACGCCCTGCTCCGCCTCAGTGGTGTCCATGGGGGAATCTTCGTCTCCTGGCACGGTGGCCACTTGCTCAGCTTTAACAGGCTCCTCACTCGGCACTGCTTCTGTAAAATTTGCGGCATCTTGGGACACTGTTATTGGTTCTTTGACACTCGGGTCGTCTGAGGTGACATCGTGTCCTATTGTTACAGGTTGTGTGTTAACATCCTGCACAAGGTTCTGGGCTTCTGATGCAGTCACAGAGGTCACTTCCTGAGCTACGTCGGTCTCACTGCTTGTATTGTGAGGTAACTTTACAGGTTCAACATCCACTTCCAGGGGCATTATGGGTTTACTACTAGGGGAGACAGGTTGAGCATTTTGGGGTTCCACTGTGGAGTCTCCGGACGTTGTCTCATGATCTGAGGATTCGTTTTGGTCTGAGGGCTCAGTGGTGGCATCCGCTTCCATTACTAGAGAAAAATCTTTGGGTACGTCCTCAATTTCTGTCATGTTTTGGGGTGGCATTACAGTCTCCTGTGCTGCTGTTACACTCTGGACTTCCACACCAGACTCAGTAGTGACTTCCTGGGCATCATGCTCTGTAGTGGCATCTTGTACAGTTAAAACAAGCTCCTTGGTGATCTCCTGGGGTTCTGGGACTAGGTTTGTACTGATACCAGGGATTGCCGATGACATCTCCTCAGCAGCAGCACCCTGGGTTGCAGCTTCTGTGGTAACACTCGTGGTGTCTGCAACAGGCTCTCTGATCTCACATTCACTTGTGAGACCTCGTTCTTCTGCTTCACGTTCATCAACAGTAGTGTCTTTGTCCTCATGATCAGGCCCGGTAGTGGAATCTTCCGCTACTACAATGGTCTCTTTTGGGATGTCCATATCAGGTTCTGTGCTGGTAACCTCAGCTTCTCCTTCAGTTACAGGCTCTATGCTGACACTTTGCTCAGTTGTGACCTCCTGGCCTGCCACTTCAGTTACAGGTTCTTCATGCTCCATGGAGACATCCACAGCCGGCTCTGGAATAATGTCTTGTGTTGACGTCACAGGCTCTTCCTGAGCCTCCATTTCTGATTGTGTATCAGCATCCTGACCCACTGCCGCCACGTCCATGGTGGCCTCCCCGATGGTGGCTGCCGCGCTTGGTTCTACAGCGACAGGCTCCAAGCTCTGTTCTGGCTCTTTTGATTCGGATGGGACATCCTCAGCTGCCCCTTTTGTATCCGGTTCGACAAGCTCCATGGTGACGTCCACAGCCTCAGCAGTGAGACTTTGGGCTGCTGGTTCAGTTAGAAGCTCTGCGTTTCCATTTTGTAGCTCTGTGATCGCTTTTTGCTCTTTGGGAACGTCCAGTTCTCCGAGTGTGCTGTCAGACATCGTCACTGTGGATGAACTAATTTCTGTATCGTTTGGATGTCCAGCTGTTGACTGACCATCTGTGATGATCGGAGAAGGCTCTTGTAGTGTGGCTTGTCCATTGGAAGCATTCATTTCCATGGCACTATCCTTTGGAATTGGAGAAGTACCATCTAGCGCGGAAGTGCTCATCTCTGGTGGGGGGGAAAAAGAGGAAAAGTATAATAGCTTAAAATGGCAAAGAAACGAAAGCTAAAACTAATTTTGTTTTATTAGGAGGAAGATTCCGAGAGAATGAGGACGTTGCACACCTCCAGTGTCGCACTGAGCTGTAGTTGTGAGCTGGTCTTGTGTGATGCCATTTATCATCTCTGAAACCCCAGAGCTCGTAGTATCGACCTGTTCTTCTGAAAGAAGCTCATCCACCTCTAAAGAAACAAAGACAATAGCATTATTCTTTCACTTTACAACACTTTACTGCGTCCAAAAGAAAGACTACTCACCGTTACATATTTTCATCACACAGAAACACTCCTTCACCTAAAACACAACAAACATCAGATACACCTTTAGTACAACAACTGCAAGAAAAAACTTTGAAGATGTATTATGTACTGTGCAGAAAAACACACCGGAGACAGAACTCCATGGCTCTTTGCATCAAGCTCCATACACCTGTCGATGACTTGCTCCAGAGTCCGCAGCATGGGACGATGCATAAGAAGCATGACCGCGTCGGTCTTGCCGGCGCTTCCGTAGTCATTCCCAATCAGCCTCCTCAATGAGTTAAGAGTGGTCTTCATCAGATCACACTCCATGCTAATGCTAGGTAGCACAGCAACAATCCTCATAAGAGTCGTCACGTTAGGGTGACCCTTAGCTTCAGGGTGGTGCAGCGTCTCCGAGATCGATGTGGGCAAAGCGCTGTCTTGATACTTCTCTCGCCAAACTGCGGCCCAGGCGTTTATCTCTTCTTCTGCCGCGTCCGGTTCGGGTAGATCGCTTTGGTAGATAGTGTAGAGTTTATCTGGTGCCTCTGGCAGAATGGACAGCGGGTTGCACGTGGGAAGAAGAGAAAGAACTCTCAAAGCTTTCAGGTGACATTCTGAGAAGTTAAACTTCATTTCCTCAATCAGACCACTCAAGACAGGTATGCTAACGGTCTCCCTGTAGCCCACCTCCGGAGAGTCGTAGCTGCTGACCACGTCCGGATACGAGAGCGCTCCTGCAACTTTAACAGCCAGCTGGGTTGCCTCCTCGAACCAGGTACTATGCACTACGGTGATGTTTTCCAGCATCTTAACAAGGGTCTCTATTATAACTGGGATCTTTTCAAGCTCGCAGATAATATCGGCGGGATTTCCGCAGCGCAAGACCGTGCTGCAGTTCCGCAGCGGAGCGCAGGCGTTCTTCAGAATGACAAGGGAAATGACAAAGTCCGATTCCCTAATGGCTGTGGAAAGCATCAGCGCGTGTATCGACATGCTGTTGCTCCACGACCCGTCAGCGTTGTTGCTTACAGAGTCCAGGCAGCTCAGTGCTCCCTCCAGCATGTCCACCAAAATGTCAAAGAAGTCCTCTGTCTTTTTCCACTTGGACAAGCACGTTTCTGGGACCTCCGCCAGCGCTTCCCGAGGAGTGTTCAAAAGACCTTCGCGTGTCTGAGAAAGCTCAAAGTGCAGTCTGGGTGACTGATCAAAGAAAACTAACAGATCCTCGACTACGCCGAGCACCTTCGTGATGGGGTCGTTATGAAGGCTGACTGCCAGCCAATACGCAAGGCCACAGGACTCGCTGGGCGTGTTCACAGCCAGGGGAAAGCTCTCCAGGAATCCTAAAGATAGCTTTCTCAGACCTTGACCACCAGCACCCATGCACATAAACGACTGGCCACGGCAGCATCCCATCTGGAGTCCCCACTTGTCAGACAGGACGCTTGCGAGAGTCTTAGCTTGGGCATCTTCATCACAGCTTGAGTCTAGGGTGAGGAACCCTAAAAGCTCCACTCTGGGGGTGAAATTGTCCACATAACGGACAAACACAGGAACGTACTTCTTGTCATCTACAGAAACCGCTTTGTCGATAATGATGGAAAAAAATGGAGATTCTTGAACTTCTGCAAGGATCGTTTCCCTCATTGACTTTACGACGCTCTCCACCATGTCCGTGTCTGACAGACGTTTCAGGTCCCAGTTACACACACCAAGTTCTTGCATGACAAGGTCTTGCTCTTCCTTGGGGAGGTCCAGGAACAGGCGTTTTTTCCTGGCCAGTCTGGCCGCTACCATGAAGACCCTTTGAAGATCGTCATCAGGCTGGTCAGGGTGACCGTTCTCATCCAAAGGCTTGGTCTCCTGCTCCTCCATTACTAAAGCAGGTGCAATTTCAGGAACATTTTCAATCTCGGCTTTGTTAGAAGCAGCCATGCAGTTACCTTAAAAAACGAACACAGAAATATTAACGTTAACTGAAAACGTCAAGTCAGGGTTATACAAATTATCTTTATGGAAAGAGAACCTACCCTCTGCCTTCAACTCGTTGAAGTCTGGGAGCTTTTTAGTCGACACGTCCTGTTGAACTTCCATCTCCTCGTCATTGTGGTTGTCTGGTATAAAGACAAAAGAAGAAGTGGTCAAGTATAAAATACAAGCTGAAACGAGAGACTTAGAAAAGGAGAAACGCTGACAAACCTTCTGTTCTTATCTCAGAATTCCTCAGGTTTTTTGCTTCTTTGTCCTGGGAGGAGTAAATAGTAGTCAATAAAAGTGATCTTAAGCATTTTAAATACAGGATGAACTTAAAAAGGAACCTTACCAGGCAGATGCCTTCCAGCGTCTTGGGAGTGACCTTTAAACACTGAGTGACCATCCTGTCCAGGTCTCTATTAAAGTTTGTGCCAACCTGAAGCATAGCCAAACACAGAGTCCTGTCCTTGGCGTACGTGTTCCTCAAGTAGTCCTGAAACATTTTATGGCGGTTTACCTCGCCGCCATGCTCCACCGTGGTGCTCGGTAACACTGACATGATCTTCAGCAACGTGTTAATGTTGGCGAAATACTGCATCAGGGGCAGGCGGAGAGTCTGGAAAATAGTGTCCGGTATTGTCGGAGAAACCACTTTGGTTTTCCATTTCACCTTCCAGCACGAAAGTTCCGTGAAGAAGTTCTCGGGATCGGGAAGGTCACCGACGTACAACGGAGGCTTTGACTTTAGGCTTTCAAAAGTGTAGCTCATGGTGACCGAGCACGGGACTAGAGACAGGAAGTTCAGAGCCTCTTTGTGGTCATCAGAGAAATGGTCCTTGACAGAGTTGATAATGTGATCGACTAAAGGGATGCTGATCGCGTCCTTATAGTAGCCGCCGGGTTTCAGCAGGCTGTCCCTGTGACCCGGAACACTCTCGGGTACTTTAACCTGCACACCTAAAGTTTGAGCGATGGCGCATGCTTCGTCGAACCAGTTTTGGTGAAACACTTTTATGTTGGTTTTGAGGCGGTTGAGCGTCGCTACGATGCCGCTGATCTGGCAGAGCTGCGAGGCTGCACTGAAATGGTCTTTCTGCAGAGCCGCGCTCAGCTCTCTGGTGAAAGACGAGACGTTCTTCAGGGCCACTATCGCTACGATGAAGTCAAAGTCTCGAATCAGCTGAAGAAGTTTCTTCGCTTGGTTGATCACGGATAGACTCCACATCGGCGGAGTGCTGTCATGGAACCGCTCCAGACAATCGACTAGAGGTTCTAGTATCTGACAGAAGGCATCATAGGAGTCGTGCTTTTCCTGCCAAGAGGAACAAAAGTTCCCTTGAAACTCGTGGATCTTCTCGAAGCTCTCACGCAGACCCACGGCTATGACTTGGTCCAGCTGTTTTTCAAGTTCGGTTGAGCTGCTGAAAAACAAAACGACCTTCTCGAGTACATCTAGAGCTCTGCTGATGGAGGATACAGGCACCGACCTCGACCACCACGTGTTAAAAGAGTAACAGGAACAGTGAGTGCATATCGCGAGAGGATACTTCTCCTGAACTTTGCACGCAAACGCCTTGAGCTTGTATGAGATTTCTCCGGAACCCAGGTAAGCCTGGCCTCTGCAGTACTTGAAATCGAGACGCCATTCTTTGGTGACGAGGTCAAAAAGGCGTTCGCACATCTCCTCGGTATCGAGGTTCGCTTCCACGAACCCCATCAGTTCCAAACGCATGACGTCAAAACTGTCCACGAACCTGAGAAACAGTGGGAGGAAGTCAGTTTCGCCGAACTTCACCGCTCGATCGATGAACAGGGAGAAGAAAGAGTTTCCAGTTTCGGAAATAATCCCGTCCTGCACGACGTCCGCGCACACTTTCAGCACTTCGTTCATTTCGGATTTGGTGACGTATTCGACCTCGCCCTCCGAGCCTCCCGGACACTGTCTGCTTTGGCTGTCGCATGCTGCGGTGAGCGCCGCCTTCAGCGCAGATTTCAGCGCCTCTTTATCGGTCCCTGAACACTCCGCAGGTTTTGGCCTCTCCAGCTCCATGTCCAAAATTATTTCTCTCGGTTCCTCAGCATCGTCCTTTGAGGCATCGTTTGTGTTATTTTCTGTTGCTGGAAAACATGCAAAAAATTTATATATATTTTTTAATGACACCAAATCTAATCATGTACAATCATACAGTTATTAATGTGAATTAATCTCTTTAAACGTATTCAGAGATTTAGAGCATGAGGAGATGTGTTTTACCTGAAGGCTGAACTTCCATTACTTCATCCTGAAAAACACACACACAAAAAGCCCATTACAAATGATGTACTGATCAATGAACTGACAGTTGCTACTGAATACATCACTTATAGAAAAACCATAAGTACTGGCACCCGCATGACCTCTCTAATCATCACAAAGACAATAATTGTAGGGACAAATGGCTTTAATTTCCTCTAAAAACCTTCTTTAAAAAAAAAAAAAAAAGAAACAAATTTATTGCCACCCACAATCCAGTGTTTCCCCAGACATACAATATATATGAGATTATATTGACAGACGCCCAAGTATATTTGTCTGCAGTCGATTAACTAATAGTGGAGGGTACCCTCTCACCCTCCTGCTCCTGTACCTGTTTATTCTGCAACCGTGAGAGCGATGTACTGAGAGGCAGAAAATGCTTAAAAAGAATAAGAAGGGAGTACTGATGGTCATGCATTCTCTGCAGTAAAACACAGTTTCGCACGGTGAACGGGATTGTTTTAAAAAAAACTAAATCTAAATAAAAAACAACACTTGTATGGAAGTCCTGACGATGTTTGTCAATGGAGGAGCCTTCAGACATCAAACTGTGCATTTGGGTTTTCTGATACGTCATGTAGAAGCAAAGTTATTATCACTTTTACAAACATGTACATTTTACTGCTACTGGAATATGGGAATAACATCGCAAAAATGTAGAACTCAGGTCAAAGAAACAACCAAAAACAATCCTAAAAACATGTGATCTTCTAAAACTATGCTATTTCTAAACATATATGACTTTTTTTTTTTTTTTTTTTGCTCAGTCATGTTTGTACAGGTGGTTAAAATGAAATAAAATTCACTTTATCATATTGCCTAAATATACATCATATTATAATACCTATATATATTTAGTAATACAGAAACGGAAAAAAAAAAAAAAAAAAAGGCTAAAAATGCTTTGGGGTTTAATAGCTACATGCTCTGATAAACAGTGCCATGGCTGTACACCAAAGAGTGTTTTTACTTTGTTTTTCTCTCCACACATAAAGAGATGTAGGGAAGGGTTAGTGTGTTGGATGTCTGAAATGTGAAACTGATAGAAGTATCAATTGAAACTAAATATTGTGTTAAAGGTCCTATGTATTTGTTTGTTGTATGTAGCAGAGCACTTTTGTGCTGGCAGGAAATTCTGGCCCGCTCCACTGGGGACCATGGCAGGTATATTTCATACCTGTGGGGAAACACTGCAAACAATACCTAGAACATATTACTGCAATTATTGAATAAGCACTGTTGCT
>JAQMYL010000009.1:844756-856579 GCA_030014365.1 Clarias pachynema
TAGAATTCTGAGGGAAAAAATTAATTTAATCCATTTTAGAATAAGGCTGTGACATAACAAAATGTGGAAAAAGTGATTCGCTGTGAATACTTTCCAGATGCACTGTATGGTGAGGGAGGACATGTATGAGGTTGGAGTGACAAGGGAAGATGTAGAAGTCAGAGTTATATGGGGAGAAATGGTCCGCTGACCCCTAACAGGAGCAGCCGAAAGCAGGAGAAGAATAGAGAGATGATGTGAAAGAGAAAAGCAGGAAAGAAGCTGTGAAAGATTAAGAGTAATAACCAAAAATACTCCTTTTTATAAAGCAGTGTTCACAGACTCGTTTATTAGTTTATAATGCAACAGCTTTATAAAAAAAAAATCAGAACACACATGTGACAACTTGATTACTCAAACGCTTCAGGTGAGTTTAGTAAAAACCCTCGGGGTGAAAAAAACTAAATAGAAATATAGCAGAAACATAACCAAGGAATTCAGGTATTGAGTAGATTACTAACACACACACACACATTTTCGTGTCTCTGGAGTGACACAGGGATGTCATGGCACAAGTGTGTACACTTACACACAGTGATGTCTAAAATAAAAATATTTATATGTATATTTTTCTTTCCCTAATGAGGGAGCAAAAAGCAGAATGTTTTTACAAGCTGCTGAGATCAGAAACATGACTATTACACACAGTTTGATTAACTTCCATTACACCTCCATCTCTCTCTCTCTCACTCAGACACACAAAATGGGAAAAAAGGAAACCTAAAATCTGACAGTAAGGAGGAGGAAGAAATTAGTTTTTGTGCAGCGTTCATGTGGGCGGAGCTTTTAGATTTAGATTTGAGCAACCAATCAGAAAGACCATATGAGTATGAGGTGTTTGGTGAAAAACGCTAAGGTCGGCTCGGCTGGACACGTCTACCTGAGAACGAAGAAAACACCTGGTAGGGACAAATAAAATGGAAAGAAAAAGAAATATAGAGAAACATCTAAAAAAATTAAAAGGAAAAAAAGAGTTTAGTGTAGAAAAAAAGAAAAAAATGTTTAAGTAAAAACGGAAGAACAGAAATGAAAGAAAGACAGGAAGAAGAAAAAATAGTTTAGGTGGGTTATGTAAAAGGAAAGAAAAAAAGGAAGGTTAAGAAAAGTAATAATGGTAAGAATGAATGAACAGTTTAGGAAAGAAATCTAAGAGTAGAACAGAGAGGTGTTCTCTATTGTAATATACAAGGGTGAGTCAAAAAAGAAACAAAACGGACAGAGGAAGAAATTTCAATAATAATCACTAATCATTTCATCACATTGAGAATATTTAAAGCCGACGCCCAGTGATGACATCATAAGAACGTAGTTGTGATCGGCCGATCAAACGCGACATAAACTCAGGTGTTGCTATGGCAACAAGGGCTGTCATGCTGCTAAATTGATGGCCAAACAAACACGGAGCGCTAATTCATGTTTCTGGTGCGTCACGTGCCGGTGTTAATCACGCAGGTTCCTCCGTCGTCTCTTTGTCGGGATATGTGGCGAGATACGCCTCCACCATCAGGTCCACGTCCACCCGCGTCTCGCAGTTGATGCTGAACAGCGCCAGGCTCTTGTGTCTGTGCCTGGGGGGCGTGTCCTGCAGGTACGCCGTCAGGCGCCTCCTCGCCTCACCGCCCTTCTCGTCCGCGAGCGACAGCACCGGGAGGCAGTGGAGGACCTTGAGGAGCGCGCAGACATTGGGGAAGAACTTGACGTCGGACAGCTGGAGCGTCTCGTAGATGGTGGAGGGCAGCGTGACGTTCTTGGCGCCGTGCTTCCACTTGATCTTCCAGCAGTTGAGCTCGGTGGGAAGCGTCTCCGGATTGGGAAGGTCGTCCTTGTAGATGTCGGTGCTGTTCTCCTCCGTGTTGAACTTCAGCTGTGACATGATCGCCGGTACGAGGGACAGGGACCTGAGTGCGTTAAGGTGATTCTCAGAGAAGAACTCGCTCAGCTCCCTGATGACCTGAGTGACGACCGGGTACGTCAGATGGACCTTGTAGTACGTCTCGGGCTGGATCTCGTCTCCGGCGTCGGCGCGCTGCTTCCTAAAGAAGAGCCTGGGGATTTTGACGGGAATCTCCAAGGCGGCGGCGAGGTTGATGGCCTCCTCGAACCAGAACTCGTGATACACCTCGATGTTCTCGAGGATCTCGTTGAGAGAGTGCAGGACGGCCGTCAAGCTGTTGGCGGCGAAGAAGGCCTCGCTGGTTTGCCCCTGCAGGTTCTTCCCGAACGCCCTGGAAAACGAGAGCGTGTTCTTCAGGACCACGAGCGCCATCACGAACTCGAAGTCCGCCAGCGCCTCGGAGACGACGAAGGCCTCATGCGCGATCTCGTCGCTCCACTTCAGCTCCTCGTTGTCGTGGACGCTGTCCATGCAGAGCAGCAAGGACTCCAGGAGGTCGACGGACACCTCGAAGACGTCGTGCTGCTGCGTCCAGTCGGTTCGACACGTCTGCTTGAGCAGGTTCGCCTTGTCTTCGTTCCCCTGGTAATAAATCGTGATGGCGCTCTCCAGTTGATCCAGGAGGAGAGGAGACCTGCTGAAGAAGGCGTCCATCTTCTTTAGGGTTGACATGACCAGGTGCACGCTCGTCAGGTCCATGCTGTGGGCCAGGCTGATGTTCAGGGCGTGGCCGGAGCTGGGCGTGAGCACGGCTAATGGATAGCGCTGGCTCAGTTTCATAGCGACGGCTTTCACTTTGGCGGCGTTGACACCGGTGCTGAAGTACGCCTGGCCTCTGCAGTCCTCCATGTTCATCCCGTTCTTCTCGATGATTTCGGCGAGGAGGTTTTCGGCGATGCTGTCGACGTCTCCTTCGAAGAGCAGGAATCCTAAAAACTCCTCGCGCAGGCAGTTGTTCTGATCCACGAAGCGGACGAATGTGGGAAGTCTGCTGTCCTCGCCGATCTCCACCACGTTTTCCATGACCAAGGAGAAAAAGCGGGCCTCCTTGACCTCGGAGATCAGCTCCTCGCAAACGCACTTCTCGCCCACCTCCAGGATCTGGGGCAGCTCCGTGGACGAGCAGAACTCCAAACTGGCAGGCGAGCTCTCGAACCGCCTCCGGAGCGCGCCGTCGCCGGCATTGATGCGGAACTCCAGCAGCGCCTGGAAGTTGCTCGGGGTGAAGGCTTTGCTCCTCGGCTCTCGGTCGGAGTGGCCCTGCGGGGGGATGTTCTGCCGCCCCATCATGACCACGATGTCGAATAGGGAGCGGAGGTACTCGCGCTGATCCTGCTCCTTATCCGGGACCGGCGGTTCCTCGGGAGGCTCTTGTCCGTTAGCACTTTGCGCAGCGTTCTCCGCATCCTTGTCCTGACTCTCTTCCACTTATACACAGAAATAAAAAATAAAATAAAAAAAACACTATGAACTCACGAGCAGTAAGCAGTAATATGAAGCAATAAAACTTCTGTGTAACAAAACGTGCTCACTCGTGTCTCCGGAGGTGAACTCACCTTTCTGCACTTTCACCTGCAGCGCGTTATCTGCCTCCTGCTGAAATAAATAAATAAATAAATAAACAGATTATATCACTAAATCGTTGTTTCAGTTCATTCAGTCATTTAATTCATCTTGAGCTCATAATTCACACACACACAAAACAAACTAACAGACTTAAACAAAAGTCTTAACACACAATCACTCCTCACTGTACTGACTTACTGAGCATGCTAAGAGGCGCGACATTTTTGCTCCTGAGATGAGATACCCCACATCTCGAAAAATTGTGCACCCCTGACCAAATAAACTGAGCATCCAATTTTAGGTTTATTCCCATATTACTGCTGTCATTACACAGAGAGAGAGAGAGAGACGAGCGCTGTAAGAGGAGTAACTTGAAGAATATATTCACACTTCTGCATTCATCTACAGCGTTAAACACTGACAGTGTTTCCTGTGTAAGTCTGATTATTTAAATTAGTGTTAAAATCACTTTAACCCTACTGAGCGCTCGGTTATGTGTCCCAGCATTCTGGAGTTTCAGGATCACTAAACTAACAAACACACATACACACACGCTAAAGGAAAACTCGAACCTGTTCATTTGTCCGTTTGCGGTTGGGAAAGTCGAAGATGGTGGGTATCGCAGTGTCCTTTAGAACTGTCCTGAACGGACTCTGAGGGGGAAAAACACACACACACACACACACACACACATTAGCAGAACATTAAGAGGAAGAACAACAAAAACAACATCGATAATAACTTGTTTGAAGACACCATAGTGAAACTCACTCACTCTCTCACCCCCCCACCCACCCCCACACACACACATCTGCTTACGGTTTTTAAGATCAGATCAGGCTCGAAGTGTCTGGCACACAGTCTGTGGTACTTGTTCAGGTGTTCTGGTGTTTTATCTCTCAGATCTGACCGACTGCAGTTTTCCACCCACTTCCTACACCTACACACACACACATACACACACAAGTGTTATTAATAGTGCTCCGGATATAGTAGTATCAGAAGTGCACATGCGATGTGCAGGTTGTGTTTAAAAAGCAGACGCGGAGGCGGGGATGATGATCTGTGTGAAACATGACGACCTTAAGCACCTCGACAGAAATCTGGAGATGAAAACACACTGGAACCAATGGAACACACTGGATCCAGTGTGCGTGTGTAAACTTAATTCTGCTCTCTGCTGGAGGTGAGGAGAAGTGCAGCACCGTGATGATGATGATCAGAATAAGATGCTAGTTTTAACAGGCAAGAACAAACAAATAATACTGGAAATGACAAGAATAAACACTTAAGCAGATAAATAAAAAACAATAAATTAGTAATTTTATATTATAAAGGAAATATTTAAGTAATATACATGGGGGAGTCAAAAATTATCCACAATCAGGTTATCGCATCAGCGCTGTGTGTTCGAGGCTCCCGTCTCCCCGTCTCAGCTGTGCAGAGGTGAACCTGGTGCTGAAATAACTCAGAAGTGTTTAGATATCTGTGAACAAAACATGGAGTGATACTCTGAGGAAGGTAAAGTTTCTTAAAGAGAATCATTACTGGTGACGAGACACGGATTCATCACTACCAGTCCGAGAGTAAACGGCAGAGTGTGGGACGGAAACATCCTCAATCGCCGACCGAGAAAAGTTCAAAAGGTCAAAAACCAGGTGGAAAATTCATCAGCGCTTACAGTTTTCTGGGATTCTCACACGCTCATTCTGGGGCCAGAAGTATTGGAACATCATCAGGAAAAAGGTTCAACAGTCAACGGTGCTCGTTACAGTGAGAAGATTATTGAAGAGCTGAAAACTAAACATATTTAGGATTAGACACAGAGGACCGCTATCCGAGAATGTCGTGATCTCACGTGATGATGCACATCCACACACTTCTGCTCCACACTTTGGACACTCTGAGGTGTTAAAGCGTCCTCCCTATAGTCCTGATCTTGCTCCATCACACTTTCACCTGTTTGGTCCCTGAAAGCAGAACTACGAGGACGAAGATTCAGTTCTGATGAAGAACTGAAGACAGCGGTGCATTCATGGCTCGCAGCCCAGACTAAAACATTTTTGTAATGAGGGAACATGAAAACGTATTAAAAGGCAAAGAGATGTACATAAAAAAAAAATAATTTAAATAAAAAGTTACTTGGCGGCGTAGAATTAAGTTTCGGTGGTGTAGTGGTTAGCATTATCGCCTCGCACCTCCAGAGTCGAGGGTCCGATTCCCTCCTCGAGGGTCTGTGTGTGGAGTTTGCATGTTCTCCCCGTGCTTGGTGGCTTTCCTCCGTGTGTACTCCGGTTTCATCCCACAGTCCAAAGACACGCAGATTAGGCTAACTGTGCGAAAGTTGACTGGGGGTCCTGCCACTGTCGTAACAGTGTCGTAATAACCCCATGATAATCACCACGGGCCTCCACGGCCCCTAGCTGGACTACAGAGGTCCCTGGATGGATTGTGGAAAAGTTCACTGAAATAAATTCTACAGCCAGAGTGCTGATCATTTTTGACTGGGTCTTGTATCGTGCAAAGGAATTAAAATAAGTCAGTTCCTAATTAAGCAAATAAACAAATATAGAAGTGATTAAGTTTGTATAACAAGTAATCTCTCTCTTGTAGCTGGTTAGTTGTGGTTGCTCTCTCTCTCTCTCACACACACACAGTCCTGTAGATGGTGTAGACTGTTAGACAGGTGAAGGGGCAGACAGACAGACAGACAGACAGAGAGAGAGAGAGAGAGAGAAGGAAGGACAAGGAGAGACTGATGTACAAAGGGACAGATACAGAGAGAAAGACAGAGAGGGAAAGACACACGAAGAGAGAGACAGATACAGACGGAGTGACACAGTGCGTGTGTGTGTGTGTGTGTGTGACCCCACTAAACTTCAGCCCGACACTGAGTCTGTAGTCAAACCGACACCCGGGTGACACGGCGCGGTGTGTGTGTGTGTGTGTGTGTGTCCGCTGTGAGACCAGGGCTGAGACCCCAGCAGTGCGGTGCCGGGTATAAGCGTGAGTATGAGAGAGTGTGTGTGTGTGTGTGTGTGTGTGTGTCGGTGCTACTCGCCTCTCGGGATCCCGCGGAAACCTGAAGAAAGCCAGCACGGAGTGTGAGCTCATCCGGGAACAGTGCAGCGCCGCGCAGAAATTCGGCATCGCGCGTCCGAGTCATACAAATTCACTTTTTAAACAACAAAAAAACTTTTATTTAATTATTTTTACCCGGTTCTTGTGATTAGTTTTAATTGTATTTGCTGAATTTATTCGGCACTCTAGTGCTTTGTGTGGCCTGGAGGAGTTAGCACGAAGAACTCGCCTCCTTCCCACAATGCCTTGCGCGGCGCTTCCTCAGCGACCCGGGGCTTTTTAACCAATCACAATCCGAGCTTGTTCCCCTTCACAAAATGAATTATTTTTTTAAAAGTTAAATAATTAGAATTTCATAATTTTATGAATGAATAATTTACCCATGCACATATTATATCTACATTGTCCCTATAAAGACTGGGGCATTTTTTTTTTTAAAACTACACCTCGTTAGCATGCGGCTAAGCATGCACTAGGACTGCACTTTTGAAGCCATTCCCAATTTATATTAACAGTAAAAAAAAAAAAAAAAAAAAAATTATATATATATATATATATATATATATATAATTTCTTTTTTACAAAAACGAAGGTAAAATTCCGTCTTGATTAGAAAACAAACAAACGCCGACATGACGGGCCGTTACAGCAGGAGTGCCGGTACCCGGATGAGAAGGCGGCACGTGATTGGTCCAGCTGACTTCCGGGTTGTTCAAAGAACGGGTAATTCAAAAAGTACTTTTTCTATAGTTTCAGAAAATCACCACTGGAGGTCTTTTCATCACTGATTGAAAATGTACCAGTAAACATATAAGTCAAAGCGTTTATAATTTAAAGAAGAATGTTCCAAAAAATAATTTTTTATTGCGCTTCAATAATTGATAACATAAATTAGAAAGAAAAAAAACATGCCTCATTTATATAAATATCTTATTTCTAACAAGGTTAAAGAAGTTCACTTTAAAATATGACCCTGTATTTATCCTGTTAATTCCACAATTACAAAATATGTGGACATTGTGGATCTGTGTACTTTCTGTAACCTTCAGAAAGAATGTCTTCCTCTTATCTTATTGTACTGGTGAGGTGGTGCAGGGGTACAGGAAGCATTTTGGCCGCAACTTGGAAATTATAATTTTAGTTTTATTCATGAATCTTACAATTTTACATTAAAGACATTTTTTTATCACAGTAAAAAATCATTTGAAAACATTGTCAGCTTCTGTATTTTAATTGGAAAGTTCTACATTCATAAATGTAATTTTTCTTTAAATCTAGTAGAAAATCATAAATCTCGTCTGCTATTGTCTCGACATTCTGATTTAGTCACTGGAACACTGATTTTTTCTTCTTCTGTATTTAGTTAGTTTATTCATTAAATTTTTTTACTACTCTGTCTATTGTTATTTATTTGTATATTTTTGTTAGGTTTGCTCATTTCGTATAACTTCTATTTAACTGTGGATAATTATTTGTATAACTCTATCGTTTATACCTGAATCTTGTACTTTTTTTAAATACTTGAATCTTGTCATTTTTGTGATTTAATTTAAAAAGAAAGAATTTAATGAAAAAAAAAAAAGAGTTTCAAAACATTACAAGTATAATTATCCACTTATAAAATATTACATTTCATGCATAATTTATAATTTAATTATTTCCAAGTGTAACTATATGGTTTACGTTACTATAAAAATAAATAAAGATAAAGACATTTCATTTTAAAGGAAACTGAGTTTATTTCTGTAACACTGGATAAATATATACAAGAAAAAGAAACAGGCCTGCAGAAACAGCAGCAATTATGGGCAACAGATCAATACGATATGATGATTAACTGATGAAAATTAAAGGTGATTAATTGCGTCTGAGTAAAAGAAAGTATTTGGAATTGTAATGCGTTTAGGGCAGCTGGAGCACATCGACAGCATTAGTCACATCTGCAGTGAGCCGACGACGCAGGATAAAAGTACAGACGCACATTAAAGTATTAAAACAGCACATTTCCCATTGCAGGTAGTTAGACCACAGAGCAGCTTGTGTTGCTAGGTTACACACCTGTCAATCACGAATACTGTTAAATAGGTTATAATGTCATAAGCATTTTAGTAGAAGTTAACTTTCAGAGTAAAATATCTGCACCCCTTTTTCCAAATCATTCCTCTAATCAGTACATCTATGAACAGGAAACTTGTGTATTCAACGTTTTAACCTTTCTTTTAGGGTCAGAGGTTCGTTAGTGTAAAGTAAAACTTTATGCATCCAAAATATGTTTATATATTACAAGCCTTCACCACTTTCTGTCTGGTTTTAGTTTTTTTTTTTTTTTTTGCATGGTCGAATAAAACCAACATTAAATTACATGTTCAGTTTGTACAAAAAACATCGTTAAACCTGTTAGTGTAGCGTTAACGTTCATCTTTTTATATTTAAACATTCGCTATTCAACCAATAGAAACTCACATATTTACATATTCAAATCAACCCACTGTGATTTCTGCAACATTTAACGGTTGCATAATTGCATATTAAAGGTTAAAGTGTCCAGGTTTCTCAGCATTGCTCAGAGCTCTGGGACTCAGGATGCTGGTCGGGGAGGTGCTGCAGGAGCGCAGGGTTCTTCCTGTAGATGTAGGCGTTGGAGTCGTCGCCGTCCAGCACCTCGAGCTCGGCCAGAGAGGACACGCAGGGGTCGTGTTCGTTCAGCATGCCCGGCAGACGAGACGAGTTCCTGTGGATCCGGGACGAGCGGCGCACCGGTGTCAGGAACTTCAGCTCTTTAATGGAACTTTTACAGCGAGAGCCTGGAGTACCCGGAGCCATTTCTCCCTCGATCCTCTTCTTCACACTGATCAGAGCAAAACAGAACAAAACAGAACAGCGATTAAATCAATCGGCTTGTACAGACATACAGAGCAGCCCGAAAAACAGTAACAGTAAAGAAATAAACCATTACATTTAAATAACGCAAACAGAACAACATGCAAATAAAAACAAAATACTTGTTAAAAAGGTAAAAGAGAAATGACGTAAAATAAAAAGTAAATAAATATACGAAATTGTAATAAAAGAAACAAACATGTAATAAAATAATACAGGTGTAGATAAAACAGAATAACCAGATGAGTATTAAAATTAAATCAAAAGTAAAATATTTAAATCAAATTAATAATTAAACGAATACCAATATTGTGTACAGAAATTATTATTCTAGTAATTAGAGTCGTTAGAAGATTACAGAACAATGACACATGAAACGTCACCTCTGCAGAAACGGTGTGGTTTTTACGCTGTACTTCACCACACACGCATCCATAACATCTCCATCTGTGGAGTCCATCTCCTCCTCCTCCTCCTCCTCATGCTTCAATTTTTTCTTTTCTTCCTCCTCCTCTTCCTCCTGCTTCACCTCTTTCTTCTCCACTCCAGCAGCGTCCTTTATTTCTTCCTCCTCCAGGATCTCGTACTCACGCGTTACTTCTTCTACCTTCACCTCGGTGTCGGCGCTTCCTCCCGCCATCACGTCTGCCAAAGATTATACAGCCGTTTGATTATTCAAGTTACACGAGATAAATATAAAAATATATTTTGCATTATGTGCGCAGTGTGGGTGCAGAAGAGCATCATTCTATCAAGCCTCAGTCCTGTTGACTGATTATAAAAAATTTTTATATACACACACACACACACACTAATAATATTAAAAATAGAGTTTTGAATTAAATGAACTTACGGCTCTTGCATGAGGATGGAGTTTCCATCGCATCTAATCGCTCACACAGGTTCATCACCAGCTACAGAGAGAAAAACACACACAAATTTCATTAAAATAAACCTAAAATAAAATCTAAATAAATACAATTTGAACGTTACCTATAAAAAGAAATAACATTAAATAAGCAACATATTAAAAATAATTAATAAATGAATTTACATAATCAGTTCTAAGGTTATAATTTATTATTTAAAAGTTTAACTTAACTAGATTATTTATAATTATTATTGAACAAGAACTAAAATCTTAAGAACAAAAATCTTGCATAATCTTAAAAATAATTACATAAATGCGAGTGAAAGTCAAATGGAATATTTACAAATGGAATCAAAGGAAATGAAACGTGTAATATTTGGAGGAGTCTCACACAGTAAATATTCCACATATTATACCCACTTTTTAAAAATATTTTTAATCATCGTTCCAACCATTTTTTAAAACATTTTCTTTTTCTATTAACAATGTTTGCTTATGACACTGTAAAATATATTCTCATAAATACAGTACACACACACAAAAAAAAGCGGTGTGTGTGTGTGTATGTGTTCAGAGTAGTAATACCGATTCCATCCTGATCTCGGGTTCTGCAGACGGCTCCGTGTCCGAGTTGTCCAGCAGGTCGAGCGTGATGTTGAGGATGTGACTCGGACTGTTGGAGAACGCGACTTTCCCCTTTGGAACTTCGATCTGTTTAGTGTCTCTGACCGTCTCCGTTTCCGCTCGTTCTCTCGCCTCGGCCTGAGCTTCCTCACCATCATCAGCGAGCTGAGGCTTACTGCTCTGAGACTTTTCCGTCATCGCCGGCCTTTTCAGGGATTTCCCCTTCGACGCCAGCCATTCTGCCAGCCTCGCCCTGAGAGAGAGAGAGAGAGAGAGAGAAAAAGCTGATTATTTTCCTCTAACTGCATGTCCATGACTGCCCTATTTCTCTCACACCACAGCAATATACCAGTGATCACACCTCAACTTCTTATTTTTTTTAATATTGTGGAAATATTCCCTACATTAATTCACGTTACAGAAGAGCTGTGAGGTTCCCGACTCACCGCCTCTCCTCGGCTGACTCCACACGGACTCGGTACTGGCTGATGCCGTTCGTGACAGACTTCTGTGGCTTTTGCTCACTAACAGCTGCAGGTTTTGATGGTTCCTTCTTGATGAATGATGTCACCGTTCCTGGTCTTGCTGACATCGTTGATGGTTCCTTCTTTTTAATGAATGAAGTTACTCTCGGTGGTCTTGCTGACATTGTTGATGGTTCCTTCTTCTTGATGAATGAGGTCACTGTCGGTGGTCTTGCTGACATCGTAACTGGTTTCCTAGAGACCATAGCAGGTTTGGTGGAGACCGTAGACGGTTTGGTGGAGACCGTAGACGGTTTGGTGGAGACAGTAGACGGTTTGGTGGAGACAGTAGACGGTTTGGTGGAGACAGTAGACGGTTTGGTGGAGACAGTAGACGGTTTGGT
>JAQMYL010000009.1:879573-891181 GCA_030014365.1 Clarias pachynema
TTCCCAAATTGCCCGTAGTGTGTGAATGAGTGTGTGTATGTGTGTGTGCCCTGTGATGGATTGGCACCCTGTCCAGGTACCCCGCCTTGTGCCCTAAGTTTCCTGCAATAGGCTCCAGGTCCCCGCGACCCTGAATACAGGATAAAGCGGTATAGAAGATGACTGACTGACTGAAACTTTCCTGTGAAGACAATAACATCCTTGAGTCGTTTTTTTCTTCTTCTTCTTCTTTTTTTTTTTTTTTTTAAATATAATGCCTTCCTGACTGAAGATTCTTCTTTTTTTATTATGGATGATTTTGCTCAATGATTTTCTCATGTCCCTTCAAGGACCTGTGCAGGTCACCATCAGTTTTCTCTAAAGAGATAAAGTGGATGATGAACAGATTTGTCATGTTTGATCAACAGCACCAAATGATGGAAATGTTGTCATTTGAATTCGCCCTCAGTATTCTTCTTAGTGTCAGAAACATGACGTCATATAAACAGAAGGCACAACATTGCTTTACAAATTGTTTGATTGGAATAAATTTAATTTCTGCAATCATTTCCGTAACAGGTGCCAATAATTTTGACGATGAACAGATGACTGTTTTGATACTTTCACTGTGTGAATATTTAGCATTTTAATTCGAATTTAATGTACACTCATGTACAATTTAATGTAAGGTTCTATGTAGAACCCTAGAACAGAATCGTTTCCAAGTTCTGAGAGCAGGTGTGAAAGAAGGGAACTTCCTGACCCCTGTATTTTTCACAAAGCTAGCATCCCGTACGAACCCAAAGAACCCTTGAAGAACTCGAAATGAAATGGCATACGGTATGTAAATCATCGTGCAATCAATATCACTTGTACATAACCGTTTTCTAAATCTGCATTGTAAGTCTTAAAAATAAGGACAGAAATAACCGTGTAATGTTTTTCAAGCCCGAGCCGGACAGAAGGAGCTGTTCCACCTGGTAGAAGAACAGGCGTTGGACAGAGAGCTGCGTCTCCACAGATGGCCAGCGATGACTCTCGTCTGACTCGAATATGAGCAACGTGGTGTTAATTAGCACAACTAACGTGCTAAACTCTTCTTCTCAGAAACCACACAAGAGTCACTGAAGTCTGGCAGGTTCGGAGAAAACACACCTCGGTTTATATCTGTTAGTGAAGCTGAGACACTTTTATTTATTTATTTAGTTCAGTTGTTGAACATGTGAGCTTTACTGCTGAAGAACACAGCACATGATGAGAAACGTTCGCTGTGTGAAATCCTCACCAGCTCCTTCTCGATCCTCCGTTCACACCGTGTTCACTTTGTTTATTTCAAATAGTAGCCCTTGTGACTGTCAGTCCTCAGGTAAGGGGACATGGCGTGTGTTCACGTGTTTATTAATATGGACAAGAAAAATTGTCAGTTTGAATTTGTACAAATTTTAGTTAAAATCACATAAATTTAGTTTTTTAGCTTAGATTATTTAAAGACAGTTACACCACAGTGTTTTTGAATTCTAGATTCTGATCGGTCAGTTAATTTTCAAGTACTTAATATATTATGGCTTCTATAGTAACAGCTCGTTCACATGTACTTGTATCGTAGATGCTCCGTATCTGTATAGCGTTTATCTTGTACAGGGTCGCAGGAGGCCTGGAGCCTATCCTACCCGGGGCACGAGGCATGGTTCACCCCGTACGGGGTGCCAATAATTCACAGGGAACACATGCACTCACACACACACTCTCTCACAAACTACAGACAATTTGGTGAAAATCTGGAGGAAATCCAACATGCACACACACACACACACAGACCTGAGGCGGGATGAGTTCACAGTGCTAACCACTACAGCACCGTGCATCCCCGTGATACAGTGATGTTTTCTGTGGAAGGAGTCTCCAGTGTCAGGGTTGTGTAACAGTCAGAAATAAAGCTGTAACCCTGGAGAGGAATTTTTGTCTTTCTGACAAGTTGAAAGTTTTCATGGGACATTAAATGGACACAAAGCTTCTTTAATAAATGGTTGTGGTATAAAAGGAACAAAACACAAGACAAGATGCTGTTTTGGGAAAATACCTGTCTTTTGTGAGGTAACAGTAACTGTGCTTCATCATGCCAACCTGTCGTTAATGATTTTCCTACATCACGCTGCATTATTCCTGTAGTTAAGGATTAATAAATGCATATTTTTATGGAACTTACAGTAAAGTACCCCATGTTCCTCTGACACTTGGACCTCCTGTGTTAATATACAGCTGTGTGCGTATCCTTTTTTGGGGACGTTAAACTGCGGTTAATCATCGCCTCGGTGATGGAAGGAGAATCTGCGAAGGCCGAGCTTTAATAGAGAAATGCATTAAACCCGTAACTTGATTAGACGAGTCGTAATCGAATCATTCAAGCCCATGATCGTTTGCTTTGCGTCACCGATTAGACACAATTTCCTGGAGAGTTAAAGCGAGGCAGAATCTCTACTGAACGAGATTAGACTCTAAACGCCAAGGAGGAGGATAGAGAGAGAGAGAGAGAGAGAGAGAGATTGAGAGATCGAGAGAAGTGATTATAAGAAGCAGGTGCAAAATCAATCGAAGGGGACGACTGATGGACACATTGCTCCTGAGAGCGCTAGCCTGGCCTAAATAATTAACTTTCATTTTTTTCTTTTGTTGCTGTGTACACTGTGTTACTTGTGTAACACTTATAAATTAAACTTTATTTGCTAAATCATTTTAAAACCCATTTCAGTCTGCAGATATGAATTTTTTTTGGGAATTTGTTAAATAAAATTTTTTTAATTAATAAGCACACAATACAGTATATTAAAAAAGGGAGGGAAAAAAAGAAAGAAAAAAAACATCACGATTCTTTTGTGTTGAATTCATGTATCGCCACACATACTCCAAAATCGATTTAAAAAAATAAATTCTTATTTTAAATTCTTTAAATATATTTGCAATTGAAGTGGTAAAATGTTGCAGTTCCTCTATAATCATACAGGTGGTGCTCTAATCTATTGACACATTGGCAGGCAGCACAGTATCCTGTGTAATGGGAGGGAATTATTTGTTTATTCAGTTCAATTAGAATTGTGACAAAATCTGAAAAAATATTCAGGATACTAAAATAATCGCAATATAAATGAAATCAATATGAAGTTATCGTAATAATATCGTATCGGGAGGTCCGTGGTGATTCACGTTCCTGGTAATTCAGAGGATGCAACTTCCTGTTGAACATGTGACTTGTGCAGTCTTCCAAGTTTCACAGAGGTGGACAAGTTCAGATTCCCAGGGTTGAGTGGAGAAACTAAAAAAAAGGAAATATTTCATAATGCATAACGAACGAGTCATTAATGGGATCAATCATGGGGTGTTCACTCGATTCACGGATTAATGCAAAGATATTTAATGATTATGTACTGTGCATTTTAGTCACAAAAATACTATTTTCTACAAAGATGTGTAAGATGAATATTACACACACACTCGACATGTTATTATAAAAAAATTTATGAATGTTGCACTGGGAATTCGGCACAGCACCACTGGCCTTGATTATTTTGGATCGATTGTATTATATTTAATTATTATTATTTTATTATTATTTTGTCATGCAGTAAAATATGAAAGCACTTAAATGATGAAAATCAAACTTCACAAAATTCTAAATGAAGGAATTTCTGACTTTAAGTTTGATTTTATGTTAAGTTTGTTAGGTCTGATTAAAATACTAAATAAATAAGTAAGATTATTGCTCTTACTGTATATACTATAATGTGTTCTTCATTAATGGAAACCTTTATCTCGACCCTATTCAGAAAAGTCTTAGCACCCACACTGGACAGAAGATACTTAGCCATTTTGTTAATTAGTTAAGCAATAACACATTATCTTAACGTCCTGGACAGAACATGGCAGTAAATCTCTGAAACTTAGTGTGAAAGTTTGGCATCTGTTTCTAATTCCATATTCCTCACGCTCTTCTTGTAAATATCTCGGCTCATAAACAACAGCCGTATGTACTTTCCTTCCTTGCAGTCGTATGAGAATATTACCCATAATGCAATGCAATTGCACGGGTCATTACACTTTTTTCCCTGATGGTCTTTAATTCAAATCAAATCTGCTGCCTTTTCATAAAGACACAATTACAGTGTGACGGTAGAAGATCGAGCCGCAGCTAAAAGTAGCAGGCTAATTAAGATTGACCTTTTGCTAACACGTTGAAAAAAAAGGACCCCGTGATTAGCGCTTTTATTCCCTTTCACATGTTCAATGACACCCTCTTATCCCTCATGTTTCTCTTTTTGTATCAGACGGAGCAATTATCCGCTGTTCCATTAGGCGGGAACGTCCCTTTAATTCACTCTCTGCCGGATCGTGCGCTCGGTGCGTCCATGCGTTTTGTTCTCATCACGTACAGAGATAAAGGACAAGGAGTGAGAGAGAGAGAGAGAGAGAGAGAGAAAGAGGGAGAGAGATGGACCTGAGAAATCATCAGATCATCAGCAACATCTGAAGTGCTACATCACCTCCACCCACCTACTCAGCGATGCACAGAGCGCTAATGCATTAGCTCCATACGCAGCTACGCCTGGCTTTCAGGAGAAAATGTTCCGCTAATGCTCTGCAGATTTACATTATTATAATTAGGACGTGCTGGTCGGGGATAATAAGAGGGTCTGACGATCGTTAAGGACTTCTTTTTAGAGTTTTTTTTTAAATTTTTTATAATGAAGTGCAAGAGACGAGTGTAGAGGTCTACTTTTCTGAAAATGGTGACAGACGTGTGCAATGATAAAAAAGAAAAGAAACGAGGGCTTACTTGTTTACTTACTGTTACAAAGAACATGCAGATGATCAAAAAAATCAGAAGGACTGTTTTATGTGTAGAACAAACTTCAGACTTGTCAGTTAAAAGTTTAAACTTTTTGTTGTGTAACAAATTCTTTGAACTTTTTTCTTTAAAAAAAATACAATACGTTTGTTGAATTTGAAACATTCTTGGAACAAAATTTTAATAAGCCTTTTAAAAGTGTAACAAGTAAATTAGTTTACAAGTAAAATCTCAATAGAACTTTCTAAACATTTTAAGAACTTTTTAATGAAGTCCTTTAAACTTTTTGTCACAATGTAAATACGTGTTAGTGTTCTTCAGAAAACCTTTTATTGTTTTTTTTAAACTATAATATTTATTTAACAAGTACAAGTACACATTAATCCCCAGGTTCCATGTTGATGTTACTATGCCACAATAAATTAAATTACAGCTTATCACCTTCGTTACCAAAAGTTAAAAGTGCTTCACAAAAAAAAAAAAAAAAAATTGCATCATACACCAGGTCATTGGTATGAATATTATTTAGAATAATATTTAGAATAATAAATATTTAGAATAATATTCATTTAGAATATTTCTCCTTGATGCTTCGTCTCTCTTTCGCTGCTCATCAACACCAAACGCGGTGTCTCGTCCCTGGAGATGAAGGTGAGTTGCTCAGCGGCTCCGCCCGGGTTCTCCTCACCTGTCCGGGCTTGCCTGAGTGCTCTACATCTTCCCTATCTCCTGCTCACAGGAGCCTCATCCACGTTTAAAGTGCAGTAATTAAGCCGTGCCACGCAGCTGGGGCTCCAGTGCCATCTTAGATCCCACAGCAGGACGGCGCTCTTCCAATTATAATTGTTATTATTCTTATCAGATCATTTTAAATTCCCTGGGAGAAGTTTTCTCTCTCTGTTGCCGTGGGCTAGCATGGGAATGGAGCGTGAGTGAAGTGAAGTGGAAGTGCGCTGAAGATGAGCGCTGGTCCCTCGCTTCACACTTTCTTTAAAGCTTTATGCCTCGAAGCAAGTGATGCAGCCATTGCGTGCCGTGTTTGCTTTCTCTCTCAGGTGGTCGTGTCTCATTTGGACTTCTGGCAGGCATGGGAATAGATTTTACCATGCCAATGATCGCGTGATTGAAGCTTTATGTCTTACACCAAGTGAAGCATGAGATCTCTGTCCCCAATACACCTGATAGCTAATGATTACCCCTCAGCGCTAGGTGGGCTGCGTCTCATTTTACGCATCTCACACCTGATAAAAAGTATACAATCAGGAATGACCCGGTGTCCCACTAGGTTCGCTCTTAGGCCCCTTTACTTTTCCCAATGATTTTACACATGCAGCATATATATATTGTATAAAAGGGCCGGTCTCATTCATATCAAGTAAATAATATAATGTTTAAACTTTGCACTTTTTCTTGCACGCACGAAAAATTGACACATGCTTTGCATCCAGCTTTTAGGGTCGTTTCTCATTTCACATTCAACAAAAAGGCAATCATGAAAAAACGTACACGGGTTGTGTCCCATTCCACTCAGTGTTGCCATGGTTTTAATTGGGCTGCATTCTCATTTATCATTATTCCTTAAACGAGCGATAAACACAAAAGTCCAGGGTGGTGTTTCATTACATCTAGTCTGTCCCTCTTCACTCAACTTGTTTATTGATTTGTGTAAAGTTTGAGTAGTGAATATGAACTGACTGGACTGTACATAGGAAAAGATTTTAATTTCACAAGCTCAGGCTGAATAACTGAGACAAGGTTTGTATACTTCACTCCATCATTATGCGTACTAAAAATGTATTAATTTATTTATCAGTTTATTTATCCTTGTTTTTAATTCTGTGTTTTTTGTCTGTAAAAAACAAAAAGTAGACTTTGGCTTCACTGTCCTTAACACATGAAAGGAAATATATAAATTAAGTTTGTCCAGCTGTCCTCTCTACACCTCCGTGCGTGGGAGAACGAGAGGATTTTCTGCCTTTTCTCTAGTTTCATGACTTTTTTTGTCCCTATTGTTCGTCGTCCTCCGGGGTTTAACACGTCCAGCGGGAGATGTTCCGTGTAGGAGGAATCCTGTGACTCATTAACACCATGATTAAAAGTTATTGCGTGAAAGTTCCCTCAGCACGGATTACTGCGAGCGAGAACTTCTCATTTTAGATCCATTATAAGTCCTACACCTTGAAGAGTTCAGAGTTTCAGAGTTATGAGCCTTTTAAAGATTTCTTACTGACATGAAAATTCTCTGTAACAGAACACTTAAGAGTTCCTCGAAGGGACATAATGGAAAAACACTTAACTATATAGTCTTACTGCTTGGATAAAACATACGTTCTTTACATCACAAAGCTTGTGTTAAGTGGTTAAATGAACGATCACAAGCCCCGCCTTGTTTTTTTGTGCATCCAGTCACTGCTTGGCTACTTTCATTAACTCGTTCCCGGACTTTTTGGGCAAACGACCCAGAGCCCTGTTTTTTTTTTTTTGTCCCAGGGTAGATTGGTGGAAATTTGGTCTTTGAGAGCTTCATGTAAAAATCATGTGTAGAAATGCAATCGGTCTTTAGAGTGATATTTGTAAAGTTAATCTGTAACATGAATAAAAGTAATGCAGAGATTGTGAGTGTGTCTCGCGCTCCTACTGTAATGTCTCTCAGCTCATGAGGTGGAACCACATCTACGGTATAGCACCTGTCACTATATATAATGGTAGTGCACCGTACACGTTTTATGTGCTTTAAACCCAGCCATGGGAGTTGGGAGAAATTCTGGGGAAGTGAAAACAGTTTAATGAAACCCTGCTCATGGACACAGGCTGCTCTCCTGTTCCCTCCCTGTTAGCCTGTAATTCCCCCCTGCAGTGTGTTAATGCATGTGTCACCTCGTCTATCCCACAAAACCATGCAAAATGCAAGTAGAAAATAACGATTTAGAGCTGAGGATGATAAAAGATGCAACATGTTCAGAATTAAACATCAATATTCTGAACATGCTGCTCGATGATTTAAAGTCCAGACTCACAAGACATTTTTAGACTTTAGCACAGCTTTCCAGCTTTTCAAAATGTCAAGAAGTAGTTTAAGTGCACTGAAGCCGCTGAACAGCATCTTTGGGATACCATATTGCAGCGTATACTACAGTACCATAACGTATTGTGTTATATATTGTATCATGAAATATCATATTGCGTCATATTGTATCATAAAATATTGTATTATAATCATATTATATTGCAATGTCTTATCATAAATCATATCATATAATGTATTGTATCACATTACATCATAACGTACTGTACCATATTGTATAATATCTTAGATAACAGTTAGTTAGGCCTGAGTAATCTGATTGGAGAAGAGGCATTCCATGAGTGGTGAGTACAACAGCACTGGGACTCCAGCACTCCATTTCACATGTGTTCTAACAATCGTCAATTACACTAACTGCAGGTCTCTGAACTATTTGTATTGGCATGTATTGATATTAAATACAACTGCGCTCCCTCTCATGTCATATTAGTTATATATCATTATATAGAATCATATTTTATATGAAGGATCTGCACAAAATAGTCTAAGTTGGTGAAATGAGAAAAATATATATAAAAAAGAACAAAAAATTTAATTGTGAATATTGCTTTGAAGCCCCTCAAAAGTTTTAGTGCAACCAATTACCTTCAGAAATCACATAATTAGTAAAATGAAGTCCACCTGTGTGCAATCTAAGTGTCACATGATCTGTCAGTATAAACTCACCTTTTCTAAAAGGCCCCAGAAGCTGCAACACCACTAAGCAAGAAGCTTCACACCATGAAGACCAATGCGCTCTCCAAACAAGTCAGGGACAAAGTTGTTGAGAAGTACAAGTCAGAGTTGGGTTATAAAAATCCCCCGGAGCATGATCAAATCCATCATCTTCAAATGGAATGAAGATGGTACCACAAACCTCCAAGAGTGGGGCCGCCAACCAAAACTCACAGACTGGGCAAGGAGTGCATTAATCAGTGAGGCGTCACAGAGACCAAAGGTAACCCTGAAGGAGCTGCAGAGTTCCACAGCAGAGCCTGGTGTATCTGTGCTTGGCATCACAATAAGTTGTACACTCCATAGAGCTGGGATTTAAGAAAGATTGGCCAGAAAAAAAAGTCATTACCTAGTGTTAAAAATAAGAAGGCACATTTTGAGTTTGCCAAAAGACATGTGAGCGACTTCCCAAATGTATGGAGGAATGTGCTCTGGTCAGATGAGACTAAAATGTAACTTTTCGGTCGCCAAGAAAAACGCTAGCACAAACCCAACATATCCGATCACCCCAAAAACACCATCCCCACAGTGAAACATGGTGGCGGCAGCATCATGCTGTGGGGTTGTTTTTCAGCAGCGGAGAATGAGAAACTGATCCAAGTCGAGGGAAGGATGGATGGTGCTAAATACAGGGATATTCTTGAACAAAGCTTGTTTCAGTTTGCCTGTGATTTGAGACTGGGATGGAAGTTTATCTTCCAGCAGGACAATGACCCGAAGCTTACTGCTAAAGCAACACTCGAGTGGTTTAAGGGGAAACATTTAAATGTGTTGGAATGGCCTAGTCAAAGCCCAGACCTCAACCCAATTGAAAATCTGTGGTCAGACTTGAAGATTGCTGGTCACAAGTGGAAACCATCCAACATGAAGGAGCTGGAGCAGTTTTGCCTTGAGGAATGGGCAAAAATCCCCATGTAGCGAGCTCATAGAGATGTATCCACAGCGACTTGCAGCTGTACTGACTTTAGGGGTGTGAATAGTTATGGACAAAATAGTTTATTTTGCTATTTGTTGTTTGCTTCACTTGGCTGTGTGTGTGTGGAGTTTGCATTCTCCCTGTGCTTATTTCCTCTGGATACTCATAGTGTGTGTGTGTGTGTGTGTGTTTCTAATAGGATAGGCCTGACCCTGTGCAGGATAAGTGTTATAGAGAATGAATAAATTAATTATAGTGTATCATATAATATTGTATCATATTATATATCATATTATATCGTATAAGACTTTATGGTAATTCATATTGTATTGTATAATATCACGTTGCACTATTTTGCTCAATTTAATAATCATATCAATCAATATCAATTACGTATAAGCTTTGTTTAATTGTCCCATGAGTTCACTTCAATATTGAGCCATTTCAATATTGTCCTTATGCAATCATTTTAAATAAATAAAAATAAAATACAGCCTGTTTGGACAATTTAACACGTTCCCCCGCAGCGACTGTTTACACGACACTGTGAAGTGACCTGTCCGTGAGGAAGGTGCTGCATATCTATAAATAATAGTGATTTTTTTATTATCTTTATTATTGTGGGCCTCTTAATATACGTATCATGCAGACCATCACAGGTGTGTCCTCATTCCTGATGGGTTTGTAAAAATATAACGTCAGCTGAGTATTGACCTCCGAGCTCTGCAGCTTTCAGGTGAATTTTATGCTCATTCTCCCGCATGACTCAAGCTCTACCCAGAGCCAAATTTCACATTAGCTCCAACGCACGAGCTCCAAACGTCTCACTTTCTGGCCATGTGTCGTCGTCCCGCTCCACGTGGTAAAGTCCTGTTTACAGCACAACGTCTCACACTTCGAGTCCCCACTCTGACCTGAGCGAGGAAGGGAAAGCCGTTAACCAGGGTCATTATTCCGCGTGTCAGATGCATCTTCGTTACGAGCTGATTGCCGTTGCTATAGTTGCTACAGTGGATGTGACAGTAATGACTGTATTCTCTGCGGCCATGAAACTTGGTTTTACGACCTTGATGAGACACGAGGATCCATCAGAGCTGCTCGGTATCTGATGCTTCTGGAAATAAACGCCGCTCAGGCGGTATCACGGCTTTCAACATATGAATATAGTTTTGCATTTTTAAAAAGAGCGACAAAAAGAATGAACTGATTGTTACTGCAGTTAGCAAAAGTCATCTGGTGGAAGATCTGATTGTTTGTTGAACCTCGAATGTTTGGTTGCTAGCTAGATCTTTTTAATAAACGCTATATTAAGAAAATAGCGAGAGGGCAGACGCCTGATGTGAGAGTTAAACAGTTCCTGAGTTTTAGACAAGTGGAACTCAGAAACACAAACACGGTGAGTGTGCAGACTGCAAATACATGGATGGGCGTGTCTTTAGGAACATATTAACCACGCCCCTTGTACATCAACGAATAGGCCTGGTATTATTACTGCACTTTGCTAATAAAATTAGATAAAGTTAGCATACTAATTAATTCCATCTTCTTGTCCTCTGAGACACGCCCACATTCAGATCTGTGGTCCGACCCACTCACCATTTCTTTTTCCATATTTGGCCTTAATGCAATCACTTGCCAAACACACATTTTGCAGTGATCCATGGTAACACACTAGCTAACATTAGCTTGTATCATATTGGCCCTGGTTTCTTCTATGAACACACACGTCCGATCTGGTGCTTTATCTTCTTCAGAAAAACGAGAATTCAATTCAATTCAATTTTATTTGTATAGCGCTTTTAACAATTGACACTGTCGCAAAGCAGCTTTAAAGAATCAAAATAATTATTTTGAAATAATATGAAATGAGAATGTGTATGAATCATAATGATCTGATGAACAAGCCGAGGGAGACGGTGCTGAGGGAAAAACTCCCTGAGATGACAGTAGGAAGAAACCTTGAGAGGAACCAGACTCATCCTCATCTGGGTGATAACGGATAGCAGGGATTGATCTGCAGTCATACTGTGTGTTCGGAGGCTGGAAGTTCAGTATAACAGGAGATGTGTTTAAA
>JAQMYL010000009.1:907796-926130 GCA_030014365.1 Clarias pachynema
TGTGTGTGTGTGTGTGTGTGTGTGTGTGAGAGAGAGAGAGAGAGAGAGAGAGAGAGAGAGAGAGAGAGAGAGAGAGTTATACAATGTGTATAAAGTGTGTGTATGTTCCTGTGTACGCTGCATGTTTTGCAGAAAGACCGCACTGTCAGAGCTTCTCACACACACATACACACGCACACAGGATTAATGTTAATTGTGAAATATTAATATTAATTTATCTGAATGATGGCGAGTGTTTGATATCAGGTTTTTTTCATCCATTTATTATTGTCCCCTGTTCTTCTGTAGTGGACTGTGGGACAGGAAGTACGAGTTAAGTTTAACTTTGACAGACAGACAGGAAGTATCTGTGCTGACTGACAGCGAGCTGACCAATCAGAACACAGTCGAATCCACAGAGTCGTGGAACAAAGTGTGTTATTCTCCAGATTAGAGCCAGCGAGAGACAGACAGAAATCTGGCGTCCCACAGTCCTTGTTAGAGAGAGAGAGAGAGAGACGGCTGTTTATCTGTCCATGCGTCAGTTCAGGAAGAGCTGCTGCTGGCTGATAGCGTGACCCGTCTGCCCTCCACCACGCCATGCTCGCTTCAGCCCAATTCACGTCGCAGCCATGTTTAGTCTCCCTCACCGACAGTCCGGCTGGCTGGAGAGGGTTTCATTTACTTATACTATAAAATAGTATTGATTTTTTTAAAGGAAATTAAACAGCCAAGGCCTCACATTATTTCGTTAACAAGTTACCACAGGTCTCAGAGCTCCCCCAAAGTGTGTGCGTGTGTGTGTGTGTGTGTGTGTGTGTGTGTGTTAATGCCCCAGCTGAATTCCCCCTTACATAATGCATTAGTTATTTTTTATATCTCAAACTTCATCTGTTTCACTCCTCCTGCAAACACATCATTTCAGTGTCTATGTAAATGAGCTACTGCTGAGTCACGCCCCGGGGGAGGGGCCACCTCTTATACAGTATGAGGTCACATTAACCTGTTTTAACCTCAGCCCATACAAACGTGAAAATAAGGACAAAAAGCAGGGAATATTTTTTACCTTGTGTTTTTTGTTTGCACACACACACACACACACACACACACACAGATACACACACACACTGGAGACGCATCTGAATGTCTAAAAATGATTAAAAAGTGATTCTTTTATAACAGGTCAATTTTAGAATTTAACTTCCTTTCCCCTACCATTTTTTCTGCTCCACACTCCAGTCCAGTGGGTGGCGGTGATGCCCTCACACCCACAAAACTTGTATTATAAACAGTATTTTGTAAACGCCTTAAAGAAAGAAACTGTCGTTATTAAGGATCATTTAATGTTTTGAATTCTGAATTGAAAACTGACCAAGAGAAGATTGATTAAGTTGTACTGATCTATTTATGATGTTACTCATGTAACATCATAAATAAATATGACTTTCTTTAAATTTTACATTAAACCTTAAAGTGGAACTAACTGCAGGCAGGAACTGGTGAGTTAATTAGTTAATTATTGAGTGGGGCACTGAAGAAACGTTGCGCCGCATGATTGGTTTAAGAAAGTCGTTTGGATTTATTGTGATTTATACTGCATGTGAAGGGAAGGTTAAGCTTTTAAGCTTAATTTTAAATTATTAATTTAGAAAAATAGCACAGGTTCAAATTTTAATGTATTAATAGTATTTACATCACTTCTTGTTTCCAGTGACACAAATCTGGACTGCAGAAGAAAAAAACCCTAAGCCTTGCCATCCAAAATGGCCGCCATCATTCTGTTCCACATGCAAACTGCACTTCTAATAGTGGAGGAAACATAATACAAAATAACCTCGCTTATTATCAGGATTAGCATTGTTCTGTGGTTTGAAAACTTTGAGGTGTTTCATGAAAAAAAATTCCACCTCAGATGAAAAAGTTTCAAATATGGCTGAATCCATAAGTTTTGTGTTAGTGACAAAAGCTAACCAAATAAACTGCATAATTCTAGTTGTTAGAATGATTTTTTTGGTAATTTCACAACATTTCTGAGGTAAATGTTGACCTTCCTGATAGTTTAGTGTGATTTCCATGGCTGCTTTGTCTTTGTATTTCTGTATAAACTGATTTGTGCTAGCTAATCTCAGTGTTCTGGCTAGCATATATTCTGTGTTTACAGCTTTAGCCACTCAAATGGTAAGTGTGAGTGTGTGTGTAAAATGACATGAATAGTTTATTTATGTTTAGTAAATATAATAGTAAATATTTTATAATAGTTTATTTATTGTTGTATATATACATATATTAAGTTGATATAGCGTTTATCGCTAATCGTTACAGAGAACCGCAGCACGTCTATCACAGGAAAAAATACAACACGAGAATAACTAGGGTTACTCATCATTACAAATCAAGGTGGTTATTAGTAATTGTATTATGTGTCATGGTGTGTGTGACCACAGTCCATCACACACACCCATACACACACTCACTCACCCACACATACACACAGGTCAAAGAGTCACAAGGTGGGTTTGACACTTGCTGAGGTTTATCATATTTTCATAACTGTATTTAAACCACACCTTATACACACCCAGACCCAGTGTGAACAAGTGCTCATACACACACCCACACACACACACCATCTTCATTATGTTATGTGGTCACAAGAAGGTGGGGCAGGAAAGGTGGATTCACAAAAAAAAAAACACGTGTACACATACAGTATTTTTATACTCCCTCTCTCTTTCTCTTGCATGCGCATACACACACACACACACACACACACACACACACACAGGGTGTGACTCAGTAGTTCCACCACTATGAGCTGAGATGCAAAGATGGTGAATCATTACGATTTTTGTTTACATTCCGTCATCTTCATCATCCTCATCATCATTACCATCATCATCATCATCATCATCATCGCTGTCGTCATCATCATTATCATAATCATGACCT
The DNA here is from genome assembly GCA_030014365.1 of Clarias pachynema. Lineage (NCBI taxonomy): Eukaryota > Metazoa > Chordata > Actinopteri > Siluriformes > Clariidae > Clarias > Clarias pachynema. The sequence continues at coordinate 910,725 of JAQMYL010000009.1, forward strand.
TTATCACAATTAGACAGATAAGCATACAGAGAGAGATGGGTATGTTGGATCAGACAGACAGACAGACAGACACAGCATCAGTGTTCAGTGAGATCTGTGCGAATTGCAGTAAAAGGGGATTTACAGGAAGCGACGCTGCCAGGAACCGAGAGTTTCTCACTAAACTGGCTGTGTTCAAACAGACGTACCAAGGTCACGGGAAAAAGGGCTTATCTCACGTCTGATTCCACACGTCACGGCTTTCCCACATCACATAACATGCGCGCGCACACAAACACACACACACACACACACACACACACACACACACACACCGCTTTCAACACTCCATTATCCTTCATAATACAGTGCCAGCTTTGAAGCTGACGCTCTGAGTAAATAAATCAATAATCTCAGTTCGGTTCGTCCAGACCTGAAACAATGGAGATTTAATTTTGTTATGAATGTTTATTTATATCATATTTATAACTTTATGGCATCAAAGATTCACTTTTAAATGGTTCATAAGGATAAAGGTTCAAGAGGTCAGGTCTCTCTTTAAAAAAAACCTACATAACATTTTCAATATAAAACACCTCACATGTCTAACACACCCCCAGTTCACACACACCACCATGGTGAACTCAAGAAAGAGTACAAGTCCATTTGCTTTTTTTAAACACAACCTGCTTTAGATTGTGAAGGCCATGTGTGGGGCTTCACTAAACATTATAAACATATCTGTTAGCTATATTTGATATAGATGGAGAAAAATCTATTCATTTATATATCATAATTCTTTTGCGTGGTAAGTCATTTATCCCCAACTGACCCCATAACAGATTTTTTCTAAATTAATTTTTAATTCATATGTTACATGTTTGAGGTGGTAAAATGTTGCAGTTCCTCTATGAGCCTAAAGGTGGGCCGTCTAACCATTCAGCACAGCATCCCATGTGGTTTGTTTGAAATTGTAATAATCTAAAAAGGTAAATAAATAAAAAATATATAAAATCAGGCAGTGATGGACAAAAAACACAAATCCTGTACTTGAGCAAAAGTAGAGATTCATTAGATCAAAACATGTAGTAGTCCTCCATTTACATTTCAACTAAAGTAAAAGTAAAAAACTAATTCATTTCAAATTTACTTAAGTATCAAAAATACTGGCAAAATTCACGCTTCAAACAGAGTGGTTAGGTAACACAACACCATGCTGAAATGTAGTCAAGTAAAAGTACAGATATTTGCTGTGCAATATAATATAGTAAAAGTAAAAAGTATCTTCTAGTAAAACTACGCAAGTAAAGTACGGATACTTGAAATATTTACTTAAGTACACTATAGAAGTAAATGTACTTAGTGATCTAATATTTGAAGAGTGTCCGTTGTTGAAGCTGACTGCTGGTGTAAAAGCGTGTGTCGTACAGCGCTGCTCTAAACAAAAAACGCTTCCTTGGTGGTACGGTACTTAGTTCTGGTCTGGTCTCCCTAACACACAGCAATTAGTTTCTGTTTCACTGTTCTGGTATTCCTCAGGGTTCGGTTCTTAGCCTGAATGTTTTTAATTAAACTAAATGACATTAAATAAATATATGGATGGCGAAGACACAAACAGTTTAACACTCTGCACGTGTGCCAACGGTTTAACACACATCAGTGAGAAAAACACTGACACCAGGGTGAGTATTCTGACCCCCTTGAGGGTAATGGAGCCCAAGTTACCTCCTGGTTGTATATGTGTGTGTGTGTGTGTGTGTGTGAGAGAGAGAGATAGAGACAGAGCATGTGTGTGCTGTGTGGACAAGGACCCCTGGGAAAAAAAAACAGAAAAAAAAACAACAACCCTATAGTGTGTGTGCGCGCATGTGTGTTATGGTTTTGGGTCCACACGTGCACAATACAGGAAGTCGTGCTCCGAGTAAAAGCCCTAGAGACATGCATGTGTGTGTTTGTCTGAGTGTGTATGTGTGTGTGTTATTGATAGAGTAAAAGAAAACACTCCTCCCGTCCCCCTCCCCTGTTTTTCTCAAAACATTTGCTCACCAGGTTTTTTTCTCTTTTGGTTTTCACTTATAGCTCACCACACCGCAATCTGCCAATGATTTATTGTATGTTATTCATTAAAGAACAACACGGCATGCGTTTAATCAGTTCATAGCTGAAACAAGTCCTAATTGTTATAGGAGCTACAAACACTTGTTCCCTCACCAGCCTCTCTTCACTCTCTCTTGAACTGAGAAGATGAAAAGTTACGGCTTTACTTCTGACTGTTACAAAGCACCGACACTGGAGACTCCTTCAGCTAAAGTTACAGTTACACCAACATTTGATACGTTTACATCGTATCTGACCAATAAAGAAAAAGGTTTCGAGCAGGTTCTTACCCTCGCCCCTTTTCTACACCTCTCTGAGTTCTGTTTTATTAAAATATTTCTGTACTAATCTTTATAAAGGACCTCATGGTGCTGTTGTTAATGTTCTCATGGGATATTGTTAGGTAGAGCACTTGCCCATGTGCATTATGGGTAATAAAGATGCACAAGCTGTCCAGCTTGTCTGTGTTGTAGTAATAACATAAGCATAAACATGCTTTCCCCTTCAACTCTACACTCCTTAGTCCTATGTCCAGTGTGTGTGTGTGTGTGTGTGTGTGTGTGTGTGTGTTTCAGCAGGGAGGAGGTTGTTAACACACGGCGTGTATTTTCCAGTCACTTAGCAGGAAACACATCATTGCTCATTGTGGCAGACGAGCTGCGCTGTTTTTACAGGAAAAGTGCAGAAATAAAAATAACCCCAAGCCCAAAGGTTCCACCGGAGCCGCTGGACACGGCGTGCACAAAATTCCTGTGAGAGAAAGACTCTGGGAAGGTGTGTAGAGAGAGACGCGCTGCGTGGTGCCTGTTTCTGCAATAATGATCAAACTCTTAGGGGTGATTAACTCACTATAAGAGCAGCTCTGACAGAAGGGCCGCTTCACATCACAGCTTTCTAACACATTATGGATTCTACAGAAACAGGGACGTGGTCGGAGAACGCGGTCCTGATGAACGAATTAACTTGGGTTAGATGTTTGTGTGATTTTAGTGGAAGGAGTCTCCAGTGTCAGCTGGACTTTTTACCACAACTTCAGGACAGGAATTTACACTTCACTCCGGTTTCTGAATCACATGACAAGCTGGAAGTTTTTCATCCTAATAATATGGAGAAAGAGAATAAAGCTACTCTAACACTAACACGATTCTACACTCTAATACACGGCATTCTTAAAAGAAACAACAAAATTCTGACATTGCTGTAGTATAAGTGGAATAAAACACATGTGATGTGACAGCAGTTCCACTGATTATTTTACTAGAACACAGTGAAACTCAGTAGTTTATTTCTAATTTAAGAATTAACTGGTAATAGTTTTTATCCAGATCATAAAGAACAGTGCGTCAGTTTGTGTTTCACTGATCCCTTCTTTCCCTCCAGATCGTAACCACCTGATGGGCTTCTGACTTAAAGTTTCACGTTAATATAGTCGTGTCTGCGTGCATTATTTTCATCCTCGCTCTGCGCAGAGACAGTGAGGCGAGCCGGATGTTACGCTCGATCTCACAAAAGACAGACGCACACAGACTGTAAGGTAAACACGCGGCAGGTATGCACGGTATGTGAACCCGAACACACCTGAGACTGGCTTAACGTGGCTCGTTTATACGGTATCCTTCTCATTTATTTTTAATCGATAAAAAGTCTCCTGATTGGAAGCGAAGTCCTGAAAACCTGCCACTCTCAAATAATGATTTAATGATAGTTATTTACGTTTTATTACAACACTCCTGATTAGGGTTAAGATGGTACACGAATTTTAATACCAACAGCAGAATCAGGACTTCAAGAGAAAAAAATTAATTAAATGAATAACTGCAATTAATTAAGCAGATGGTGTAATTAACGCTGTTCCATCTTTAAACTTTAACGTCTCTACAAGATTTCTAAAGGAACAAGAAAATCCTGATCTTTACGGTGGTGTAAATGGAGGGAAGTGAGCGCAGGACTCAGGAATGGAGGATGTGTGACGTTACCCCCCCCCCCACCCCGACACCTCCCGCTTCTCTTCCTCCTGCTATTGTGAACTAAACCAAGTGCACTTAACTTTCTAAGTGAGACCTAAAAATATTCACTTTTATCCTCTTTTGAGTAGCCTGAGGCTGAAAAGTGATAAACACTTAGAGATAGGAATCTGCTGTGAAGACCAGATCAGATCAGATCAGAGTTTTTGTCCCGGTGGCGTTCGGTCATGGGGTCGAAAACTTTTAACTGTCTGTACAGGAGACGACAAAGAGAAGGGAGGAGCCGGGATTAAACACCACACCTGAGTGCGTGCTTCACGGAGTCTCACACCCGTCATCACACACATCAGTCCGTCTGGCTCACCTGTCTGGCTAAACGTGCTACAGAAGCACAGCGCAGGTTTCACTGTTTCTCTTTCTCTCTCAAACACACACACACACACACACACACACACACACACACTTGCCTTAGCGTGATTTGTGTGACTCATTCCTTTGGTATCCAGTGGGCTCATTTTCCGCATCGGAAATTCACTTCATTAAGGAAATAAAAACAAACAGTTCGCAGCTAAACGAGTGCTGATTGCTCACTGAAAAAAAAAATAAATAAATAAATTATATATAACCATTTATAAGTTTATCATGCTACAGTATTTTACATTAAAAAAGGCAATGTATGGCAGAACACAATAAAATATCTCTTTGAAGTGTGGGCAAGACTCGGGACCAGGAACTAACACACACACACACACACACACACACACACACACACACACACACACACACACACACATTCAACTCTCATGCAGGTCACGTTCATAAACACAAAAAAGATCACATCAACAGACGATATATGACGTACAGTTTTGTTAACGAGCTGTCGGTTAATCAAGTAGTGTTGAGTTCAATGATACTTTTATTTAATGTCTAATAGGGACGGGAACCACTGAGGGGCCACTCGATACGATATTATCACGATACCGAGGTGACGGTTCGATTTGTATTGCGATCCTATATTATCATCTTCAGAAAAACATCATTTAACAGTGAAGTAATTATCATAAATGGTTCAAGAAGACATTCGCATACCGTTACCATGGCAACCAGGTTTTTAAAATACACTACGCATATGGGTGTGATGGTCAGGGGGGCATATACCTTTTCATTTCTGAATGTATTAGACTGGAATATGTTTGAACGTCGATTCAGTGGGATTTGGATTCCTGCACAGCGTGTGTATGTGTGTGTGTGTGTGTGTGTGTGGTTCGAATGCATTTCCTGATCAACAGTCAACAAGCTGGCTCGACCCGACTCTCCGCTCGCTCTGACCCTCGCCCCACCTGAGTGAAGCGCTGGGAAAGCCTGCGCTAAAGCCAGGCTGCGTGTTTATTCCTGAGTTCTCCTGCCACAGCAGCGGGATTCCCGTAAACCTGCGACTGCACAACCAGAGGTCAAAGAGGTTCGAGGATCCGCTTGATAAAAATAACATAAACATACATACATTTATACACACATACACACCTATACGTATTGTTAGTCCATTATTAGCGCAGACGGGTCGGAAAAAAAATCCGCTCCAGTTTCCTCCTTTCAGAGAAAGTGTACAAAACACAACGCGTAACTATTTATAACTGGTGCAGAATCGAGCTCAAGGTGAATTCCCATCCGACCCGAGCGCTCCGGCTGCTTTTAAAGAAAACCTGGCGAAGGTTCAGGACATATTTAACATTTATCCCTTCACCTCGCACCCACGCCTACTTTTACTGTAAACTGGCCACGTTCATAATGCCCCTTCACCCCGAACACACTCCATCAGGTGAGACTCGTTTAGTTAGAGATGATGGTAATCTAGCTAACGAGTAACAAAAATTTATACGCTCCAGGTTAACATGGGTTAGAATTCAGGCGCTTAATGACGAGCCCTTCGTTCCACATCAAAGTAGGTTAATAAAGTCTCAGGATCAGGACGCTCCGCCCACTCTGACCCATCAGTTACTCATATTGCAATTAACCAGTGTTGATTTGCATGTGATCCATTTTTCATTATTATTTTAAATTGAGGACTGTGACCAGGGAATTGATTAAATCTTGTGGTGTCTGAGGTGCGACGCTCTGGATAATGCAGAGTAACGGACATGATGTTGCTGGAGAAACACTATCCGCCCTCTTCTGCATGCACGAGCTCACAAACTCTCACCGGTGCCAACCTTTAACATATATTTTCTTTATCGAGTAACTAGTGCATGCGCGTGCATGTGTGTGTGTGTGTGTGTGTGTGTGTGTGTGAGACGCTGACGATGAGTGAAGATTGCTGACTGCTCCACATCGTCTCACATAACTTCCCGTTGACATTTCTGACTGGGATTTTTTTTTTTGCTGATATCAAACAATTTCTGAGAAAACTCGCAGGTTTCATGTGCCTTTGACACAGCTGTGCGCGACACTTTCATCCCTCTGCACATCTGCACCATGCTAATTGGTGCCACACACCTGCACCGAGACGGAGACGGACCAGACCAGGCAGATTAGAATCAGAGAAACCACCGGCGCTGTGCACTGATACTGATCTCAGTCAACTGTTCTTCTTCAGATGCGGCGAGATCTGTACCAGCGCTCTTCTACGGGAACGCCCAGGCACCGTGAACGCGGCCGTCAGACACGCCTTCCTCCGTCACGTGACGGGATTTATTGATTCATTAATGTATTTATTCATTACAGACATCACTATAGGAGCTTTGATCACCACTTCTTCTGCAGTGACTTCTGATGAAGCTTTGATGAACCTCCATCAAAGACTCCATCGTAAAGCACAGTAGGACTGCAGAGGAAAATCAGAAAGCTGTCTGTATTCAAACTGGACTCTTCTTCATTTACAGCCCAGGAGGCTTCTGATTGGCCGAGAGCAGTTAGGATGATAAGGCACTACACACTCACACACACACACAAGTCAAGGTCAGCCACTGCGATTTAGTATTTGAGTATCAGTGACCACACGCTCATGCACACACACACACACACACACACACACACTGCCAGTTTGTCTCCACCCTCAGCTGATCCGATCTTATCTTATTTCTGATCTTATATCATCTAACCTTATTTCACATATATCCAGAGTGTGTGTGAGTGTGTGCTGCTTTAGAGAATAGGTGAGAGGTTAAAGTGCTGCAAACTTCAAAGAATAGTGCGATTCATCTGAAGAGAAATGAGACCACAGTTCAACATGCAAACTGACAGAGAGACGGAGAGAAAGAAAGAAAATACAACTGATAGCAGTAGATGAACGTAACGGAGAGTGTGAATCCACACACACACGCACACACACACACACTGTTGCTGAAAACAGAAGCGAGATGCCACGCAGGTGTGAGGTCGATGATGTCATGAGAGTTTTGGTATTTTGTTACCACACACTGGAATGGCTGCTAAACTTTATCGCACACACACTCGCACTTACACACGCGTAAATTCGTCACGGCGCTCTCGAGTACTCGCACACGCTCATACACACACCTTGATATGTTTATATCACACGCAATTGAACATTATTTTGAATTTAAGTGTTTGAACACGTGAAAGTTTCTCAGGTGTGAATGGAGTGTGTGTGTGTGTGTGTGTGTGTGTGTGTGTGTCGGGTCAAGAGCAGTTAATGTTAAGCTGCACAGGAATGACTCACTGACTGAAACCTTCATACACACACACACACAGAGACGTACGCTGTTCTGTGTCACCTTCTTTTCCTGCATTACTCATAGTGAAACAGCGCTGCACCTTCTGCCAGCGTCAGGACACCTCAGATAACCTCACACTTCTTCTGTTCAGCTTTACACACTGAGAATGCGTGTGCGTGTGTGTGTGTGTGTGTGTGTGTAGGGGGAATGATCCGTCACTCAAGAAATTCCCAAACCATGAACTTTGGCTCTACACACGTACATGTCACTCAGCTGGGGGAGATCAGGGACGTGATGGAGATCTGGTTCTGATCCAGAGACGCCTGAGAGAACAAACCAGCATCCTGAGACACCCAGAACGAGATGGTTGTGTGTCTGAAATCTTTTTTTTTTTTTTATTCATAGCTGCTCAGGGAACAAACAGATGAAGACACACTACTCTCTTCATATTAACGCACTTGTTTGAATATGGTATGGTTTCCATAGCAACGGCTCATTTACAGGGATTTGGGCATGTAGGGACGCTTACTAACTTTGATTGAGAGAAAAAAAAAATTGAGTCCTGCGACTGAACTGATGTTTACAGCTGCTATAACATAAGTGACAACAGGAAATGGCTTGTTTCCATGTAGATGTTGCATGTCATGAAATTTTCCTATATGTGGATAAAAAGCGCAAAGTATCATTGATTTTCTTAGCCTACTTTTGCGCTTTTTGGAAATGACTTTTTAATCACATGACTCTCGGCTTAGTGTTTGTACACAGACACACACACACGGACAGAGGCATGGAGTGTGAGGCTCTAACCAGACACAGCTGACTGCTTTATTACTTAGAGTGAATCTCAGTTTAAACTTAACACTATATAAAAAAAAGAGCTTTGCTGTTAATTAGACAGAGAATATTCACACTCGGGTGATTTCCCCGAGCAAAGCCACCGCACTTATTTATCAGGATTAGTCACGTAGTGGAGCGGGGAAATCACCAACACATATGTGACCTGGACCTGCTCAGGTGTGTCTGGAGCTCCAGCACCTTCTCACCACACTGTGATTCATCAAAGAACAGGATTTCACACTTCATTTTTCATTAACATACTTATTATTATTACTTTATTCTATTATTCTATTATTATTATTTCATTATTGTGAAGTCTGGCTGGACACTCCGGCTCGTCCCAAATCTCATAAATTAACGTGTTTACTGGTGTAGAAGGAACAATTTCAACATTTTTGGAAAGTCTCTAATCTGGCAACTTTGTTTCCACAAAAATAACTTTGAAAGATAGATCAAAGGGAATGGGGTTAGAAGATAGAATGAAATAAAGTGCATTATTTATATTGTGTTAAACAAGGGCTGTGGGTTAGATATGTGTGTGTGTGTGTGTGTGTGTGTGTGTGTTTACAGTTAAAGCCTCCTTTAGGCAAGTTTCAGGAACAATAAAGTAAATAAATCAATCAGACGAAACTAACTGTAAAGCGCGCTCTGATTGCGTCATTGTGTGTGTGTGTGTGTGTGTGTACGGGCGCGTGTTTGTGTTTACCTTCCACCCGGCTGAGCTGTTGCTGTCCCCCTTGTCCTTGAAGTACGGGACGCTCTTGACCATCCACTCGTAGATCTGCGCGAGGGTCAGGCGTCTCTCCGGCGCGCTCTCGATCGCCTGCGTGATCAGGTCCGCGTACGACATGTTGCCCCAGGCGTTCCTCCGGCACGAGCTGCTCTTCCTCTGCGCGGACGACGAGGACGAGGACGATGAGGAGGAGGAGGAGGATGAGGATGAGCAGGACGAGGAGGTAGAGGATGAGGATGAGGAAAGAGGCTGCACCTGCACCTGTTGATGCTGCGGCACCTGTTGCACCTGGGCTGCGGGCGCTGCGGGATGCTGATGCTGCAGGTGCGGGTGCGGCTGGTGCGAGTCATCGCTCCCGAACCCGCGCGCCTTCCTGCTGTCCTCCGTCTCCGCCTCGGTCTCCTCCAGCAAAGCCAAGCTCAAGCCGCCCATGAAGCCGCCCAGGTCCCGCGGCTCGCCCTCCGCTCCGGTAACCGCGGGAGAGGACTCGGGTCTGGGCAGCGGCCAGGTGCAGGAGCGCGGGCGGCAGAAAGGCTCGAAATCCGGGTCCGAGTCCAGCGGGGGGATCTGCTGCTGCTGCTGCTGCTGCGGCGCCTCTGCCATAATTACTTACTGCAATTACTGAGTAATTAAACACAGTCCGGGGGTCAGGTGGGGCCACCCACACACACACTTCTACACTCACACCTTCACACACGCGCGAGTGTGTTCACAGCATGAGGCTCCCTCTCTCTCTGTGTGTGTGTGTGTGTGTGAGAGTGAGTGAGTGAAGACTGGCGGCGGCGTCCCGCGCTCATTAAACACACTTTCTACACCTAAGTTACGCCGCGCTCCGGGACACGCCCACTACGCCTGACTGACAGCCCGTGACTAACCAATCACATCCGCGCATTCATACTGTAACCATGGAGCTCATTTGCATACCAGTTAGAGTATAATACTATACTACACTCACTCAGCTCTAACGCGCTCCTTTTTAAATAAACAAATCAATAATTAAAGGTCTTAATTGAAGTCCGGGTTTACTTTGATCATGTCTAATGAAACTTTTAAAAAGTTTAAAGCCGCGCTACAAAGTTACAGCGCGCGCGGTTCCGTCTACAGCATGGTTGCCAGATATATGCAAATCACGTGAATCACACAAACGCTACAGTGAACCAGTATTGAAGTTCACCCGCCAACAATCTGGCAACCAGAAAACCTTCTTTAAGTATTGCTTCTGTACTTCTAAATGATATAAATGCACCAAATTAAATCCAAATAGCAAAAACCTTCTGTGTATTAACACACCTGGAAAACAGTCATCACGTTTGATTTTATTATACAGAAGTTTATCTGGTGTACGTTTATGTTCTTAATTCTAGTCCTTTCATTTCCATCCACTAGAGGGAGCCATCATCCTTTCGTTACAGGAAAAAAATATATATCCATGTCCCAGCTCCTTGTTAGTGCTGGGGACAGAGAGCAGAGTCAGCTTTTCATACGGACCCCCTGGAGCAGACTGGGTTAAGGGCCTCACTCAGGGGCCCAACAGCATCAACATGGCAGAGCTGGGGCTCAAACCACCGACCTTCTGATCAGTAACACCGACCGCATCCCCAGACCTTAAAGGTTCTTGTTAGACACCATGAAAAATTGCCACTGCTGACTATCTTTCAAGTCATCCAAGCATTTGCATACATTTAACACGACAATATACATATATACATATATTTTAAAGATTTTTTTATTTATGCTATATATTGTTTTTTTTCTTTTCTCTTGTCAATATCAGTCTATACAGCAAGTCAACTGCAATGTAATTTCGATCTGAATGAGCAACATCATTATCATTTAAAAAAATACAAAGTACTCATTCATTCATTAGCACCATTACAAAGCATAAATGAGGATGATTTGTAAAAAACAAAACAAAAACAATAATATTAATAGATATGCTATGTACTGTACATACATACATGACATACATGACATACATACAGTATACTCAAGATGATAAACAGATGCATTTACTTTAATGAAGCATGATAAATATAAATGTTGTGGAATATTAAAGTTTATAAATTAAAACACAATGAGGCGCACATGTGTGTGTGTGTTGATCAGATGCGTATGGTGTAGGACTCGGAGTGTGTGACGTAGCGGACCCAGCGGTGAGATGAAGCCTGATGGTTAGGAGACAGTCGCACAAATCGGAGCTGCAGGCCTGTACACGTGTGTTTGGGAAGCTCGAAGCTCATGCTCACAGGCCCGACCTCCAGGAGAGAGGCGGAGCTAAGACCAGGAACCTCCACCTACAGGAAGAGAAAATAGTGTAATGAGAGCTAGAGTCGTACCTGAGCTTTTAGAAACACCTGCATGATATTCATGAACAGGTTATACAGTGTGTGTGAGTGAGAGAGAGAGAGAGAGAGATAAAGATGTAGAGATCACCTTAAAGAGAGCTGAGAGCTGGGCTCCTCCGGGGAACCGTGGGATTTCCCACACCAGGGATTTGTGTTTGGGCCGAAGCTCGGCCGTCTGGTCAGGACTGCTCAGCTCCTGAGAGAGACTGAGAGAGAGAGATGAGCGAGATGTGATATATATATATTTTCAGGAAAGGAATGATTATTTTGTTAGTTTCTTTGTCTGTACAACAATGAGAAACACAGTCATATGAAGACGTGACACTTTTTCCCCCCTTCTCCTCACCTCAGGGAACCCTTTGGCACAGGAACCGTCACTGAGACATTTATAGCAGCGCTGCGGAACAGGAACAATACACAACTGATATAACTGAGCGTGATGGAAATAATCAGTGGAAATGAGGCACGTAAGCTGATTAGAGATCGTTCACTCTGCGAACATGTATAACGCATCCACAGCGAGAGAGAACGCACCTTTTCGGCGGCAAATCACAGCGCAGTTTGAGGAAAATCAACAACCTGCGTGAAGAGAAGAAGAAGGTTATATAATTATTTAATTATGTTAAGAGGACTTCTGAACAGAGAACCTCGGCCAGTTACATCCAGATGCAGCAGTTTATTAATGTCCTCTAATTAACAAGACAGGATGCGGTTTGGGACGTTGTCATAGTAACCACTAAAGACTTGCTGCTGTTAGATACTTAGTTTTTTATTTTCTTTGCTACAAAACTCAGTAATGTTGAGTGCAGCGTCTCCGTCTTGTCATCATCGACCCCTTGCGCTGGGCTGTGATGTTTATGTGCTGTTGTACCTGCTCCCATAATCCTTTTCTACAGTCGGGAAGAGACGGAACGGAGGGGGACAGGGCAGCTCATCACTCAGCTGGTAGTGCATCAGGGTTTGCTAACACACACACACACACACACACACACACACACACACACACACACACAAAGTGTTGGATCAGACACAGACAGGGTGATTCAGTGACAAACAAAATGGTAAACGTGTTTGTGTGTGTGTGTGTTTGTTTGTTTACCTCTCCTTGGCTGGGGAAAATTTTTAAAATCCTATACGTATCAAATTCATCGAGCTTCACAGCCTGGTGAAAACTGCACTCGTCCACCCGCACGGCCGCCCCGTAACCTGACACACACACACACACACACACACACACACAGTGAGAGAAAGAGAGAGGGAATTTATTTAAAAGCAATAACACAACTCAAGATAGACGCGAGTAATTAACAAGTCAAGCCTCATCCATAAGCTTCACTTCAAGCTTCAAGAGTTTTTCTCTGCTCACATCTCACCACTTTATCTGAAAGACAGCAGCTTGGAATAACTCTTAGCTCCGCCCACTCAGCATCATCACAGCGCACCGTATTTCCCCTGAGCGGAATGGACTCTATTTATTTTTATATGTAAAGGGGAAATTACAGACTACTGTACATGTTTAAAAATAATCTCAACCAAAACAACTAGTTATGAGAACGGGCGCTGGAGGCTCAGTGGTAGGTGATAACCACGGTGCTAAACACTTCACTTAAGGTCTGTGGGTCTAATGACATTCTTATTATTATTATTATTACTGTAACAATGTTGTAATACAACTGTAATAACTGCACACTGACACTGCTAACCTGCGTGGCTTTACGTTCTGTCAGCGTTTAGTTTCCATGTGATTTGTGTCTGACACACAGGTGACGATGGGTTGCCATGGTAACGGGATAAGTTACCATGGCTGCTAAACCCTCACCATGCGCGGTGTAGATGGTGTAGAAATTTATTAAACGATAACGAGTCATGGGCCGGCTGCGACTCTTACCTCTGATCTGTGACCTGCCGATGCTGAGCTCCTCGTTCAGGCCGATCCTCATCTCTACACAACACACACACACACACACACACACGCATACACGCGTGAGAAAGTGAGACAGGCGGACTTGGTTTAACAGTTTACTTAGTTAACGTTTTCATCTAATAAGATATGAAGCTTTTATTTTTAATTTTGTGCTAGTCAGACGCTACTGTGGCGATCAGCTAGCACACTGCAGAGCTTTCTAAATTGTTCTTTCGTCTGTAGACACTATAACCACTTTATAAGCCAAAAAACAATGTCAGACTGCAGCAAAGCCTCATGGGTAAAGTGAATTCTCAGTACCTGAACATGAGGGAAGGTAGCACTTGACTCTGATCTCTCCCTCCACGTCTGCTTTCATCACTACCCCCTAAACACACACACACACACACACATGTCTCAATGTAACATACTGTACGTTAAATATATATACCATACTAATTAATTAATTGCTCTTATAAATTATAAAATTTGTTCATATTATAAAAACTGAAGCACTCACATTAGCACCAATAACCACTGAGAGTCTCTCCACCACGTCCACGAAGATCTCATTCTTACCTCCCTAGACACACACACACACACACACACACACACACACAGATTTTATTTTACTGAGAAAGGATGTTTAATCTATGATAGGAATAAAAAGAAAGAGTAACAAGGAGAGATGAGGAGGAAAAGTGTGTGTGTGTGTGTGTGTGTGTGTGTGTGTGTGTGTGTGAGAGAGAGAGAGAAAGAGAAAGTTTATGGAATATATTAACAGATTAAATATTTAATCAATTAAATAGTCAAGCAACCGACTTGAAAAACAGCAAACATTTGTCAAACAAATGCCTGAATTAATGACTGAATTAATAATTAATGAATGGATTAATGGCTAAATGATGATTTAAGGATCATAATAATCCTACATAAAGAATAAAATAATAACATAATCCAAGGAAAAATAGATATACTGAGGGATTAAATGAATAGAAAGATGGATGAGTGAGGGAGTGAGTGAGTGAGAGAGGGAATGAGTGAATGAGAGTGGGAGTGAGTGAGAGAGTGAGTGAGAGAGGGAATGAGTGAGTGAGGGAATGAGTGAGTAAGTGAGTGAGTGAGTGAGGGAATGAGTGAGTGAGTGAGGGAATGAGTGAGTGAATGAGTGAGTGAGTGTGAGTGAGATACCTCTCCACTGTGAGATGTCATGATGGGTCGGGCGGCGGCGGTGCTGGGAGCAACTTTACTCTGCTGTGTCTCTGCTCCAAACTGTAAAACACACACACACACACACACACACACACACACACACACACACACACACAAAAGGGCTATAACTTTAGCCCTCTTTACTACAACTAACAGACGTGCATTCAGACCGTATTTTCTGGATTACAAATTCTTACGAGAGCGACGTTGCTGATGTCAAACAGACTGAAGGGTTTAGAGACGAGCGGCTCCGTCTGAATAAAATTCTTTAGGATGTCCATAGAGGTTGTCTGGATGTAGCCGTAATCCTGAGAGAGACAGAGAGAGACGGAGAGAAAGACAGAGAGTGAGAGGGGATTCAAGTTTTTTGAATATACAGTTAAACACTGGATTGCGAGCATAATTCGTTCTGGAAGCGTGCTTACATATCAAAACACTCATATATCGAAGCGAATTTCCTCCCTTAAGAAATAATGAAAAGATGATTCGTTTCATAACGCAAAAAACAATCACATAAAAATAATTAATACAAAATATGAAGTAAAATTAAACAAATTAACCTGCACTTTACCTTTGAAAAGAATCATGGCTGTAGTTAGACAAGAGAAGGAGAAGGACATGGGGGGGGGGGGGGGGGGCACAAACACCCACAAACAAACACAAAC
>JAQMYL010000009.1:932515-951721 GCA_030014365.1 Clarias pachynema
AACCCACGCGTGCAGAGCACAATGGATTAGCAGTCCATCGCCTTAACCACTCGGCCACCTCGTCAGGATGGCGCCAAATAGCCAAATATTTCCTTTTAAAAAATACAATTACATATAAGCTATGCTCTTGTACGAATTAATTTAAATGGCGTAACTTCTACAAAAACATTAATCAAACGATCTATAAAAGTCAAAACAACCCTTGGGAACCGAATTTCCCCCCAATTTAACTGTCCTTGTCCCATCCTCATATATGAGAACTGTTTTGTATAACTGCACAGACAAACGTCGTCCTTACTAAAGACTAGTTATGAACTATGAACACAGAACAAGTCAGAGACATTACGACATGAAACCGACCAAAATCAAAAACCAGATAAAATAACGTATACCGAGAACTCCTATATGAAGTTCAACAACCGTCACTACATTCAATTATCTTTCTTCAACCCTTTAAAAAAAGTAATCAGACAGGATTCATCAAGGTGTTGCTTTTCCTTGATAAATGCGGAATATAATCACACATTCATTGAATCCAATCATCATTTTCTGTAACCTTATTTCTAAGGTAACAGGTAAGGATGTACCTCACTGATGTGGCGGAGAAATGTTAAACGACCGTACTCATGAAAGGCTACACTGTTGTCAATCATGGTAGGTTCAGGTCGTTTATATAAAAAACAAACAAATAAAGTATTTTAAAAAGAAAAACAACCTATATAATATTGGGTCATAAGTACTGTGTTTTTGATATAATGCTTTCAAAAACGGTATCACAAATTCCAATTTTAGGTTTTTTTTTCCTCCGGCGATTTGCATAGCTCAACCCGATTGGCTCGTTTAAAAAAAACTCTTATTTAAGCTATTATAATATTTTATATATATTTAAGGCGATCTCGGTTGAATGTGAATACGCGTACTGTGTTCATACCCCGTTAAAATAATATATAGTTTAGAAAAAAATTAATAAAATACATTTATTGTAGGTCGAAGTGAAAGGGCGGGCCAGAGGAGTCAAGTTAGGTTGAGAAAACAGGGGCTGAGGAACTTGTCCTATGTACCAGCCAATCCGAGCACAGCAGGCGGGGATTATCGGCTACATCAAAACTGCATAAGGTGTATTTTAAATAAAACTACATTTCACCACACATTTCGTCTATTTAAAAATCATACTCCAACACGAGTTAAGGGAAGATCTCGTAGGTAACAACTTAGTTTTCGTTCACAGGTTCATACAGATCATGCCCGCGATTACGTTATTGTTCATATAAGGAGGTTTGTGTTTAATTCACCAATAGGTTTTCGTTTAAAAGCAGTACACATGTAGACATACTGCATAGCTCTATAATATTAAAGTGAACATAAAGTGATTGTATAACGTACACATCATGTCTGGTTGGTTTATTTGCCTCACTGTTCTAATGCCTAGATTTCACACTGTCCTGTAAGGTAGCGTGGCCGAGCGGTCTAAGGCGCTGGATTAAGGCTCCAGTCTCTTCGGGGGCGTGGGTTCGAATCCCACCGCTGCCAATTACGTTTTCTTTAATAATTTTTAATAGACAAATAGAACAGGGCATTTGTCTGGCCGTCCGATATGTGGCGTCACCCCGACGATAAAACCCCTTACTTAAGCAAATAACCCGTAGGTAGAGAATATAGGGAAATTACAGCGCTAGTGAGAGTGCATTATTCCGTTTCACCATACTGCTTCTCATCAGGGAGTTAAATCATGTAGACTGGATTTATCATCTTGTTAAACAGAGACATGACCTCCCAGATTACCTCACCTGGATGAGTGAGCATCTTCACAGACATATTGTTTCCCACTCAATGAATGTAAACACACTAAAAAGGACAAACAGGAATTCCTAAATCTGATTAATCTCTCTGTCTATTTATACCTTTAGGCAGTAAGTAGACAATGCTGCTTCTCATACCGCCATTTTGTTTATTTTCTGACCTACATCCTCACCGACATAAACTAAACCACGGGATTATAACCCTGTACCTGGACTTAAATCAGACAGGGGGTTTATCTGCCTCTCACTTTCACTGATAAACACCAATTATATTATCTGCTCTCTAAAATAATATTTAGCCTGTGGAGTGAATACAGAGGAAACCGTCCTTTATCCTCCATCTCGCTCCTTTTTCATGGCTCTTATCCCAAACAGCAGGAGCGCACAGGTGGCGCACTACCAAGGCACACTAGAGTCAGGGGTTAGGTTTTAGTCTCTGTTCGGTTTGGGATGGACCGACGGGCTGGGTTATTGTCTCAGCCTACTACTGCTCTAGTTAGTTTTTAATTGTGTGAATACAGGCTATGAAGGATTTAAGGACCCTTTAAAGGATCTATCTATCTATCTATCTAATTAATCAGATATTTAAAATCAAAGAGACTTTTAGTGTCATTTTAACCACCTGCTGTTCAGTACACAAGTGACACGAAACAAACCTTCCTCCAGGACCAAGGTGCTGCATACAACATCAATTAACAAATCTAACTAATTAGCTGACTAGATATGACAACAAATTAGCACCATAAGTGAACAAAAACTACCTAAGGGCTATACAAATAGAAAACAAAAAGTGCAACTTTTTGCAAATATTTGAGCTTTTCCTCAATTGAAAGGTTTAAGATTTCGGGTTGCCAGATCAACTCCAAATCCATCTTAAAAACAAACTTTAAGCTGATACACTACATTGCATTTGATCTTAAGATTTAATTTAATTTCAGTGAAAATAAATGTATAATATCCTATATGTATAAACTAGCAAGATTGGTCACATGGGTTTAGGTAAAACTTAAATAACGTCCTATCCCATCTAGAACACCGTCTAGCAATTTCACACACCAACCTGAAATAGCTTTTTACTTGCACAATATTTATTCACTCTTAATATATAGCTATTAGCTGCACAAACTTCTTTTTTCACGTTTGTTGCTACTTCAACAAAAATGTTTAGTATTGAAGAGTATTGCATTGATGTCTTTTTCTGTCTTTTTTCTCGTCTTTTTTTTTTTTGCTTAGTTGTCTTAGCTAGTTAGTTTTGTTAATTTATGTTGTATGTAGCACCTTGGTCCTAGAGAAATGTTTCTTCGTGTCGCTGAACTGTGTACTGAACTGTATATGGTTGAAATGACAATAAAAGCCGACTTGACTTAACTTGATCCCACATGTACTGTAAGTGTCATCATGTCTAACACACCTGCACTTCCCTGGACATGACTCTTAATTAACTCATTAATTGAAATGGCATCGGATTAAATTAAGGATTTTATTTTTATATTTTCATTTTTGACACGTAAGTGGTTGAAATCCCCCAAAACACACATTTGATCACATGATATTCATGACGTCACATGAGACTTCATGACAAATGCACACCCCAGTGAGTTACCACGGTCTGCGTGAAAATCGCGCGCATGGCAACATCAAAGCGCGAACAGATAGTGCGCTGAGTAGAGCGCGCGCGGTCGCCATGGTGACTCTCACCAACCTGCAGTTTCCCCGGATGATAAGTGACGTCAGCGAGCCGTGTATCTCTCTCTCTCTTTTTCTCTCTCTCTCTGTTCTGTTAATCCGAGAGCATCCATTTTTCATGCACGCAGGCTGCTCAGTGCCGGAGCGCAGACACACCGCCGAAGCCGCTAATCGCTATTAAAATAAATGAATTAGAATAAATAAATTAGGAATATACGCGTATATTTTTAATAATAAAAAACAGTGTGCGTGCGTGTGCGCGGGTTTGCGAGAAGAAGCGCGCGCGTCCTTATAATAAAATAACGAGAACGAGAAAAAAAACACCGTCGTGTCGTTTACACACCACCTTACTGTCGGATCAGTGTGTGTGCACCGCGCTTACACTAAAGAGAAATGTAAGTACTCATTCATGTACAGTATACTTATTATTATTATTATTATTATTATTATTATTATTATTATGATAAATTTTCCAGTTTTGGTTTGGGAATGGCGAGCTCGTGCGCGATTGCTTATTTCTAGAAGGTGCTCTGGGTATAGTGAGAGGCTTTATGGCGTCACACACACACACACACACACACTCACACACTATAAATATAAATAAACGTAACGGTGTTGTTTTTTTTTATAGGAAATATCAGGATTCTTATGGATATGTTTGAATGTTTATGACTGTATTGAATTTATGAGAAAAATGATTCCAGCCTCAGATGATGGTTATTCCTAATTTGTAGAATAAGATTATAATAAAAATAAAGCATATAATTAAATAGTTTTAAAATATTTCCAACAGGAAATTAGCTATGTATCATTCCTGTCTGGTTATCAAATCAAATGATTTTGTCTTTAATTATTTATTATGTATTATGTATAGAGCTACGGGTGAGGGCAGACATGGCCGAAACACGCCTATAGGCTCCGGATCAGACAGGCTTTGTTGGGAATTTGGTTGACTGATCCGGAATTTTTAATAATATTTTCTAAGAATATGCTCTGAATGCATGCATTTACATTAAACATACTATTATTTATACTCAGCTATAAAACTAGATGAGATCTGGCCTAAATCCTGGCTTAAATCTGCATTACCATGATCACCTGTCAGTCATGAAATAATAAATTAGCATAGCTTTCGTTCTGTATTTCGTTCTTGTTCTTATTATTTCTTTACCTGTAGACGTGTTGCTCTGTGCTGGTGTTGTGATGGTGATGGTGGGGGTTGGGAGGGTCATATTGTGTTATTGCTCTTGTACAAAACAGGGCAATTCATCACACACCCTTACTGAATGAGGTATATTTTGCAAATATTATTACTTTAGGTTTATTATATACCTCTAAAAATTTTTTAGGAGCTCTTAAAGCTCCTGTTGTTCTGCTCCAGCATGGAGGCTGTAACCAAATGGCTGGCGCTAACACGTCTCCTGCGCAAGATGGCCGAGCCCCAGCCTCCTCTGAGCTGAGCGAGCTGCGAGCGCTGCAATACCACCAGATTACCTCGCAATCCTAATCACATCCATTTGCTTACAGACTCTTATACCTGACAAGAGCAGTGTCGATTAATCATGTATTATTATTATTATTATCATTTGATGGTGAGATAGTAAGTAGAGTGTTTTTATTTATTTAATTATTTAGTATTCTAAAGAAGGAGGATGCAGTGGATTAAAATTATGTTTGAGAGGAAAATCCAGGGATCATCTGATCATGTGATATACAAAAAAATTTTTTTTTTATAAGCAAAGTAGTTAAATGTGTTAGCACTGTCGCCTTGCACCTCCAGGGTCTGGGTTCGATTCCCAGCCTGGCTCGATTCCCATCTCTGTGTGCATGGAGTTTGCATGTTCTCCCCGTGCTTGGTGGGTTTCCTCCCAAAGACATGTAGGTTAGGACATGTAGGTTAGGTTAATTGGTGTTCTCAAATTGCCCATAGTGTGTGAATGAGTGTGTGAGTGTGTGTCTGTCTGTGTGCCCCGCGATGGATTGGGACCCTGTCCAGGGTGTACCCCGCCTCGTGCCCTAAGTCTCCTGGGATAGGCTCCAGGCTCCCCGCGACCCTGAATACAGGATTAAGCGGTAATGACGATGAGAGTGAGTGAGAGTAGTTAAATGTGAGATTTGGATGGAGGACATGTCATGGTTGTGTTGCTGATATATCACGATATGTAAATGAGCCAATCCCTAAGCTGAAATTGTGTGCTATTCACAAACACGACAACCTTACACGATTTCTCAAAATCATTCAGCACGGTTTTAAAAATAATATTGAAGCACATGTAGTATAAAATTGTCTCGAGGGTTTGTGAGGCTGAGGTTAATGCATTTTGTCCAATCATTAATTTATTTTAAAAAAAGGTCTTTTTGATGAAATCATTTGATATAAATATATGAAATGATTAAAGAGAATGCTCTCTGGTGTGTGACCTGTGCTTTAGATTGTCATTAACTCATGAAACATAGTCCTTAAATACTGTAGTTATTATGTGAGTTTTGGATGCTTGATAATAATATTTTTGAAGTTTCACTGAAACAGAAAGATAACGACAAAAATCCACAGACACAAGCTGCACTGCTTTCGGTTCCACATAAAAATAATTTGGAGCTTTAAAACACTTTGCATTTGAACACATTAAGGGCCAAATTGTCAACCTTTCTATCACATTTTTACTGTATGATATCATAGACCTTTCTTTTCTCATTTAACCATAAATGCATTTTGTTTTGCCAGCTTCCTGTACAAAGGGCATTTATTTACGCACAGTCGCCCTTGTTTAGCACGGGTTTTTACCATCAGTGATAAAACGTGCTATTTTTAGACTGACTCTTTAAAATGTAGGAGCATTAAGACCTCTGATGTAGTTTGCTTCTGAAATGGAATTTGATGATTCCTGTTTTGAGAAAAACATTAATCAGTCATACACTTCAGATGTGATCCTTTGTTTTCCTACATGTGATTATTTTTATAATGTGGCAATTAAAAATAGAAAGCCTTTGTGATACTGAAAACCTCAAAGGTCATATAAATAAATTCCAGTACACAGCCGAGATACAGATTTACTATTAAATTCCAGACATGGATTAGAAATTATTATTAAAACAGCTTAAATCAATTGATCAGGATGGTTTTGGTAATGTGGGCACAGGCTTCTGAGGTCCTGCCCATGTGGAAACGTGCTGCTGGTGATTTTCGTCCTCTCTGAAGGGGACTGAACGCTCTAAATATAGACAGCAGTGAAGGAGAAGGAGAGGCGGGAATGGAGGCAGAGGAGGAGAAGAAAACACCAAATCAGGAACGTCCGGATTTTAACACATCCGTTTGTTTTTTCATTTTATCCACTCTGTTAATTAGAGCTAAGTTAAGAAATGAAACAAGTAATATGTTGTAATTGTGTTAGAAAATGACACAAAGGTGTGTTGAGACGGAGCAGAGTCAGTTCAGCGTTCAGAGGTCACCTTTATCTCCTGACTTGTCGCCGTCTGGTGGTCAAATCCGAGAATTGCAGAGGTTTCTTATTTTCACATGCGCACACAGTTTCTGTCACGGCTCACGATCTCATCAGGACATAAATAAATTGCAGTGTAGTTTATATACACTTATATAGCCTTAAACCAGTGTTAAGACATTGCGTGTTAGGATCATGATTATCGATGTATGTTTGTACACGAGACGAAAAACAAAGTGATGATTTCCATTTTTCATTCCTTTTGTCCATTTCACATGAATAAAAAAAAAATTAAAAAGAGGTCAAGCTAAATTCGAGATTATTGCTTAGTCAAAGCAGAAATTCTGTTTACCAGCTGTTCAGCCGTTGACTCATCTGATGACTAGATTGGACTTTTCTGAAATAGGTTGATGCTGATTTTATTTCTGAAGCTCAACCGCCTCCCCAAAACAACGCCCACCTCACCAGGGCTCTTTAAATACTCAGCTGGTAACTCAGAGAGCAAAATTGTTGCTGTATCTGTGTGGGAGTGATATTACTCGTCCTTTCTCTTTCTCTCTGCTGTCAATGACACAGACACTAGCTTCTCGTTAGCAGCTGTGAGCTCATGCATGCATAAGAGGGTGGATAGCGCTTTCCTCCAAGTGTGTTACTCAGTGCTGTGATGCAGCATGAGCAAAGATGACACCTTAACATGTCTCAGAGGAAGCAAGTGTTGATCTTCACCAGCGTCGTTTCATATCTGCCGTTTGATGCACCGAGCGGGACGGTGTGTGTGGATTGGCAGATGAGAAAAAACTAGAGCAGATTCCAAGCATTAGTTATATTTTATAATCTTCTATTGATGATGATGATGATGATGATGAATCATAAGGGTTGAATTTTACAGAAACGCCTTGACACCTAATTGTATTTTTTCTTCATGCAAGACTGATTTTATTGTTTTCTTATCAGGTCAGGTCACATCCGTCTGATCTTTTGGACCTGATCTTTGACTAAATGGTCTACAGACTGTTCTTTTTCATTTTAAATTATTTATTTAAATGCTTAATACATGTTATTAAATTTTTTTTATTCTTTATATCTTTTTTCTTTATATCTCATCACATTTCTTAATAAACTATGTCCTGACTCTGCTGAAGATCTTATTTTCAGCTCTTCATGAGTCCGCTGTCCCTTTTGCAGCACTTCTTTAGTTAAGGTGTATTGATTTTGACCCCCCCAGGTCTGCTCCAGGCCCAGCCGGCGCCCCCGCCCCTGAAGGAGGGAATCAACCACCTCCCAACCTGACCAGCAACCGCCGCCTACAGCAGACGCAGGCTCAGGTGGACGAGGTGAGAGGGACAGAGGCTGGACATTTACCTGTCTGATAAGCGTACAAGTTCACGGCATGGTTCCTGGTGTGTCAGGCTGCAGATGCACAATAAGGAAGAAAAAACCTGAGTAACTGACCAACTGACCGCTCTTGTCAATTAATTACTCAGAGCGATGCAGATATTCAAGCACGATGATTCGCCCCAGTGTCAGCTCTTTTAGTTTAGTGCAAGCTCTGGAATTTGCTCTAACATTAGTAACAAATCTTAAATCTTAAAGAGTAAATAAAAAAATTATTTAAATAGCAAATGTAAAAAGTAATGAAGGAGTGATAAAGTAAAGCTGCATTTCCAATAACACTGTTCAAACTGAAGGGTAAATGATTTATGCTACGTGTTTCATGTTAAACATGACGAAGGTGAAGTGTGTTATGGAAGACTGGGCTTTTTATTTAAAGAGTGTATATATATATAACCCCAAAACCCCCTCTGCTGGACGTGTCCTCAGGTGGTGGACATCATGCGTGTGAATGTGGATAAAGTTCTGGAGAGGGACCAGAAACTCTCAGAACTGGATGACCGAGCCGATGCGCTGCAGGCCGGAGCCTCTCAGTTCGAGACCAGCGCCGCCAAACTCAAGAATAAATACTGGTGGAAGAACGCCAAGGTAAAGACACCAACAGCGGGCATCTCATACAGCCGAGAACCGCCTGGCATTTATTCTGAGGAAACATCATGTCGTTATAATGAATTCTTCTGTCTGTGTCTCTGTGTGTCTGTCTGTAGATGATGATAATCCTGGGTGTGATATGTGTGATCGTGCTCATCGTCATCATCGGTAAGTGCAGTCACTTTCTTTCTTTCTTTCTTTCCTGTTATTCCATCTTTCCTTTCTTTTTCCGTCTTCCTCCCCTCAATCCCTGTCCTTCCTTCCTGCCGCCATTCTTTACTTCCTACCTTTCTTGATTTTTTCTTTCCTTTAATCCTTCTTTCCTTCCTTCATCTTCTGGCGGTATAATTTGCAGCCTAATTCTTAACTTTAACTGTTTTTATACTTGTTTTTTATTTCCTCGTCTCTTTTTCTATGCACTTCTTTGTGTAAAATCTCTCCATCTGGTGTTCTGTGTTTCAGTTTACTTCAGCACCTAAAGCTCGAGGTTCCTACTCCACCCTGCGCCCGATTTACAGCTACTCAATCACTACCCACAAACCCCCATGTCCTGATGACTCCCCTGTACGGACCCCGGTCTCTCTACGTCCCCATGTCCGGCCTCTGAGCGTGCATGTGTGTGTGTGTGTGTGTGTGTGTGTGTCCTCTGTAAATACCTCCCGCTTTTCTGAGATCTCTGAAAGCAGACGGTAATCCCTCCCGGTAAATCTCTTGCTGTGCGTACGACTTGTCCTTATTTGTAGAGTTTTATTTGTAGACTTCGTGTGTGGGTGTGCGTTTGTATTATTATTATTTAATTTTATTTTTATTGTTTTTTTTGTATGACTTCTTTGGCTTAAAAAAAAAAACTGCCTATGAATCTGTGTGTATATACATCGCACGATGTGTGTCAGTTATTCTATGCTCGTAGTTTACTTCTTTAACCGAGATACTCTTCCAAAACCCCAAAAACTCTCTCTCCTCTCTCTCTCCTCTCTCTCTCCTCTCTCTCTCTCTCTCTCTCTTACTCTGTCTGTCAGTGCATCTGTATTTGTTTCTTTCTTTTTTCCTTTCTAATCAACAGTAGACTTTTGTAAACTGCCACAAAAATGATTTGGACCAAGGGCGATAGATTTCTATTTTTTATTAAGTCTGTAGTGTCTTATCTCTTAAACATTCCTTTATGGCAGGGTAGAACGGCGCTGTCTGTAAAACTCCAACAGGAATATTTCTTAAACACGCTGTAACTGGCAGGAACACTGCACACACCACCACGAGGATAAAATAGGAACCAGCTCAGTTTGCACAAGAACCTGATTTTTGATGGCGCTTTTAAACCCGATTACTAATAACAATAATAATAACCTAAAAGTCCAGCCGAAGCTGCCAGCGAAACGAAAAGCACACCGCTCGAGTTATTCCTGCGTTACCGCTCATTTTTGGTTTGTCTCTTAAATTAAATTTTTTTTTAGATTTTATGTTTGTAAGGAGGAATATAGTATTTGTGTGATTTTTTTTTTCACATGTAGAAAAGGGACCAGCCCATCACCTGGAGTGTGTGTGTGTGTGTGTGTCTGTGTGTGTGTGTGTGTCTTTATTTGTTGATTTTAGCTGTC
Source organism: Clarias pachynema (assembly GCA_030014365.1). Lineage (NCBI taxonomy): Eukaryota > Metazoa > Chordata > Actinopteri > Siluriformes > Clariidae > Clarias > Clarias pachynema. The sequence continues at coordinate 943,019 of JAQMYL010000009.1, forward strand.
TAGTTTATACACTGCCAAGCACCTGGAGGGATGTTTTTGTGTTTTTTCCATCCCTTTATGTCCACACTGCTCATACCGGTTTGCTCTTATACATACAATGATATAATATAATGCCACCTACGTGTATGCACACACACACACACACACACATGCAGGACTCCAGTCACGTAGGTCCAATCTGTCAGCATGAAATGAGTCAGTGATGATGTCTGGAGCCACATGTGATCCTTTACCACATACATGCACACGCGCGCGCACACACACACACACACAAATGCCCGCTCCATTCTGTTCATATCTCCCCTCCCCCACAACCATATATAAAGTTAACTACTGGATTAAATGACAAGGATTTACCATGTGAAGACTAGAGTAGCTTAAAGGAATAAAAATGTGTGTGTGTGTGTGTGTGTGTGTGTGTGTGTATGTGTGTGTGTGTGGGAACTGAGGAGGTGCCATCTTAGATGCTCTTAGTCATGTTATTCCTTCAGGAAATGTGTCATGAAATAAATCCTTGTTCCAGTAATTTTGCTGTAATCATTGGATAAAATGTTCAAAAATATATGCTAGTCAGTTATGCTAGCTACCTAGCTAACTAACCCCTAGCTTCCACTTTAGCAGATTTTCCGTGCTGCGTAATGGCAATCAGCTAGCGTAAACAGTGGAGAATTTTTACAAAAATTATTATTATTCTGCCCATCAGTCATGTTGTTATACCCTTAAAAAAAAAAGTTAAGTCCTAACCAACTAACTAGATAGCTAGCTTGATGTAAACACAGCTATGGATTTACTCACAGTTTGGAAGAAAACCAAGCTGAACCCATGCTAAGTAGCTTGCTAGCTATAGCTTGTGGAGATCTGCACAACACACAACATTACTCTTTTCAGTTTGGAGCATTTTATTTATTTAAAAATAATAATAAAAAAACAAACTCTCACTTAATAATCTTAGAACTGAAAGGACTTTAACTGACCAAAGACCTTGTTGTCTTGCTAACGCTGCCAAACTGCCATCAAAAACAGGTTCAGGGACAAAAGCGTTTTCCTTCCACGCCTCGCAGCAGTCAGTCAGACCAAAAACCCCACTCTCACGCTAAGTGACTCGATCAGCAGTGGATTTAATTCAAGATTAATACATGATGATGATGGGGCTAGTGATGAAGGTGTGCGCTAGTCTTAGCCACTCAACACCGATAGCACAACTCCGTTATTTCTCCTTTTCCCTTTGTGATGCTGATTTATTTGTAGCTGTAAAAAAAGAAGAAGAAAGGAACGACTATATTGTGTTCAGTGTTGTTCTGTGGGGGGGAATCTGGGGGACGGGGGCCCCATGTCTTCAGGTACATCCAAATATTTCAATTCGGCTGATTAGCTTAGCACCGGGGTAGGACTTGTACACCGCGGACAAATCACGGGAAACATTAGAAGCGGAATTAATAATAATAATAATAATAATAATAATAAAGAAAAACAGTTGTGTGTTTGATTGATTGATGCATTTTTGTTCGCTTTGTGAAGGTTTGTGTGTGTGTGTGTGTGTGTGTGTGTGTGTGTGGTGGGGGAACAGGCATGGGTAACTTCACTGCTCCAGTCTGATTAGGTTTGTGCATCTTCTTGTGTGCTGTCAGAGGGAAATTTAAACAAAAACAAAAAACAGGACATCATGATTTACTTTAGTTTTTTTAAACTGGATTTGACTTTATTTTTTATTTAATATTTTTTTAGATTTAAGTAAAGGCCACTTCAGGGGAGCAGGGATCTGCTTAGATTTGGGGAAAGGGAAAATTATTTCTGTTTCTTTTCTTTTCTTTTTTTTTAGATAGAGTAAAGGGGCGGGGTTTACTAACCGGATGACATCATAATGGAAAGCTCGTTTTTTTCTTTTTCAGGTTCTTTTTGAGGAATAAAATGTTAGAAAGAAGGCTGCGTATTTGTACGCCGTAAAATAGAAATGTTTCTGAGAGGCAATATGTGAAGGATTTTCAGGCATCCGGGTCACGATGGATGAACGTCTCGTAGTAGCAAATAAAAGCGACAGGACTTGTGTCTTAATGGCGTTTCGCTGCTTGCCCGGGGCATGTTGTGAAATTTGTACGTATAGTCTGTTTATCTAGCTAGCTTATTACAATATTATTGATGTCACACTTTGACGTAACCGATCACAGCTGGTTCTTGTCTATCGGGATGTGTAGAAATTTACTAGGTCTACGTCAAACTTGCATGATGTCATTATGAACGTGGAAGAACCTGCAACATGCCGTATACCACATTACCCAGTTTCTCCTGGATTTGCTACTATGAGACACAGAGCTGAGAGCCTGGTTTCTGAAAAGATCTGTATTTCGTTTCTTTATTTATTTAACTCAGAAATGTTTAGATTTGTAGATTTGCGTTGGCCCTGTTCGTCTGGCCGTTTCGGAGGGACCTGGTCGGATAAACACGGACAACGCAGCTAACAAAGCCAGATTTTATTGATTTATTTATTTACGTACACTATCCACATATTTGTCTTCAATGTTCCGGATACTTAAAACAGGACGAAGTACAATGTTATCAGAAAACCGTTCGATAATCAGACATCCACGGAAACAGTTGTAGAGTAAATCTGTCAATGTCTAATTATATCGATGAACATCTTGGGATTCTATATAAATATATAAATATATAAATATACATATATACTGGGAAAAATAATGACATTATGATGACCTGTGTTTATCGTTCCGAGTTAGAAATTACAATGTGTGTGTGTTTGAAAACAATGACAATGTTCAACATGAATTAAATATATGATTAAAAAACAAACGAGTGTGAGTGCCGTGGTTATTATTACAATTTTTTTGGTCTGTTATAAGATAGTGTTTTGCAATGTAAAAATTCCATACACATGACCAAGCTAACCAACAATATGAAAAAAAATATTGTGCTTGCCCCCCCTCCCCTTTCCCTTTTAATAAGGTAACTTATTTAACACGTCTGAGCATGGCTTCTTCGGTTGTCTGGTTCTTTGCATAATTAATGATTCTACTGACAGCCCTTACTTAAAGGGAAATACTCAACATTGATAGTGCAAGTGTTCTCCCGAATGTTAATCATTACTTCCTCAATCATTTCTCCAAGAGATTTTGTTTATTTTAACCAATTAAGGATATAAAATATATTTTTTAGACTTATAGCTCATAATAACAAAATTAATTTACAAAATGTAAATGAGCTACAAAGCCTACATTAAATATATATATATATATATTAAAAAATTTTAATGAAAAGATTTGAAGGATTTTTCAAGAATTTTTTTTCTTACAATTCATTGTTGTCATTTTTATGTGGCAAATCAAGGTCTGTGAAGTAACCACATATGGTTCCTCACCTGTCTGGGGTAATAATTTTTCCAAAACCTGTATATGTATATAACAGTATATTGTCAAAAGTATTCAATCACCTATCCAAAACATTGAATCATGTGTTCCAATCAGTTCCATGGTCACAGGTGTATAAAATCAAGCACTAGGCATGCAGACCAATTCTACACACATTTGTAAAAGAATGGGTTGCTCTCAGGAGCTCAGTGAAATCCAGCATGGTACCACGATAGGATGCCACCTGTGCAATAGGTCCAGTTGTGAAACTTCCTTTCTACTAATCTCACCTGTTACTGGTATTATAACGAAGTGGAAGCGATTGGGAACAACAGCAACTCAGCCACGAAGTGGTAGGGGTCGTAATCACAGAGCGGCGTCAGGGGGTGCGGAGACATATAGTGCACAGAGGTTGCCAACTTTCTGCAGAGTCAATAGCTACAAACTCCAAACTTTATGTGGCCTTCACATTAGCTCAAGAACAATTTGTAAAGAGCTTTGTGCAATGCAAAGCATTGGATGCAGTGGTGTAAAGCTTGCCGCCACTGGACTCTAGAGCAGTGGAGACGTGTTCTCTGGAGTGACGAATCATGCTTGTCTGTCTGGCAAACCGATGGACGAGTCTGGGTTTGGTGGTTGCCAGGTGAACGGTACTTCTCTGACTTGAAGGTGAAGGAGGGGATTATGATGTGGGGCTGTTTTTCAGAAGTTGGGCTCAGCCTCTTAGTTCTAGTGAAAGGAACTTTTAATGCTTCAGCATACCAAGACATTTTGGACAATTTCATCCTCCCAACTTTGTGGGAACAGTTTGGGGACGGCCCCTTCCTGTTCCAACATGACTGTGCACCAGTGCACAAAGCAAGGTCCATAAAGACAGAGACAGTGAGTTTGTGTGGAAGAACTTGACTGGCCTGCACAGAGTCCTGATCTCAACCCCACAGAACACCTTTGGGATGAATTAGAGCGGAGACTGCGAGCCAGGGATTCTTGTCCAACATTAGTGTCTGACCTCTCAAATGTGCTTCTGAAGGAATGGTCAAAAATTCCCATAAACACTGTGGAAAGCCTTCCCAGAAGAGTTGAAGCTGTTATATCTGCAAGGGGGCGGGGCCAACATCTTATTAAACCCTATGGGTAAAGAATTGGATATTATACATATACAGAGGGGCCCAAAATGTATATACACTTTTTTTGGAATTTTTTTAAACCTCAAAGTGAATTACATTTATTTAAACATAAAAATTTGCAAAAATACCAAAAATACTTATTTTCTACATATACTGCATATGCTTTTCCTGAGGTGACGAAACTTGCACTTGTAGCAACTTTTAAATTTCCAAATATGGTCCTCGCCTGATTAAGGGTTAAGTCACAAATCATTAAAAACTATTTTGCCACTCCAATTATTTTCATGATTCATTCAACATTACTGAACCATTTTAAATTGAATGGCTGAGTGATCCCAGAAAGTTATTCAGGTAAATTTTCATATTTAACCCTTTCATGCATGGTGTGTCCACAGTGGAAAGTCAGTGAATGACTCTTCTAGAATATTTGGAATATTTCCCTTAATATTTCTAAATTAAGGGAAATTATTTCTTGTACTCCCACTTGATACCCCTGCACCAATAGATATTAATTAGAAAAGCTAAAGTGAATATTTTTACTGGGATTAGTTCATATTTTCACTTTTGCTGAAATAACAGCGCTGAAGTGGTATACGTGAATTTTAACACGCTTTAAGTCATTTTAAGACAAAACTACATCTTTATCTGATCTACTTTTTCCATTTCTCATCTGTTCTCATTTCTCATCCGGATTTCTCATCCGATTACTGAACAGGCAGTGTATTTGGCTGACGACAAAAGAAGTACAACTTAGTGTAAAAACAACGCTTGTGTGAGGGTGAGTCTCTATTCTGTAAATTGGTGTGGGTGTGTGTGAAAGTCGTCCTACTCAGCAGCCGCCTTCCACCTCTTGTCTGCAAGCTAGTGTATGTGTCCCTGTGTCTGTGTGTGTGTGTGTGTGTGTGTGTGTGTGTGTGTGCACACGCTTGGTTGAGTGAAAGTCTCTATCGGTAAAATGGTGTGTGTGTGTGTGTGTGTTTCTGTGTGTGTCCTACACAGCAGCCCCCCTCCCTTCCTCCTCTCCTCTCTCTGGTCTCAATCACTACAGCCACAATTCTTTTCAAAGGTAACATGCAGGTTAATTCATTTTATTTTCACTTTATATTTCATATTAATTATTTTTATATGAATATTTTTGGGTTGTGGAACGAATCAATGGAGTTCCCATTATATCATAAGAGGGAAATTCATTTTGATATATGAAAATGATATATACATATACATGGTGGAATCTGTGAAGGATGAATTAGCTTCCCTTGATCTACCCTCTGGTTTCCAAGAACTAACGGACTTGGTCGGTCGCATCGACAGCCGCCTTCTCTCAGACAACGGGGGAGGGGCCACACATTCAGAGTGCAGGTCACCTTCCCTTCCTGAACCTGCTCCCGAACCCATGCAAGTAGATCGCACCCGCATCTTACCGGAAGAGCGCCTACGTCGACGGGAAGGGGAGAGCCTGCTTCTATTGCAGTTAAGCTGGCCACTTTCAGGAGATCTATCTGCTAAAAGGCAAGGCCCCCTAGTGAAATCGAGGGTCCTAGGGGGCCAGAAACAGGACACTAACTTAACCCCTCACTCCTGCCTTCCTGTCCTTGTGACAGTCAACAACAGGACCCACACTGTATGGGCCCTCATTGACTCTGGAGCCGACCAGAACCTGATCTGCCCCAGCACAGTAGACACCCACAAGATCTCATCCACCCCTCTTGAGTGTCCTCTTCCTGTTCAAGCTCTGGACGGTAGCAGCCTCAACCCCATCACTCATTGCACTCTTCCTATCAGTTTAAGAATTTCCGGCAACCACACTGAGACTATCTCATTTCTCATCTTGCACAGGCCCCATACCCCAATTGTTCTTGGACGCCCCTGGCTAGTGCAACATAACCCTCATATAGACTGGATCCGGAACATGATCCTAGGCTGGAACCCAGCTTGTCTGTCCTCATGCCTTCTCTCTGCATCTATTCAGCCTCCTTCTACTACCGATAAAGGGGAGTTCCCCGATCTCATCAATGTACCTCCGGAGTATGCTGACCTCCAAGGGGTCTTCAGTAAGTCTTGTGCCACCTCCCTGCTACCACATCGACCCAATGATTGTGCCATCGATCTTCTCCCGGGCACAGGAGAGCCAAGGGGGCGTCTCTACTCCCTCTCTCTCCTGAAAGAGAGGCCATGAACCAATACATTTCTGAATCGCTAGCAGCTGGAATCATCCGACCTTCTTCTTCACCAGCAGGTGCAGGATTCTTCTTTGTAGAGAAGAAACACAAGCCTTTACGGCCTTGCATTGATTACTGGGAACTTATGAAATTAAAAATCGTTATCCCCTTCCTCTCATGACCACCGCTTTTGAGCTATTGCAGGGAGCGCGCATCTTTACTAAACTGGATCTCCGAAACGCCTATTCAGGATCAGGGAAGGGGACGAGTGGAAGACTGCATTTAATACACCTACGAATATCTGGTGGTACCTTTTGGGCTAACTAATGCACCTGCAGTTTTCCAAGCCCTGATAAATGATGTCTTAAGGGACTTTCTGAACGTGTGTGTGTTTGTCTACCTTGATGACATTTTAAGCTTTTCTTACTCCTTCGATGAACACGTTACCCATGTCCGCCAGGTATTACAGAGGCTGCTGGAGAACAAACTTTTTGTTAAGGCAGAGAAGTGTGAGTTCCACCAGAAATCCACTTCTTTTCTGTGGTTTGTGATTTCTCCCTCCATGATCCAGATGGAGCCCTCCAAGGTCAAGGCGGTTACTGACTGGCCCACGCCCACTTCTAGACGAGAACTCCAGCGCTTCTTAGGGTTTTCCAGTTTTTACCGCAGATTCATAAGGAATTATAGCATCATGGCTGCTCCCCTTACAGCTCTCACTTCCTCAAAACTTCCCTTTCAGTGGAACGCTAGGGCAGAAGAGTCCTTTACAAACCTCAAATGGAGGTTCACTTCGGCACCCATCCTTTCCATTCCAGACCCCTCACTCCAATTCACTGTTGAGGTGGACACTTTTGAGACTGGGGCTGGAGCTATCCTTTCTCAGAGAAGCCCACAAGCTGCATCCCTGTTCCTTTTTCTCTTGTCGACTCACGCCTGCAGAACGGAATTATGACATTGGTGAACGAGAGCTACTAGCTATCAAGCTAGAACTTCCTGTTGACATTGTCTCTGACATGGGACCCCAGTTTTATGCACACTTCAGGAAGGCCTTCTGCAGATTCATCGGCTCTATGCCTAGCCTGTCTTCGGGTTACCATCCACAGTCCAATGGGCAGACCAGAGAACAAAACAGAAGCTGGAGACTCTCTGAGGTACATGACATCACAGAATCCGACTTCATGGAGCAGGCTGCTCCCATGGGTAGAATATGCCCACCTCATCTACCAGAATGTCTCCCTTTCAGTGCTGTTTGGGGTATCAACCACCCCTGTTTCCTTCTCAGGAGGAAGAGGTAGCGGTCTCCTCTGCACAGAGTTTTGTGCATCTTTGCAAAAGGACCTGGCAGAGAGCTCGGTCCCAACTCTTAAAATCAGTACAAGCCTTCAAGCAACAAGCAGATCGACGGTGCTCAGCTGCACCAAGATACAAGGTTGGCGATAGAGTAATGCTTGCCACACGAGACATTCCCATCAAAACCATCTCATGTAAACTATCCCCTAGGTTCATTGGCCCATTTACCGTCACCAAGATTGTCAACCCTTGCTCTGTCAGGTTATGTCTGCCTCCCACTAGCCACTGGATAAATCCCACCTTCCACGTCTCCCAAATCAAGCGCCTAGTTACCAACCCTCTATGTCTCTATGTCAACGTTTCCCTGAGACGGGGGGGGTACAGTCACGTTTCCATCCTTTTTTCCCCATGCTGTCATGTCTTCTCTCTTACGTGCTTATGTTTTCCTCCTGGCTCTCTTGCTCTTTCACACTCTTTTGACTTGTTGCACCGGCTCTGAACTACGTCACTAGGATTTTCCCCCGAAACACGGAAGTGCTCGACTGCTGGCACGCCTCGTTCAAAACGGCATCTGCAACAACCATGCCACACTCAGAGTCATTTAAATCAACTTTCTTCACTATTCTGATGCTGGGTTTGCACTTCAGCAGATCGTCTGGACCATGTCTACATGACATGTGGTTGGCTGATTAGATATCTGCCTTAAAAAGTGGTTGAATAGGTGTAACTATTGAAGTAGCTGGTGTGTGTGTGTGTGTGTGTGTGTGT
>JAQMYL010000009.1:955620-965627 GCA_030014365.1 Clarias pachynema
AGTAAAAACAGTTGAAAGTCAGAGGACGTTTCATTTTTTGCTGAGTCTATATATATATATATATATACTGTTCATTGATGCAGCATACCATCTTTTTTTCCCATCACATATCAAGAGATTGGCATCACAGTATAATATTCAAGGCAGTACAGCTCCAGGGTACACACAGCATCCTGTACATTGTGTGACAAGTGCAGTGTGATACAGTAAATATGCAGCACAGTAGTGATAACAGAGTAAACATGCGGTACAACAAGAGCAGGAGTAGATATTAACCAGCCTGCGTAAATGACTGTAAACATGACTATATGAATACACAAGAAGACCATCATGACCTGAGGATATAATTCCCACAAAACACGCATGATTATCAAGACCTATTTTCAATGGCAGCAATTTAATTATTAAGTTTTTAACTCATCTTTAATAATAAATATTAAACTCTTTAATAAAAAAGTTACAACTGTCATGAGAAAGAATTGCAATTACAAAGCTGGGGGACAGATTCTCGGTTATTTGAACAGTTGTTGTTTTCATTAATATTATTAAAATGAATCAATTGGTTCCCAAACACTGGGTCGAACCCCACAGGTGGGTCCTTGGAGGGTTTTTTTTATTTGGGTCATCATTGTTGCAATTTATGCCTGCAGCACACCTTATACTCACATGGGGGAAGTAGTCTGTTTTTCTAGTTTCCACTGTCACAGTTTCTGCCATAATTCTGGTGTATTTAGAATGCTATTAGAGCTAGCCACAAAAAATGCATGATTGGTTAATAGAAAAGAAAGACATTGAATCTAAAGAGTACTCATAATCTAACATTAAAGTCAGGGTTTCAATCACATAAGGGAAGTTGGCATGATCAGGAAACAACCAACTCCTGCTTGGCTACCGTCGACCAGACAGCAGGTAGTTTTTGCCATTTAGGTAGGATTCATTTTGATTTTAACATTCATTTATGCATTTTTTTTAACTTTTATCATGGTTTATAAAGAATGCTTTTTGTGATTTGGGTGGTGTTGGTTTGCCATTTTTAAAAAGTGGGTCCCTAAATTAAAAAAAAGTTTAGAAACACTGCATTATTATGTTCATTTTAAACAAATTAACATAAATATTAAAGTTCTCCAAAACAGCTCAGCTCCTTACATCACATCCCTAAAATTCCTTCTGTTTAACTTCAGTTTCATACAAGCTGTTTCAATGTCTGTAACTTTAAATCTACAGTAAATTAGCTACTGCCCTCCATGGGGAAATGTGGGAATGCATTTTTCTAGCCATTCCGAACACCAGGAAGAAAACTTCATTAAAAACACTGTACAGGAGTGATGCCAGGGGAGGGGGTATGAAAATGTTCCTCCTTCCTTTTTTCCTTCTTGTCTGGAATAACATTATAATAGGAGGGAAATTCAAACAGCATGCTCTAGGTAAGTTATGAACAAAAAAAAGTTGGGTATGTTTTAGTATAATTATTATTTTTTTTGCATCATAGGTGTCTTTTAATACAAGTTCTACATAATGTTCAGGTTCCAGTCCCTTGTACCAGAGAACCCGCTGTCCACTTTAAAAAATAATCCACTTCAGGGTGGGTCACTTCATCATACCACCCTGTTGCTAATTATTTTCCTATAAGAACTCTATTTCATTCCTCACGTATTTAACATCGCATAATCTATAATCATATTACATTTCCTAACATTGCCTAATACAGGGATGAGACTATTACATGGAGTGCATGGAGTTCATCTGCCTGTTGCTATGGTTACATAGCAGAAGATCCCTTTAGGATGTATTACAGAGCATTCCTCTCAGTAGTTACCACATTATAGGAGTAAATTATAGAAAATAGTAAACACACACACACACACACACACACACACACACACACACACACACACACACACACACTGCATTTGTGTGTAGGATAATCAAACATTTCTTGATTGCTTGTGTGATTGTGGTGAGTTCTAGCAGTAGTTCTAGCTGTAAACACTTAAGACAGGATAAAAAAAACAAGACAAATGAGACGGAATTGCCAACAATTGTCCTGATGGTACCATGAGGAAAGAAAAAAAAATCTAAACACTTTATAACCTCTCTGAGCCTCTTACCTGAATCCCTTTAAAACTGTTCATACATTTCACTTTTTATACATCTTTTATTTGACCTTCTTTGAATATCAAACACCAATCAGATGTGTCCTCACTAATTAAGAGACGTCCAGGAAAATTAATTATCAAATTTAAAGAAGATTTAAGGCTCAGGTTTTGTAAATTTGCTTATAAGTTATATCTAACACTGGCACATTAATTTCAGTAATCTCAGCTGGTAAACACAAGCTCTAACCAGTGATCCATATTTAATACGAGAAATAATAATCCATTTCTGAACTGATCATTCTTGATCTTTACTCTAGTATTAGTGTTGCCATCATACCATTAATGGACACACACGCCCACCTCATTGTCAATGGAAGCCTGGGGTTTTTTCATCCGCTTTCCAGTCCAGTAGGTGTTGGTATCGCATGCTTGTGCTGTGTTGCTGCTTCTGATTTCATAATTCCAGCTGCCTGCTGTTCTGTAATGTTCTTATTTAGTTGCATCATTACAAACTGCAAATCTACATTGTGACAGAATGCCGAACGGAATACTGATCAATATTTTGGGTGGTTTTGTGTATATTTTGGCAGCTTTTGAAGCGTCTTTGGCTTGAAATCACCAGCTAAATCTGTTAACGCTGTCTACTAGACTTTAGATTTCATATTTCTACTCATAACTGAATATATGAAAACTCTTTTACAGATACCTACACATTATACAGAGACATGTAAAGCATACAGTATTTTGTAGGGAAATATCTGTATTTTGTTTGGAAAATACTAAAAACACTTTGTTCATTTATAATCATGTTATAACTATTATATTAAACAGAAACACACAATTATCTTGTTGACTACACAGGGATTTAGTAAAATAAATAAAAAAACAGACACACAGACGGTAATTAAATAAAAAAATATATATGAAAAAATGATTCTGTGTTGGACGTGAGGTTGCACTTTGTAATTGCCCGCCTCCAAAATGATTTAGCACTTTCAGAGTTTACATGAGGTCACGCCAGACCTATTTAACTCTTTATGCTGTTAGTTCAACACTGGGAATTATTTTCATCTGAGAATGTAAACATTCAGATCAGATATCACTCACTCTCTCTCTCTCTCTCTCTCTAACTATATATATAGTTACCTCCTGAGATTCTTGCTTTTGAGGGGGGAGTGTTTGTGTTTGACATTGTCACGACGCTGGTTCTGACCTGTTAAACTGTGCTCTTCACTCCTCCACCCACCCCTGAGCAGCATTCCACATCATCACATTCCTGTGTGTTTCTGGCTGAACCTTATCTCTAATTCTCCAGTCAGCCCAAACCCGAGTAAACACACACACACACACACACACACACACACAGTGGTCCTGACAGGGATTTAATATAAAAGAGAAGTTTAATAAAAAAGTTACAAAAATAACTTTTTTTCCCCCATTTAAGCACAACTGATTCATCATGACTGCACAACGTATGCATCATCCTCCTGACTCATCATCTCCTCCCGAGTGATTCTTAATGTCTTTTGAGTGGTTTAAAATCTGTAAACGTGTGTGTTTTTCCCAGTTGCAGGCCTCCGAACAAACCAAACAGTGTTGGGGGGAAATTCTTGCAATATTGTGTGCTTTCCCATAAGTAACATTTCACTCCTGCACTGTCGCAACCGAGCTAATCTCCTGACCCTAATGTTTGTTTTATTCAGCATCCACATTTTTCCCAAACCAAAAATGATCCGTAACAAATTTACTGGTTAAAAGATAGTAAAGGCTTTAAAAAAAATTCACATTTCACTTGGATGTTTCGTCCGCTTTGTGTCTCAACACAGATGGAGGTGAGAATATATTTGAAATCTGGCAACCAAAATAAAAACAAATAAGATGATTATGCACCATGAAAGAATATTATTAAAACTAGTGAGATCTTTTCATTCCAATCATGCGTAGTGTGTGTCGTCTTTTATTGACTACACTCTACACAGTTTGATTGGTACAAAAAAGTGAATAATTGGCAACCAAAACCAATTAAGCAACAGGAACATCTGTACTTACAGATATACAAACTTATTACCCAAAGTACAAAGATGAAGAACACTGGAAATTTACAATCTGGCAACCGAAACACTAAAAACAAGCTGTCTGGAGGACAATCAGTAAAGATGCCTGCTTCAAAAGTTTACTGTGTCTCATAAAAGATCACAAGTCCAGGAACATTCTTCCTAAATAATGGGGTTAGTCATCATGTTTCTTTAAAACTAGACGTTAATGTTAGATGTTAATGTTAGATGTTAATTTATTTTAAATCATCCATCGTGAGTGATTGTTCTCAACTTTAAACTACACAGTATCAATAAAGCAATAAATAAATAAATAAATAAATAGGCAACCAAACCTTTAATGTTGACCACAATGTTAACCATTAATTTCACAATTTCCTCACCAAACATTCCACAGGTCAATGGTACCAGAAGTCTTGAATGTGTGTACGCACAAAAGTTTAGGGCTCTTGTCCGATTCCTGACTCGACACTGTACAGAGAAACAAGATTGGACATGTGAAATCTGGCAACTGAAAGACAATGAATTAGCTGTATAGAGACACTTCAAGGACACTTTATATGGATCTCATAAAAGATCAAAAGCTTTTCTCATCTGAGGCAGTTTTCTTACTACACAGTATAATTGGAGTTACAAAAGAAAATCTGGCAACTAGAGCTTTCAATAAGCAGCAAGATTTCCAAGAACTGCAAAAATATCTCTCTAAAGCCAGGACTATTAACTACGTCCAGTAGAAAACATTTCCTCATACTGTGAATAATCTGTAAATGGGCTTTATCTTGAAAATTAGGGATGTTGATGCCTGGTCATTGTGATCATGCTTAGTGCACTCCTTTTCGACACACTTGATTTGAATTCACACTACGCTGTGTGAGCAGACCAAACAAATATCTGGCAACCAGACTTGCTGGAGTAAAGCAAAAATTACATTCTAGGGCAGTACTGTTATTTCTAGAGCACAATTCCACTCCAGATGTCTGAAATCAGGCAACCAAAGATGAAAGGTTTCGCAAAGTTTGCAAAATCAGGAATGCTAAAATATTTCTCAACAGCTTTTAAGGCACTTGAGAGGCATTCCTGTTTGTAAGGGGTGGAATGGACGTGCATACTCAGCATGAACTGGGTCTGTTTATTCGTGGGTTTGAAATGTTTTCCACATCAAGGTCACATCTGAGAAAATCTGTTCCTTGTAAAAAAAAAAAAAAAAATGGTTTTCTAACATTTTAACAGTCTGGCAACCGCTTCACTATCAGATTGAAAAAGCTGCATATAAAGATATAAAGATATTTCTCCATATCCGAGACATTAAAAAGTCTTTAAACTTGACTTTCTGTCAGAAATCTGTCAACCAAATGCACACACACACACACACACACACACACACACACACACACACACACACACACACACACACACACACACACACACACTATCTATTCTGTGTCTAATCTGCACTAAACCCTGCTGACGTTAATCTTCCTAACCCAGTGACCTCATGTTCAAACATCACATCTGACCAGCAGATGAATTAGCTGTACAGTACATGAGAATATTCTTCGAGAATGTTCCTCTCTGACTTTTCTCGCTCTTTCTTTCAGGATTTTTCTAAAGTCCTGGAAAAGGTGGCTGAGATCCAGAGCTACATCTGGAGCAGATTAAACCCCTTCCCCCTTTTGGTTTGGATCCTCTCTATGCCTGAACGAGCTCCTACGCTTCTCCTCTCCTGTACTGTCTTTCTCTCGCTCCCCCTCCTGCTACTCCTCCTCTTCTTCCAGTCAGTTCTTTCCTTCACTTCTCCCCTTAACTCCGTCCCATTAATAAGGGAAAATGGAGCATCTGAGCAGGACCGTGTCCTCTGCAGGGTTACTTCTCCTGCTGGTTGTTGGATGGACACACAGTCAGACAACCAACTTCACCAGGTAGTGTTTGTGTCTGTGCATGTTTGTGTTTAAAGGGTCCCTGTGATCTTAAATGTTTATAAAACTATTACCGATTTTCTGACATAAATCTTAAAAAATATGAATTTATTAGATTAAAAAATTAATTAAATAATGGACGTCTCTGACTGAAGTTTAATAAGCTTTTGTTCAATCTACTCTGTGTGTGTGTATCTGAGCATTATTCCACCTGGATAAATTGGAAGAAGATGTAAAAATGGAGAAAGCCTTTGTTTCTGTGTGCGTGTGTGTGTGTGTGTGTGTGTGTGTTTTCTTTCCTAAATTGACAACTCATACTGGCAGATGTGCTGGAAACTTCTTCGACCTCTTCAGCCTGCAGGAATTTAGGGAATCTGCTTACTGTATGTCCTGGTCCAAAAATACCAAAATAGATTTATTTCATCATTTATAAATTTGCATATATATATATGAGAACCCCCAAGGGAGAAAAACACTCATTGTTCCATTCCCAGCAGAACCCTACAAAGTCATTACTGGTGTGTCTTAATATTCAATCTGGTCTGTTTTAGATTAAAGCTCATAAATACTGACCTTTTAAACCCACTTGTAGATTTGCTTTATTCTGTATTTCATTAAAAAAAAATCCAACTGCTGTCTGTATCTGCTGCCCTGTTTTTAAAAGCCTCCCTCACATTACAATATGTCAAAAACAATATCTATCTCCACCGCTAGATGTCAGCATTTTCACCCATAAAACTCTACACAAGAGGACACATTTATTTTAAAGGTCTGAGCTCAAAGCCTTCAGCAGAAATCTGTGTCTGGACAGTCTGCTGCAATAAGAAAATTATTACAGCATCGTGGAACTAAATATGATTTTTAAAAAAGCATCTTAAAGTTTATAACCTCCAGACCCGACTAGTGATAACCCAAAGAGACAAAAAAAAAAAAGACAAATGTCACATCCTCTGACCGAGCATCATCATGCCTCCTTACATTTGCAGAATTTAGTAGACACCCTTATCCAGAGCAACTTACATTTTTGCCTCGTTATACAACTGAGCATTTAAGGGCTACAGGTCTTGCTCAAGAGTCGAACATGAGCAACTCGATTGTGGTGGGGTTCAAACCTGGGACCTTGCTGAACTGTAGCCCCATGCCTTAAACAGTGAGCTACCCCTTCCTCCTTCACTTGCCCCCATCTTTCCTTCATCCTATTCCCTGATTGTCAAGAACAACTGTAACAAGGAAAAGCTCGTGATGCGATTGCTGCCCTTCCCAGCATCATGGGTTTCACTGTATCTCCTTATAACCATATGAATTTCTTGCTCCCTCGTTCAGTCAAAACCGCCTCTTTTTTCAGACTTGTGATTATTTACCGATCAATAGACCCATTTAAAACAGGCAAAACACTGAGGTCATACAGGGCTAGAGCACAAGGCATTATGAAAGCAAAGCGCCATCTCCTGCAGAACTATATTCTTACATCATCAGGTTCAAACCCCAGCACCACAAAGTTGTTCCTTAAACCTCAACTGCTCAAATGCATGAGATAAAATATAAGTTGCTGTATATGTAATGTAGATGCATGCTTTATTGAGACACACTCATCTCTCCAATTTGGGCAAGCTAATTCTAAATATTTCACCTATTTGACCTCATGTAAGAAGATCCCCTCCTCTATCTTGGTGCTCAGCTCTGCTGTTCTCTGGGGGGGGCGTGGCTAAGCAGCAGCTCATTTACATAGACACTGAAACAGCACATTTGGAAAAGGAGAAAATGTTTGAGGTATAAACAATGCATTATCTAAGGGTGATTTCAGCTGGAGCATTATCACACAGACATACACTTTGCAAGAGCTATGAGACCTGAAAAAGGAGACTTTAAAGAAATAGTATATTACGGGACTTTTAAATGTCTGACAGAGTTTGTGTTTTGTCCTTCCTGTCCCGCTCTCAGGCCGGAGTTTAAATGTGGAGGGAATCTGACCACAGAAACGGGTTTCGTGGGCAGTGAGGACTTCCCTTCATTCTATAAACCGAACAGCAAATGCACTTGGTACATCACTGTGAGTGTGAATTCATGTTTTTCTTTCAGTTTGTTTTTATTGAACAATGAAACAAAGTTATCTGAGATGTCAAAATCTTTCTTAAAATTAATTGACCAACTTCTAAAAAAGTACATTTAGCATGGATCTTTGACATTTAAAGACAGCACAAAAGTCGCTATATCAGCCTGATTGTAATTACTCCTAAACACGACTCTCATTCTATCTTGGTCAGGTTCCAGAAGGTCAGGTGGTCATGCTCTCCTTCAGGATTTTTGACCTCGAGGCCGACTCCCGGTGCCGATATGACTTCCTGGACGTTTATAATGGTCACTCAAACATGGCGCAGAAGCTGGGTCGCTTCTGTGGGACGTTCCGGCCCGGCACGCTCATCTCCACCTCCAACACTTTAATGTTGCACATGGAATCAGACTCATCAACTGGAGGGCGTGGCTTCCTCGCCCAGTATACTGGAACAAAACCAGACGAGAACGGTACTCATCACTTACAACATGCCATGAATTGATTAATTTACTCATCACTTACAACATGCCATGAATCGATTAATGAATCGATTAATAGTTATCGCTTGTGCAATGTTTGGATAAAAAAAGAATAAAGATTTCAAAGAATTGAAAGAAACTCCATAGACTCCAGAATGTATGGAATTCCTTTGCAGGCCTACATCATACCTCAGTATTTTGCTCGGTGCCTGTAGCAGTTTTTTGCTAAAGATCGTTAGATGTTAGGTTGTGAATTTTAAGATGAACGTAACAGCTGTGGTGCTGTAAAACATAAAGAATCTAGACTAATTAAAGAGAGTATCGCTTAGTATATCATTAAGAATTGTGCTTGGATTAAAGAGAATGAAAAAAACCTCACATTATAAACAATTTTATATCTGTATTTATTTTTCAGAGAAAGAACAAGGCTTCTTTTTTCATTAATACAAGGTTCATTTTTATTTTATTAAAAATTCTCAAAATACTTCCCATATATCTCTATATACAGGACATAATTTATATATAAAAAAGATAATACTGTATGCTAGCTGTATCCTTGCACCTAAATTAGCATCACTAATATTAGCATTTTTGTATTTTAAACCTGCCAGTGTTGCAACACAGTATTACACAACCACGATCAATTCTTAAAAAAAAAAAAAAACTATTGCCTTAATCATTTTCTCTCACTCAATTAAGACGTTGCACCAGTTTTCTGCTAAACTGTATTGAAATTTGACTTCCAGAGGAGCAGTTCTGTGGTGGAAAGTTTACAAAACCACAAGGCAGCATCCATACACCCAACTGGCCGGAGAAAAAATACCCATCAGGCATCAGTTGCTCGTGGCTCATCACTGTGGATCCAGACAAGGTCAGGACTGGTGAAGTGTTGTTCATAAATGAGTCGACTCCTTAAGTATCAAGAATGAAAATGCCTGGATGTAACAGGCTAAATCTCACACATGGAATTCTGTTTGAAAAATATAAGTCATAGCTGTTTAGTTGTTTTTTTTTAACAAGCGGATGTGATAAGAATTTGTGTGCTGATTGATTTTAGGTGATAGAGGTGAGGTTCGATAAGTTTGATGTGGAGCCTGACTCTGTGTACTGCCGCTTCGATTATGTGACATTATATAATGGAGGTGAGAGAGACGACTCGAGACTCATCGGGAAATACTGCGGTGATAAGGTGCCTGAGTGAGTACTGCTTTATTAGTATCATTAACATGACTAAAAGTGCAGTTCTTCATGGGCTTCTTTGTATAGTCATGGGTTTATATATATATATATATATATATATATATATATGTAATGAGTGTATGTATGTGTGTGTGCCCTGCGATGGGTTGGCGGGGATGTGTACCCCGCCTCGTGCCCTGGGTCTCCTGGGATAGGCTCCAGGTCCCCGC
>JAQMYL010000009.1:1035725-1048591 GCA_030014365.1 Clarias pachynema
AAATGTGTGTGTTTTGGCGCGTGTGTGTGTGTGTGTGTGTGTGTGTGTATATGCATGCCCATGTACATGGCTCTGTGTGTGCATGTGTGTGTAGCTTTGGGAGTGTGCCCTACATTCTATGTTAACCCGGTTCACTCAGCTGGAATCTCTCTCTGAAGCTCCTCAGCAGAATTAGCCAAATTTACCCGACTGTACGTGACTCTCGGTAAACTGTGTCAAGCCATGACACACACACACACACACATACACGCTATTAATGCAAGCGTACGCCACATTTCTACATCCTAATCTACATCCCACTCTCTTATATATTAACGTTTTCTTGCTATGAGCAAAAACTGTCCATGTTTTTTCCTTTCATTCTCACGACGTTTAAATGTCACAAAGAAACCAGAAAAATCCAGTTGCTTTAGCATCAGGGACTGAAATGCAAAGCCGTTATAATAATAATAATAATTATTATTATTATTATTACTATTATTTGTTCCCTTCTTCCCCTAATTGCTTGTTGGGTAACAAGTTAATAAGCTCTATTGAATCCCCAATGTTTGTGTCTTCGTTTATCACAAACTGACATCATTCGGTCATTTTATTTTAGTTGCTAACAAATAACGAGCATCAGACGTTAACGAGCCGGGACGTGCTTCTGGAATTCCTTCAGCTT
This sequence comes from Clarias pachynema, assembly GCA_030014365.1. Classification (NCBI taxonomy): domain Eukaryota; kingdom Metazoa; phylum Chordata; class Actinopteri; order Siluriformes; family Clariidae; genus Clarias; species Clarias pachynema. The sequence continues at coordinate 1,036,390 of JAQMYL010000009.1, forward strand.
CAGGATCTGGAGTGAGATTCGTAATCTTCGCGATTGTGAAAAAATGTCCAGTTCCTCCGGTGCTGGTGAATCCTGGATTCCGATTGGCCAGAAGGTTGGCAGCATGTTTGTAATGCGTTACCGTTTCTATAGCAACAGCTCGTTCACAGTGATGTGTGTGCCAGATGCTCCGTTAACAGTGTGAACAATTTGACCTGGTGAAGTTTAATGTAAATGCACCATGTATGGAAGGAAGGAGTCTCCAGTTCAAGCATGACGAGCTGCAAGAAAGCGAGATATGACAGAGCGAGAGTTTATAACTGATCCAGTGCACGAGCTGTTGCTATAGAAACAATAAACTGATACAAAAGTGATGCTGACTTAAAAAAATTTTTTTATTAGGTAATGTCTTCTGACCTATCAGAATCCAAAATTCATTAGCGCCGCTGCATGATGCCGGAGAAACTGCGGTCCAAATCACGAAACGGATTCTAATAAGTGACCAGTATTGACAACGTATTTACACATGTGACTATAAACGGATAAAAAGTCTGAAAGATAAAAATACGTATGTGTTTTATTTCTCTGGCATTTATGTTTATTACGGCTTATAAAAACCTTCACAGGTCGTCACGAGTAAATGAAATACACTCGGAATGTCTGACTCCCGCTGAAAGTCCTCGGTCTTACGGAAATTTAAGCCACCCATCAGAATTTATTGCTGCTTCCACACTGGAAAGTCGTTCCGTGTAACACAGAGTTTGCTTTATGGTTTTGCGCGGAACGGGACCCGCGCGGTCCAAAAACTTCCCCCTTTTGCCTCGTAAATCCGCTGAACGTTCTGGCAGCGGCGCTGGGAGTCGTCCAGGCACTTCTCGCCGAATGTTAGATGAGCGTTTATGATCTCGGTGGTTTCCACCTTCTCCCCCGAAACTCATTTTTTTCTAATTTTGGAGTCTGGAGCGCCGAGCGAAGAGACGCCTGCAGGTTTTTATGAGCCTCTGAGACTCCCGGGATGATTTTACCCTGCATGCTTAGAGAAACTCTGGCAGACCGGACGCTCTGGGGAAAAGTTACCGCTCGTCCAAGCAGGGAACGGTTTGGAGGATAATCAAATTCACACCATTTTCTCCTTGTTTCTCAAACGCTAGTCTGTGAGCCAGGACGTGTTCGGAGTGAAAAGTGAAAGTGTGTTCCTTCCGCTTTTTGCACTTCGAGATACGAGGCTAAACGGAGCAACAAAGCGGACGCGCGGCCTCCGTCAGGTTCTGTCAGGCTCGGGGGGAGGGGCGTGGCCACAGGGTTTGTTCTGTCAGTCATAGTAAAAAGAGGTGTGGCCTCTGGAATTGTTCTGTCAGTCACAGGAAAAAAGTTCTCGCACTCAGACTAATGGAGACACACACACACACACACACACACACATCCATTAAGGAGTGTTCCTATCTCTACAGGCCAGATTGTGTGTGTGTGTGTGTGTGTGTGTGTGTGTGTGTGTGCGCGCGCGCGCGTGTTTTGCCCCAAGCAGCCATTTTCAGGTCTTTCATATCTGAATAGAGATGGCCTGCATTTAAACTGAAGGAAATTGATTTAATAATACATATGATTATAGAAAGCCCTTCACACACACACACACTTACACACTTACACACACACACACACACACACACACACACACACAATACACAGTCCACCTTTCCTTCTGCAGTTGTGTGTTTTTATTCTTCAGGACCTAAATGACAGCTGTGTGAATCTCACAAAACAAATAAGCTTCAGTAATGACAAAAAAACAACAACACAATAATACAACAGAATTCAACAATTCAAGTAAACCAACATTCAGAAAACAGCTGGGAAAAGTAAGTACACCCTATAATTCAGTACCATGAATAACCCGAAGTAAAGGTTGGCTGTAGGTGTGTGTCAGTCTCTCACACTGTTTTGGAGAAGTTTTGACTGACTCTTCTTTACAACGTTGCTGTAGCTATTATTTTGTGTGTGTGTGTGAGTGTGTGTGTGTGTCCTGGTCATCACCCCTCCATTAGTATGAGACGAGAATCACCAGGGAGCCCCGATACGATACGATATTATCGTGACACCTCTGTGCTGATTTGATTTGTATTGTGATTCTGTAAGTATCCCGATTCTATATTATTTACAATTCTACACAATAAAAATAACGTCTAAGAATAATCCACTTCTCCCACACAGTGCTGCCTGTCAGTGTGTCAATAGCACTGTGTTTCGTTTTCACCGAACATCTTCACCTTGGTCTTGGTCAGTGGCGGCCGGTCAGTAAGGGGTGCTGGGGCGACGCCCCCTTAAAGTTAGGCAGAGAAGAATTCTACTTTACCATGTAATTACTTAACATAATAAGTATTTATTTTAGTCACAATATTCTGCTGTATTTCTTAATATTATTTATTTATAATAATAAAAAAAAATCTAAACTGTATTATGTTCATTTGTGTTCGTGTACGCGGGGCGCCGGACAAACGAGTGTCTACGTAGGCACTTCAATTTTTAAAAATCATGTGACTTGAGGCTGAGCTCTAATTGGATTTTTTAAAATCATCCTTGGGGCGGAGCTCTGTGCGCCCCGAACCCTCCCACTTTTGTTCTTAGCGAATCAATATTGTTTTTAAATATTTGGGCTCATGTGATTGGACCATTCTCAACGAGTCTCATTAACGCTCAGCAGATTGTTAGTTCATGTATTGAATAGTGATTGACGTGGAAGCAGCTAAATACAAGGTGACACAAAAAAACAGGAACTTTTTTACAATCCAATAAAACTAAAAGTGATAAAAGAAATAAATTTTATTCATAGTAATTGAAACCTAAAACTTTTCATTTACTAAACATTGATGGAATTTATCATTTTTTAAAAATTACGTCCTTTAGATGCTAATGGCTACCAATACGCATTTCAAAAATTCCCGTTAGTCTGTGTCACCCTGTAATATCAGAGGAAATTCTGTCATTTCTTTGCTAAAATACCCCTTCTACCTGATCTTCTACAGTAATTAAGCAGCAGTCACATGATCGCGGCCGAGCTTACACTTTCTTACACGCGCTCCGTGTTTGCTACTACGAAAGGAAGCTGCTTTTTATTCAATTCATTTTTATTTCTATAGCGTTTTAACGGTGGTCATCATCACAAAGCAGCTTCACAGAATCAAAAGAAAATCAGGGAAATGTGAGAAAGGCAATGCTGAGGGAAAAACCTCTGTGACATGACAACAGGAAGAAACCACCATATTAGCCACCTTCCCTCAGTGTGTGTCAGGAATGTGCTCACAAAGACCTGTAGGTCACATGATGGAGCTTTTGGGTTTTTCTGTAAACTCTCTGATGATGAAGCGGTCTGATCTTGGACCGAATTTGCTCGGACGCTCGCTCCTGGGAAGATCGGACACTCTCCGTAAACACGCACACAGTCCTCGAATGCTGAATCTGCTGGTTCGGTTTGGAGACGCCCTCATGACCCGGGAAGACCGATGAGAAGCTTCACAGCCTCCTGACGATGTGGCTGATGTCACTACTTCTGGGCAGGAAGTCCAGAACTCTCCAGAACATCAACCTGCCCAGAGTTCTGCTTCCATAGAGCCACACACACACACACACACACTTCTCAGTGATTATGTAATCCTATGCACACCTGTAGTAACACCTGGCTGAATAAATAAGAAGGGTTTCTGGGTGTTGGTTTACTTTAAGGGAAAAACTGACGCTGTATTGAACTCCCTTGTGTTTGTTTGTTCTAACCGGAGAAAAACTGCTAGTTTATAGGAGTTTCTGAGGTCTACATCATTGCTATTTAGGCTCTCATATATATATTTTAAACCAGCACAGAATTAAAGGAGGGTGTACTTTCTTTTCCCCAGATGACTGTATAGAAAATCTGTGTGCATGTGTGTGTGTGTGTGTGTGTGAGAGAGAAAGAGCGTCAGTCCTCCTTTGAGTTGGTTATTATTAGACTGTAGCCTGAAAGCATGTCCATCACACAACACTTACAAAATTCTCTTTCACATACTCTAGCTCTCTGTCTCTCTCACACACACACACACACACACACACACACACACACACAGAGGACCATGGCCTCACTTTGTCGTGGGTCATTTGAGTTTCTGTCAGAACGGTGTTTTGATTTCAAATTCAGAGATCATGGAGATGAGCTAAGGGATAAGACAGACAGCTTGTGATGGAGTGAGTGTGTGTGTGTGTGTGTGTGCGCGCGTGTCTGAGTGAAGGTGAGCCGCACAGCGATGACACAATTAATATGCCAATGACGTCGGTCACAGCTCGAATCCCAACAGTCTGTGGATGAAATGGAAGGACATGAAACGAGAAGAAATGTTAGAGAACTGGAGATGATCGAGACAAAGACCGAAAGTGAGACGAAGAGACATGACAGCGTTCAGGTGCCAGAATGTGGGCGGGGCAAATTAAAATGAGAAGCAAGAGTGAGACGTTGAGAGCGAGACGCCGATCAGAGTCAGTGTTACTCGAAACTATCGTAATATAAAATATAATTTATCAGTATCGGATGAAAGAGACGTGCAGTTTTATAACTGATCTCTGTCTTGTGATGTCATCAATGTGCATCAAACTCCTCCCACTGCCGAGTTTTCCTACTGACACTTATTGCTTGTATTTAACTCAGCAGTTGTTTTATTAATAGGAGTAGCAAATCAATCCAGAGACGTTTTATGGAACAGGATAACCGTATTCTATGGCGTTTTATAAGAGCGTTTTTATGGAAGCAGCAGTCGTATCCTCCTTGTATTCTGATTGTTTTCTAATAAACGTTTTTATTTCAAGGCTGAACCAGAAGGAAAACTTTTAATGCGGTAAAAAAAAAACAAAAAAAAACCTTTTGGAATATCGAGGCAACTGGCACTGCTTACACACGTCTAATCGAGTCTGCTGATCATAACGGATAGACACTCCAGATGGGGCGGAGCCTCTGCCCGCCCACCGCCTCTGTGATTGGCTCGTAGGGATGCGTGACTTAAATGTGGATACAGAAACTGACAGGATCACTCCTGGATTGACTTTGAAGTAAACAAATGAAGTAAACACTCCGCCGTTGACTCCGAGCGCTACATCTCTCCAAATTCACGTCGAGGAAAATCATACGAAGGGTAAGAACACTCACGGTGCCTTGTGTGGCATTTTGCGTGTACAAGGTGTGAGGTGGTGATGATGGTGTTGGAATAAATGAACAGCGTGAGAATGTTGTTCATTGTCTTATTTGTGTAAACGTGTTTAGAGGCGGAGCTTTGTGAACTGTAACCTCAGTACGACCGGTTCTTTCTCCTGATTGGTTAGCTGAGATTTTTTTTTATTCTCAAGGGTCCTCAAGGGTCACCAGTTTCTCTTCTGAGCAGAAATACAATGAGAAACCTTTAGTTGTCTAACATAAACATGTTGACACTGTCGCTAAATTACTTTTCTTTTGATTTGGTTCTCTGTAGAGCCGTAGAGAGACGGCGTGCGGTCGTCTGGAAGCAACTAACAACCAGCGTGAGGCGGGAAAGTGCTGGCGGTGTGAAGTCAGGGTTAGACGCGTGTAAAGAGAAAGACAGCAGGAGAAATCGGGACAAACGCAGGAGGAGGGAAACGCAGGCGCTTTTGGTTTCACGGCGACTGAAATAAACACGCCGAGGGAAATGTGAGCGAGGAGCGGAATAAACACCACGCAGACACACACACACACACACACACACAGATCTAAAACCACTCACTTCAATATTTCAACTGTTCCATCTCACAGTGTGTTTGTGAGGCTTCAGGACATTGTTAACACACGTACAATCCAAACATTTACTACAACTGCCAGTCTCTGCTGCAGGTGCGTAGAAAGTTCTGTAGTTTAACACACACACACACACACACACACACACACACAGTGTTCATCACAGTCCACAATTAAAATGTCCACAATATGTCACCTTTAATCCCAAAATGTATTTAGCGGACCGAGACATGTCTGCTTTGTCATGTTCGCGTCTTTAGTTACAACGCTAATGTTGCTAACACGCCCAGGAAGCATATAGCCTCCATAACTAGTAAAATAACTGATTATTTCAGAAATATGAATAAAAGACATGAAGTTATGGCTGTATGAAGTGAAACTCGTGCAGTAATATTAGGTTTATTAATAAATGAAAGATTTCCTGAAACTGGTTCATGTTAATATTCTTTAATCTTACGTAGCTCTAGATGTTACATAAACACCGATCAGCCATGACATTGACTTTCTTGTTGCACCAGTAAGGGGTGTGTCTGAGGGGTGGTGTGTATCAGGCAGCAAGTGAACACAAGTGACTTTGACAAAGGCTAGATTGTGATGAGCATCTCCAAAAATGCAGCCCTTGTAGGATGTTCCCGGATGTTCTGCAGGGGTCAGAAGGAAGGAGAACCTGCGACAGGGTCTTAGGCGGATAGGAGTCTCTGGTGCACATGAGGAGTGAAGGCTGGACAGAGCACCCATGCTGAAGGTCTGCAGAGGCTTGATTTTTTTTTTTTTGGGTTCCGTGGGCGTCATTTTAAAAGACAAAGGTGCTATAAGAGCTGCAGGTTGGCGTGGGACTTGGTGGCTCTGTGGTAAAAGCCTTGCTGCTGGACTTGGAGATTGTTGGTTCAAATCTGGTGTGTCCCTGATGTTGGGTGGACAAAGGTGGAGGAGAAGAAGGAAGTGGTGCTGGTGGAGACGTGAGGAAGAGGTGGTTGCTGAAAATGATGCTGGAGAATTCCAGTGAAAGTGTGGGTGACAGATTTTATACAGTGTTTCTATATTTATGCAGAAAACTAAGCCAATCCTCTCTTCAGGCTCCATAACCCTTTTCTTCTCCTACTCCAACCCAGTGGGGGGAAGCTGCCCGGATTTATCCCCCTCAGGTTATGCCCCCTGGCACCTTCCACTACTTCCTGAACCATCCAGACTCTTATCTTGTTGTCCTGGCTGGGGTTTGAACTAGCAACCTCAACCATATGAGCTACAGGAACTCATACTAGTGTGCTGTTTTATAGAGCTTGTCACCTTCATATACACAACCCTGAGCTACAGGTAAAGTAAAAAGCACAGATTTGAACCAGCAACATCATACAACAGTGCACTAACCCATACACGGCTGGGCAGGACAGGTGCGTTGAACTGGAGGTTTGACTTAAATATACGACTCAAAGCAACACAATAAAATTTTTAATTCTCACACATAAGACTCCATGATACTAACCCCTACACCACTGGTACTTACTGGGTTTTTTTCCTTAATAAATGACTCAGGGTTAGGGTTGAATGGGGTTTGAGCCAGTGACCTTTCAGTCCTGCAGCAAGTACTCCCCATAAACTACAGGCACTCTCACTCATCCACATGAGCTACATGAACTCATACTGTAGCTCTGTTTTATAGCACTTGTACATGTGTAATCTTGAACTACAGCTAAAGTAAAACCTGCAAAGTTGAACCAGCAACACCATACAGTAAAGACTGTGACACTAATCACTACACCACTACATGCGGTTAAACTACACTGCGTATCACATACCATGGACTTCCTCTCAGTCGTCTGCTAGCACCACTAACCAAAATACACCAACACACTCTGTACATCATTGCTGATTGGGAGGAGTTTAAAATGGTTCCATGTGCTCATTTGGGGAAATTTTATGAAGATGAAATTAAACAAGGGGTGCACTTATTTATAGATTTTAGTTAATTGGCTGTAAAGACATTTTAAACACACAACGCATCTAAACCACACTCCCTGGGACTTCAACCGACCATCTCCAGCATCAAGAGCCACCACTCAAACCACCTGCCCGATGAGGAACACAAAGGGGACTTAGATAACATCTGTCAGGTTTATTAAAAGCTTCACATCAGGAACCAGAGAGAAGATGTTTGGAATTGTTCAGAATTCTCATCCTCCTTTTCTTTATTCTCGCCAACATTCTTCTAGGAAAACTCGGGACCTGGGTGATGTTCTGATGGGATCTGGGTGATCTTCTGCTGGGAAACCTCGAGTCCTGGCCTTCATATGGATGTTAATCTGACATGTACCACCTACCTAAACAGAGTTAAAGACAGAGTTACACCCCGTCATGAAGACAGTGTTCCCTGGTGGCAGTGTCGTCTTTCAGCAGGATAATGCACCCTGACACAGTGCACACACTCTTCAGGAATGGTTGGAGTTCGAGGTGTTGACTTGGTCTACAAATTCTCCAGATCTCCAGTGGAAAGTCTGATCCATGGAGGCTCCACCTTACAACTTACAGGACTTAATGGATCTGCTGCTGACGGCTCGGTGCCAGATATCACACACACATACCTTCAGAGGGCTGTTTTAGTGACACAAGGGGGCGCTAGACAGTAATAAGCACAGGGTTTAATATTATGGCCGATCACTAAACTGTAAATATTACGCTAGGTATTTTGATACTAAAGAAATTTTATATTTAATATTAAATGTTTATTTAACATTAGATATTCTATTCTTAGTGGTGCTTGCGAAGCGAAGCACTACTATTGTTATCTTGCAGGCTTTTTTTTTTTTTTTTTCTTCCTCCTCTTCTTCTTCTTCTTCTTCCGTACAAAAGTTTGGCGCGTATCTAGTCCCGCACCGTTTGTCGTAGACCCATGAATGAGGTGTCAAATCGTGCGGCTTATTCGGGAATGGGGTGCTATGACTATTCTAAGGGGTGGGTGGTTAATTGCCCCGAAAAGTCCCATAGACTTAACATTGGGACCAACATCAACTGTGACATCATAGCTATGACTATGATGCCACGGCAAGTACCACTCACATTTTCTTCAGGAAATGTGCCTCTCTAGTTATTATTATTATTAGTCATATTGAAATATAACACTGCGAAGCTAACAATGTTTATCTTGTAGCTAATATGAAGCTCTACGTTGCTCAATTATGTTGAAATCTTTCATGTAAACTGTGTAAAAAATATACACAATGATCGGGAACCTCAACGTTTCTCTCAGATGTGATGAAAAACCTGAAAAATAATACTGAGAACGACTGAAAACACACCACCATCACATTTAGCATTGACCAGCATGAACTAACTAAGCCCCGCCCCCACACCTGAGCCTGAGTGTGTGCTGGTGACATCAAACTCTCTGCCGAGGAAGAAAGTGATTCAGTCTGTGTGTGTGTGTGTGTGTGTGTGTGGGATGATTTATTCACACAAATTTAGTGTAACATGATCAACTATGGGCTATAAGCTTTCATTACATGTTAGCAGCATTAGCCTTGTAGAACACCAACGATGCATACTTTTACACACACACACACACGCACACACACATGCACACACACATATAACGTGTTCCGGTCGATCAAGCGTGCGCATGATAAGGAGATGTTTCAGTGAAGACAGAAATAGTCTTCAGTCTTTAAGTGTGTGTGTGTGTGTGTGTGTGTGTGTGTGTGTGTGTGTGTGTGGGACTGTGAGAGTTTTCCAGGTTCCTCCTCATACTTTGTAGTAGATGTTGGCGGGACTCTGAGGAGGCATCTCCTGTACGATGTAGACCGGATGTCCATAATCGCCGCTGACCTTCTCATAGTGCGGGCAGTAGGCGGAGTCAGAAGTCCGCAGCGGGATGATGATGTCACTGGGCTCTGTGCCGCCGGTGATGTTTCCCCCTGACATGACTCCGGTGTTTCCTGTCATGTTGGCCCCGCACCTTCTGGGAGTGAGGGCTGGGAGAGACCGGCTGGGGCGCTGTGTTTCCGAGTGTTTGGCTTTCCTCCTGCGGTAACACACCACCCCGATCACCACGGCGACCAGGAGCAGGACAAAGGTTCCGCCCACTGCACTGAAGATCACCACGGCGAGTGAGGAAGAGATGGAGCCGTCGCCTGTATCTATGCCTCCTGTCTCGGGCCTGTTCACGATGTTCGGGGAGTCCGTGCCTTGATCTAAGAGAGAGAGAGAGAGAGAGAGAGAGAGAGAGACAGGTGAGAGACAGAGAGGTAAGGCAGACATTGGTGAGAAGGATGGAGTGATAGAGACAGACATGTGAGGTAGGTAATGAGTGCATGAGAAAGAGACAGGTGAGATTAACAGACGGACAGGCGGGACAGAAGAGAAAGATGGAGTGATGGAGACAGAGACAGGTGAGGCAAGTAATGAAAGCGTAAAAAAGAGACAGGTGAGAGAGTGAGACAGGTGAAGTTAACAGCGAGACATATGTGAGGTAGGTAGTGAGTGAATGAGAAAAAGACAGGGGTGGTTAACAGAGAGACAGGTGAGGGAGTGAGACAGGAGAGATTAACAGAGAGACAGGTGAGGGAGTGAGACAGGTTAGATTAACAGAGAGACAGGTGAGGGAGTGAGACAGGTGAGATTAAAAGAGACACAGGAGAGGAAGTGAGGCAGGTGAGGTAGGTAGTGAGTGCAAAAAAGAGAAAAAGACATGTGAGGTTAAAAGAGAAACAGATGAGAAATATGGAGTGCATAAGACAGAAACAGGCGAGCTTAACAGAGAGACAGGTGAGAGTGAGACAGGTGAGGGAAACATAGAGGGAGATCAACCTGAAGATTTGCTGCTGGAGCGACCGGGATCGAGTTTTGGTTTAGGGGGAAGACCATATGCACCTGCGGGAATAAACACACACACACACACACACACACTACTATTAAAGGAGGAACAATATTACACAGAAACTATTACTGAACAGAACATGGTGGTGATGAAGATCTTCGATGATGATGATGATGATGATGATGGTACTCACTCTGTCCCACTTTGAGCACAACCTTCATGCCTCGTGTTGCACACGCCCCCCCTCTCATGCTGTCTAACCCCTGCCTCGTCCCATCTGAGGTAGCTGAAAGAGAGAGAGAGAGAGAGAGAGAGAGAGAGAGAGAGACAGGTGAAGTCAACAGAGAGGAGTGGGGGAGAGTGGTAGGAGCGAGACAGGTGGAGAGAGTGAGACAGGTGAACATTCAGATAAACAGACAGACAGAGAACAAGTGTGAAGCTCTTGCTGAGTTAAACCTGTGTGTGTGTGTGTGTGTGTGTGTGTGTGTGTGTGTGTGTGACCACAGTGGTGAGTCTTCCCACTGCTTTCTGACACACACAAACTTCTCTGTGTGTGTGTGTGTGTGTAAGAGAGTGAGAGAGTGTACAGCCTTTCATGACAGCTGAGCTCCTGTAGAGGAGAATGAAACAGGTCACACACTTCTTGTGGCACATCATGTACACTTACCCACGTTAACACACTTAGAGCCTGCAGCATCCACACACACACACACACACACACACGATTATAAGCTTTAAAACAGCCTGCTTTTCCTGATTCTATGGAATTCCAGCATTCTGAACAGGACTCTGCTCCGTTATTCATCATGAACACAGTGTTTATTCAATGCTGCCTGATGATGTGATTTGTGATGCTTGAAATTTTGTTTCAAACTGTGATGAATCATTGAGTCAGACCCAGGATTAATTCTGTGACTGTGACTCAGTGATTTGTTCAGAAAGACTGAACAAAGGCGTTCACACTGTTTGACTCTTTGCCCCGTGCAGGTCAGAGCGCTCTACAGAGAACAGAAAATATAATGAAGAGTGAATGAGGGAGTGATGGAGTGAGGGAGTGATGGAGTGAGGGAGTGATGGAGTGATGGAGTGAGGGAGTGATGGAGTGAAGGAGTGAAGGAGTGATGGAGTGAGGGAGTGAGGGACTGAGGGAGTGAGGGACTGAGGGAGTGATGGAGTGAGGGAGTGCTGGAGTGAGGGACTGAGGGAGTGATGGAGTGAGGGAGTGATGGAGTGAGGGACTGAGGGAATGATGGACTGCTGGAGTGAGAGACTGAGGGAGTGAGGGAATGATGGACTGCTGGAGTGAGAGACTGAGGGAGTGAGGGACTGAGGGAGTGATGGAGTGAGGGAGTGCTGGAGTGATGGAGTGAGGGAGTGATGGAGTGATGGAGTGAGGGACTGAGGGAGTGATGGAGTGATGGAGTGAGGGAGTGCTGGAGTGATAGAGTGAGGGACTGAGGGAGTGATGGAGTGAGGGAGTGGGGGAGTGATGGAGTGAGGGAGTGAGGGAGTGATGGAGTGAGGGACTGAGGGAGTGATGCAGTGAGGGACTGAGGGAGTGATGGAGTGAAGAAGTGAGGGAGTGATGGAGTGAAGAAGTGAGGGAGTGATGGAGTGAAGAAGTGAGGGAGTGATGGAGTGAAGAAGTGAGG
>JAQMYL010000009.1:1067937-1079221 GCA_030014365.1 Clarias pachynema
GCCTCGTGCCCTAAGTCTCCTGGGATAGGCTCCAGGTCCCCGCGACCCTGAATACAGGATAAAGCGGTATAGATGATGAGTGAGTGAGTGTGTGTATTTTGTGTGAAGACCCTGTCGTCATAAGTTTTCCAAACAACGTTTGAGTTAGAATTTTTTTCAGACGAAATGTCTGTCATTTCATGTATGCATTCGGACGGGACTAACATCTCCGTGTTTATTACGGAGGTAGGGGTGTCTGTGTTTCACATGTGGGCGTTGCACAAGACCACATGTCCACAACTACATCCATTATTGGTGCGCAAACTTGAATACCGGCGCGCTAGAGATAGTACGGTAGTTCAAGTTGACCAAAACACAAAAGAAAACGCGTTTTGAAAAAAATAAAAAATTTGGCAATCACAGACGTTCGCATTCGGGCGGGATTAGATTTTCTCCGAGATTGCTGAAAAACAGTAGGTAATTTGCTCTGGAATTTTTACAGAGTTCGTGTGAGAGAAAGACAGACATGGCAGATTCGGACGGGATTAAAATCTCAAAGTACGTCCGTGAAACAGAAATTTCTCTAACGACCCCCTGTAAAACTAGTCCCGTCCGAATCGGGTTATAGTTTCTAGTTGTGGTCTGGTGTAAAGTGGGTTTAAGAGGAGATTCAGACTGAAGGATGCTGATAATGAGGTTGAAAAGCTATGATTCAACCACATACTCTGTGTGTGTGTGTGTGTGTGTGTGTGAGATTATGGTAAGTGGTCATCGAGTGTTGTTTAATGTGTTTATCGACGCTGTGTAATTGCCTCAGCACCGCAAGATAATCAGCACATTCCTGAGCGATGACTAAACTCCTCGCTAAAGCACACACACACACACACACAGTTCAACACAAGTTGTCTTCTGGTTGTAGGGAACAATGGAGTTGTTTAATAAACAACTAACAGTTATTTAGTTTATTAATTAGTAATATTATTATTAGTTATTAGGAGTTAAATGCTCTCCAAATAAATCCTGATACACACTAACATTGCGTAGATTTAAGCAACACGTCCAGCGAGCAGTTCTCCAGGAGGAAACGTCGTATAGATGAGAGCGGTCAGAAGAGACTGGCCAAACTGGGAGGAGGTGATGGGATCCCACCAGATCATGGGAAGGCGACTGGAACTAGTATAACTGTGCTGAGCAGAATATCATCACCATGTCACAGCAACACAGGAAACCTGCAGACTCAGGTACCGCAGGGAGCTTTAGAAGCTCAGAGCTGCTCTTACTGCTGCTGCGAGACTCAAACACACACACACACACACACAAAACTGTGATGATGACGACTTGGTGATGATGACGAAGGTGATGACACAAAAACACTCAGTGAGAAAGGTAAAAGATAACGCTAAAAATAAATGTCTTGTCTGGAGGAGAAGTTCCAACTTTCTCTCTCGCTTTGTTTATATCTCCTGCTTCCTTCATCTCTCTCTCATTCTCTCTCTCACACACACTTACACACTTACACACACACACACACACACACACACACACACACACACACATCACTGGGGGATTTGGCTGATTCTCATTCTCTTTAACGTTTGTGAATAAAATGTCAGACAGTCTGAGCGGTACGTGAGTGTGAGTGTGTGTGAGGAGAGACAGAGAGAGAGAGAGAGAGAGAGAGAGAGAGAGAGACAGAGAGAGACAGATGAAGTCATTTGGGATAGAGAAACCGAGATAGCAGCAGTGGTGAGACGTAGAAAAAGACTGAATCTTTCTGTGATCATTTACATTTACTGTTACTATGCCTAGCTGTGTACGTCCTGTTTAAAGAGAGAGTGCGACAGAGAGAGTAAGAGTTAGGAAGGGGACAAACAATGTATTATCAAACATTTATTGGTGTATATGATTCAAAGTTTGATCACCTGTTAAACATTTTAAAAAAGTGGGTTGTGGGTGTGGTCTAATATTCTAATGAGCACGTTGAATAGACACCCACAGTGGAGACTCCGCCCACCTCAAGCAACTTAACACAATCAGGGTTAAACCTCCATGTAGCAACCATGCAGTTATAGAGATGCATAATAGCTGTGCTGGTTAGATTAACTCTCTCTCGCCACGTTAGCTTAGTTTTCTCTCGCCAGGTTAATTTTCTGTCGCGGTATTAGTTGAGCAGTAGATACTGTATAACCGTTTATCAGCCTATGCCTGTGGTGTAGATTTCCAATGGTCGTGTCAGACACGTTTTTTTTTTTTCGGTGTACAAACACCTCCGAGTGATCTGAGTAATATTACCCATAATGCCTCTGTGCATTCATCAGCCTCAACGAGTGAAAAGGGAAAAGAGGAGGTAATGAAATGAGGCGAGAACAAAGTGCGAGTGTTAAAAGATGACAAAATGAACAGACGACAGGAGGAATGAAGTGTGTGTGTGCTCGTATGTATGTGTGTGTGTGTGTGTGTGTGTAATCCTCAATCTTCAACCCGTCCATTATCCTTTCAAATGGAGAGATCAATCATCAGCAAACCTGTCCAGGGATTGTACACACACACACACACACTTTTAAGCTGGGGTCAAGTAGTACAATCCATTTTACAGAGCTATTAGAAGCTCTGTGTAACGACGACACGCACTCGGTCTCGGCCAAAACTCTGCCTGTGCTGGTTTATTTTTTAGGAAAAAGATTCATTTGCAAATGATTCAGTGATCCTAAACAAGTCACTATGATAAGTGAATCAGTGTGTACTGAAACCTTTGCCTTCCTGACTCAGTGAATCATTTTGGTCCAAAAGTCCAAAATATGCTCCAATCAACAAGTCAGGATTTGGTGAGGGTCAAGCCCGAGACTTCCTTAAACAGCGTATGAATCAGACAGTCATATTGGTCGTGTCCGAGACCGACTCATGCAAACAATGTATGAATCAGTGAATGATTTTGGTCATGCCAGAGTCCGACTCGGGGGACAGGGGTGGCTGGACACGATGGATATTTATCCGTTGGCCAATGTGCTGGGCGGCACATAGACGGACCCATGTACCATGAGACTGACTCTCTTAAACAGTGTATGAATCAGTGAATCATTTTGGTTAAGAAAAGAATCACTTTAATCTTGTTCTAGTTTGAATCAGGGAATTGTTCTGGTCATGACTGACGTTTAATCAGTGAATCTTTTTAATCGTGGCCTAGATTTATTCCAGAATCAGTTAAATCAGTTGCGTCTGTGAGTGCAGTGAGTGAACTCAAACTACTGTCTGACTTGGACCGTACCGTAATAATCAGACTCGAATTCGGGTGGCAGATCAGCCATAATCAAACTGTGTAGCTGAACAAATCAGTGAATAAACCTGAATGAATCATGTAAATGAATTGACTCAAATGACTCGTGTCATCTGTAAATGGCACACTAAAAAGTAGTGTGATTAGACGTCAAGATTTCATGCTATGATTAGTTTCAACTTTGTAATAAATCAGTTTAACACTGAACAACTCCACGAAGCTGACTGATGAGGCGCTGCACCGCGCATCCATTACATGCGAGAGCCATTAACACTGCAGTGCAAGACCAAAGAGGCAAAACTCACTCATGCACTGAACACGGTGTACACGCGTACAGTGTGCACGCGTACATGGACATGTCGAATCGATATCAGATCGTCGTACTTCCTCTCATTCAAACGTGTGTCCATCAGATTCACCTTTACTGACTCGAGCGATTCATTATTAATGTGCATTCGAGCCTGAAGTTGTACAACAAATTCCCCCCGCTGGAGCTCTCTCTCTGTCTCTGTCTCTCACACACTCACACACTCACCATGGGACTCGCAGTACATTTCCACCCACACGTTTAATGAAATCTGAATTTCTAAGAAATAATAATTATAACATGCAATATTAAAAAATATGCCAACAGAAGTGGTGTGCTCTTTAGTGCAGGATTTTTATTCATGTTTTAAGTGTAATGTTGCTCACAGGAGCTGATTGTTGTTTATTTTGATGCTAAGCACTCGTCATGGATAAAATATTTATTAATTAGTACCATTAGTAAAGTGCTCAGCTTTGTACTAGCTTCGTCAGAAGATTAGATTAGATCAGATTATTTTTTTAATATAAAGTCTAGAAAAGATAAAGTCTAGACAAAACTTTGCTCATCCATTTTGTCTGTCAAAAAGGACCACGTTCCAGTTTTGCGCCACCTAGTGGAATTTTAAACCCAACATGGCTGTCAATGTGGTCGCGAGTTAGACCGTTCTGCAGTGAGGAAATGGGCTTTCCAGTTTACTGCAATAAGCATCAGCATCGTTATAAATAAATATGAAAGCATGGTGTATGTGGAACACTTTTGAAACCCAGGTGTCTAAGCTCCAAAATATTCTTTGTCTGTATTTACTTGTCCACAGCGACCCAAAGGAATTATTCATTCATCTATATTTGCGGTATATTGTTCAGACTGCCACGAGGGGCGCTAGACTGAAAAGCACTCCATTGCAAGTAGGAAGTAAAGTCGCGAGTTGGGAACTGTAGAAACGTCAGCCCACGTGCACAGGATCGGTCGTGTCCGAGCGTTTATATTTGTTGCGTTTAACATGGACATGTCCTGTCTGGGCAAATCTGTTACCTTTTTTTCCCTTAAACATGCCACGGATGTGATTTTCTCTTCTTTCTGTCAGCACAGACGCATCCCATTTTGTTTTAAATCGCTTCCGACATGGATGGTCCTGTCTCATGCATCCCTGTACAACTCTCCTGAAAATAAGCAGACGGACATCCATGTGCTAGCTGTGTTTCACATCGCTGTCGTCATCCCGCGTTCTACTTCTTTCCTCATTAAAAGGAAAAATCCAGACCTTCCCAAAACTCTTCCAGACTCTTCATGTTTCCATTTTCTTGCTTACATTTTTAAAAGGTCAGTAAATGCATCATGACATCGCAAAAGGATGTGATGTGATACGCATTAAGGACTCGGCTGGTGCAGACGACAAGGACGAGTCTGAAGACTCTTTTTTTCAGGTCTGGAAATGGCTGCCTTTCCAAACTTAAACTCCAGACCTTCCTGATCTGCACAAGATCATCCTTCACGTTTCCCAGCATGATAACTGCCAGTAATATCTGCAAAAACAGCAGACGCTCTGCCCTTTATTTTGCGCAGACGAGCTCCAGGGCAAATCAGCTCTGTGATGAAGGCTCATGCTGAGAGGTTTTTTTTTGCCGCTGCAGTGATGGATCATTTTGCAAACATGGCACTTTTTGTTTCACTTCTCTTGTTTGAAAAATGTATACAGGTCATCTCAGTACAGCGCTCTGTTCACAGTCACAACATTCAGAAATGCAGAACTGGGGAATAATAAGTCTAGAGTCGTGTCTGCTTGTGAATCACTTTCCTTCCTTTCAATATGGAGGACATCCTGCTCTCCACTTCGCCTTCCACACCTAGGCTTTACCTTCGAAAACGTCTCACCACCACAGAATTAGTATGCAAAGCAGAGCTGTTAGCTCAGTGTGTCTCTGTAAGTGTGGGTGTGTGTGTGTGTGTGTGAGTGTGTGTGTGTGTGATGGGACGTGAGTAAACACATTGACCTTTTCAGAAACCCAAGGAACATCTTGTTGAGTTTGTGCTCGAGCTCCTTCATCTCGCTCCTTCCTTTCTGTCCTCGGTCTCACAAACACGTGACTCTCGTGGGCACGGCTGCTGGACTTGGGAATTTCATTCCATACTCTGATCCACGTGCGACGTGACTCTAATCACGTCCGGTAGACACATTTACACACTGGCTGCTCGGTCATCATCAGACGCCATATTTGGTGGATCTTGTCGTCTTTCCCAGCAGTCACAGGCATCACTGGAAATTAGAACCTCATGCTAATGGCTAACAGCATCTGATCTGGCATCTGAGTGTTACAGATGTGACGTGATGGAAGATGTTTATCAGAAGGCATGAAGGACGAGACCGTTGTTTATGGCGCTGCTGAGTTCTGGATGCTGATGAGTCAGAAGGTGTTGAGTAGATTTAACAGCCGCTCTGAGAATAGTGCAGGGGTACATCAGGGCGTTTTCACATTGGGGTCCCGGGATCATTTTCAGGAACATTCGACCCCAAGGTGGTTCATTTTGATCAGTGAGAACACACACTTCACTTCATTTGTTCTAAAATATAAAAAATATTAGGCATAGCGTGAAAGTTATATTCTTTGTTTTCTTCTTCTTTTGTGTTTAATGGCGGCTCACAAACCAAGTAGGTGCATACTGCCACCTGCTGTATCGGAGGGTGTAAATACACAATGAATTCTTACAGTTTCTACAGCGACAGCTCGTTCGTAGGGACTATATTTGGAGTAATTGACGCGTGACTGTTAATTGACGTTACTGTAAATGCAGCATCAGTGTCATCAGTTTGTAATGTTCTTAGTAACAATGTCAAATCTTTTTAACATCAAAAAACTTTGTGATATTCCACAAACTTAAATGTAACAATGAATGGATAGAAGTTTAACAGAAATTATTAATTATTAATGAATTGTGAATTGTAAACAGATTGCTGTGATGTAAGAGGAATAAAACACTACTTCAGGAGTATAGTGTGTTTCGGGGCTGTTATGGCTAGCAGTTTGTTATCCATGGACGTTTAAAATTATTGGCACCCCTTATAACCTGACACATGAAATCTTTTCAAACATTAATCTTCAAAAGGACGTTCTTCAAAGACATCTTTATGTTAGTTTGTTGTTGCTGATGTTTGCCTCGTAGTGACGTGTTAAAAAAAAACTAGCTAACTACACTGTTTATTGTCCTCATATAATATCAGAGTATTTATACTGTGCTGTTTATTCACGCTTTACACTGTAACTGCCATCGAACAACATCAGAAAACAAAGTGACGCTAATTAAACTAACATCTGATCCGAGCTCTGCGGTAAAAATATTTCAAGCGCAAATAAGATCTGGTCTGTGGAAAGGCAGAAACGGGAACCACGTTCTTTAGGTTCTCCAGAGCGATCACGTACCTACTGTTCAAGGAGTTCCAGTAGATGGGCTCGAGGTTGGCTGCCGTGACCGTTAAGCTCTCCATGAGGAACATAACTAGAAACGTCAAGGGTCCATGAGAACATCTAGAGAGATTCTGAGTTCCTCTCTCCATCCTGCAGAAGAAACCCGAGGGGTAACGCATACAAGAATCTGAAATCAGAGAAAATCAGAGCAAGTTCATGAGCTCCTTCAACGCTTAGAGCTCATTATCCTGCCAAGCGCAAAGTTCATGAGATCCTTCAAAGCATGAATTTAACCACATCCTTCTCCAGACCCTTCAGAAATATGAAGTTCATGAGATAGTTCAGAAAACGTGATGCTGACAAGATCCCTCACAGCAGTGAGTTTATGAGTTTATCTTCTAAACCACCAGGTTTATGAGGCAATTCAATTAACATGCACTTCAATAAATCCTATAGATGTGTACGATGTGTATGAAAACCATCAGTGTGAAGATCACACCTGAGCAGCTTAAAAAAAAAACGGCAATGTCGACTCTAATGAAGCGAAGTGTTTGCAATTCTTTGCAATGAGTTCCTCACAGGAGAACGCCAGTGATTCTTCTGCCTTGGTTTATTTTATAGAAAGAAAGAAACTGTACGGAAGCCTTTCAGAAAATTCTCCATCTTTTTAGTTATATTAAGTTCAATAATAAATCCGAAACATTCCAACGTATGAAGGAGATGATCTGGTCTTCATTTAGTTTCTTCAAATTCTGTTTAGGTGAAATTTCAGCTCTTTATTTTTTGCGTTTCTCTAAAACACATTTCAGCAAGATGAAGACCAGGTGTGGATCACTGAGGTGGAGATCTGATGATGATGATGATGATGATCCTCAGGACTCAGAGGAAAAGTTCTCCTTGACTTTTCCTCCTCAGATGAAGTTGAGGCTTGTGCTCTCCACACTGCTGTTCTCAGGCAATAAAAGGTAAAAGAAATGTCCGTCAGATGTTAATGAGGAAATACTGAGTGAAACATCGCCCCAGTTCGCCTCAGAAACACCTTAAATAAACACTAAATACTCCGGTAAAAACGCGGGAAATAATAGCGCTCGTGCAAGGGAGGTCGCGCGGCTCGATGTGTTCCCGCTCAGCGCTCGCGCTCAACTGACGCTGATGAGCGCGAAATGATTCACTTCAGCCTCCTGAGCGAGTCTTTAACAAGAGAGTCGATTCCTAAAGAAAGTTCTGATCCCGATCCATCAGTGTGTGTGTGTGTGTGTGTGTGTGTGTGTGTGTATATATGTGTGTGTGTCTCGCTCTCTGTCTGTCTGTCTGTCTGTCTTTTGTGGTTTTTTGAGCGGCACCTTCTTCACACGAAGCGCTTTGTCTTATTTTAAAAATATCAGAGTACAGAAACGCTACGGCGTTGCCGAGATACTGACCGTTGCCAGACGCAACAGTGACATCTTGTGGTGATTTAACGTAACAATATTTTCTTGAGTAACAGTGGAAAAGGAATATAATTTCTTAGAATATTGTAATAAATAAAAAAAAAAAAAAGTAAAGTTAAAATCATGGCCATCATTGTTAAATAGCGACTAGTTATGCATTTCTGAGGTATTTGAACACAAAACTAACTGGATTTTTTTTTAACCCCATGAAATGTACAGTGGTACCTTGGCACACCAAGGCGGTTTGACTCACAAATTTTTGCCTTAAGAACTGAAATTTTGCAAGAATTTTCCCTTAAGTGAGGTTTACTTCATTTACATTTCGCAATACAAATTCTTGCCTTAAGAACTTGGCTCCGAATTAAATTTGTAGGCCGAGGTACCACTGTGTTTAACTTCATAAAATTTATAATTACAGCGGTGGTGTAGTGGTTAGCACTGTCGCCTTGCGCCTCCAGGGTCCGGGTTCGATTCCCAGCCAGGCTCGATTTCCGTCTCTGTGTGCATGGAGTTTGCATGTTCTCCCCGTGCTTGGTGGGTTTCCTCCGGGTACTCCGGTTTCCTCCCACAGTCCAAAGATATGCAGGTTAGGCTAATTGGCGTTCCCAAATTAACCGTAGTGTGTGAATGTGAGTGAGTGTGTGTTCCCTGTGATGGATTGGCACCCTGTCCAGGGTGTACCCTGCCTCGTGCCCCAAGTCTACTGGAATAGGCTCCAGGTCCTCGCAACCCTGAATACAGGATAACGCGGTATAGAAGATGAGTGAGTGAGCGGTACCTTGGCATACAAATTTTATCCGTTCCGGAGGCGAGTTCTTAAGGTGAAATTTTGTATTGTGAAACGCATTGTCCCATAGGAAATATGGTACAGTATATGCAGATAATCTGTTCCAGCCACCCAATAATATTGCCAATATTATCAATTTTCAGTACTATAATCTTATTTTATAAAAACAATTTTAAAAAATGTAGAAAAGACATGTAAATGAAGTAAAATATGGAAAAAAAAAAAAAAAAAAAAAAGAAACCTCACTTAACCTTAATTTATGATTCCTCTTGACACCGGCTGCTTTAAAAAAACAAACTGAAAGTGACCCCCTTCTCTTCTTGCTACCGTCATTGCTAACATTCCTGGGACACATAGTGCTATGTCTTCACTAAATCTTGCACAAAATGCAAAACAAAAATTATAATCATTTAACTTAACTTGCTTCAATTGGCTTTCCACTGACAAACAAATTGTGAACATCTCCCAGAAGTATGATAACTTAGCCGGTGTTCGGTTATGCCAAAAATGCTGCTGCCGAGGCAAATTTCACGCAAAATTTTTGTTCTTAAGGCAACGTGTGTTCATGAGGTGCAGCGTTTATATGCTGAGGTACCACTGTATTATTATTAATAATAATAATAAAATATATGCTACTGTATGACTTAAATTGATAGCATTTGTATTTCTGGATTAAACGAACCCATGAACCAAATCACATAATTCACTTACAGGGATCGTTCAAAAGAATCTAATCAGTCTATCGTAACGTTCATGACCAATAACTGAACTGTCATTAATTACTTCAAAGTGTTGTGTATTTTTTTTTTTTTTTTTTTTTACTGTTATCCTCACTTGATTTATGTTTTGGATTAAGTGATGGCACCCATTCTACAATATCAGCTTGTACTTTGTTAAAACGTGTAAACATGTCGCCCTCTTCTGGTGATCGTTTAAGTGACACCCATTTTATAATCACCTGCTAATACCAAAGTGTATTCCTAAAATCCACTGAGGACCTAACCTGGGGAACATCCCCAAGAAGTTCAACACTAAAGCTTTTGTAAAGCTGGATCCACACCACTAACTCACCGTCTATATCGCTTTGTACAGGGTCACGGGGGCCTGGAGTCTATTCCAGGTGACTTAGGGCACTAAGGCAGGGTACACTCTGGACGGCATGCCAATCCATCACAGGGCACAGAGGAAACCAGAGTACCCAGAGGAAACCCACCAAGCACAGGGAGATCATGCAAACTCCATGCACACAGGAGATGTAAGGCAACAGTGCCTACCACTAAACCATTGTGCCGCCGCTGTACCGGTCATAATAAATCCACCTGCCTAATATTGTGTAGCGCCCCACGTGCCTCCAAAACAGCTCTGAACCATTAAGGCCTGGACTCCAAGACTTCTGAAGGTGTGCGCGGCTATCCGGCACCAAGCCATCAGGAGCAGATCCTTTAAGTTATGTAGATTGTTAGGTGGAGCCTCCATGAATCGGACTTCATTTGTCCAAAACGTCCCACTGACGCTCAGATTCAAATCAAAACACCTCCATCAACCGTTCCTGTAATTTACCGATTCATTATTTTAATGTTATGGCTGACTGGTGTGTGTGTGTGTATATATAATATAAATTGATTTCTCCAAAGATCTTTAAATCAAATAAATTTTTTATGACTTGACAAGATCCATAAAATGAATAACCGTGCTGATGAACTTAATGTCAAGCGTGAAATATAAATCTTCCTAAAACTTTACTTACAGCTAAAAGGAGGCGGAGCAAACACCTACAAAGAATCCAAAGAGGAAACAGCTTCAACCTTTAAAAACTTTATTTTCTGTTTAACATAAGATCTGTTTGTTCTTCTCAAAGCGAAACATTCTCCACTAGCCCCGGCCTCCGCGTCCACAGAGTCCAGGTGTCCATTTGTCTGCTGTCGCAGGTGGAGCGAGGGATGGAGTGAGTGGGCGGGGCTAATGTTTTCGTCTGCTAAAACAACTCGCAAACTTCGATAATACCTTAAAACTGTTGTAGCACAGAAACAGTATATACAGAGCCGACTGGAATTGACCCACAGCTTGGGGGATGGGGGGGGGGGGGGGGGGGGGGGTGTATAAACT
>JAQMYL010000009.1:1079321-1090584 GCA_030014365.1 Clarias pachynema
GGGGGGTCTGTGTCTAAACTGTGGATACACACTCGCGTGGGCTATCGAGCAAGTCAAGATAAAATTGTCCGCTGTACAGTTTAAGGCATGGCAACAAAAAAACGAAAACAAGGGGGAAGTGTTTCAGAAAAATTAAAAATGTACATTATATACACAAAAAAGGGGCGGAGCTTAAGGTCAGCTGGTAGGAGATGGTGTGTGAGATTTGACTAGCTAGATATGCGAATGTAGCACTCTGCTAGCGCTAGCTAAAATGAGCGTTACCTCCCAGGCAGTTAGTATCGTGTGAAGGTAAAAGTAATAATGTTGTAAAGCAAGCTAGCGCATGTTGGGTTAAAACGTCATGCTAGCTAGCTAGCTAAAATATTGCGATATGTGTTTAACTTAAGCTCCGCCCTTAGAGATCACATGACCAGGAAGAGAAAATGTAAAGGGAAAAGAAATGGGAAGGAAAATAGTGGGGCGCGTGCCGATATCACACACTGAGTTTAGTTAAACACTGTCGTGGAGTCGCTTCTAAGCGGCTTCGTCGTCGTACGTCAGCGCTGCTCGTGTCTCTCCGCTAAACAGAAGTGCGCTCATGTCTTGTGAATGCAGAGGATCGTGATTATAATGACTAACTGATTATCTGCACACGCCTTAAACAAAGGGAAAGGGAGTGTGTGAGAAACGGCGGGAGGACGCGGGTCAGAAACTGGAGAGACGTCTTCCTCACGGGAGAAATCAGCTCCAAGCACGGGGACGCTGTCGAAACAAAGAGAAGACGGATGAGGATCAGACACCAGGCTCACGTGTCATTCAGTTACAGAAAAACAATCAAATTCCTGTTGTCACTTACACTATAGCAGCTCTCTCACACATGTACACACGCATACACACACCTGCCTCTCTCTACTGTCTCTCGACAAATTAGTAAAACTAAACTCCTTCAGCTTTGAGTCATGTTATTGAATAACTCTTCTGTCCTGAGGTCGTGGCCAAACTTACAGTTACAAATTTACCTCGGACACTGGAGACTCCTTCCATACGTGTAACATAGCATTTAGTTTTAGATAAATGAGGTGTTACCATGGAAACGATAACATGATGGCAAGAGCATAATATATACCTGTGATATTCATAAAAAAAAAAAAAAAGAGTAAATACAATGAATTATCAGCTAAGTGACGAATCAGAATTCTATATATATAAAAAAAAGGGGGGGGGGGGTGGAGAATGGGACAAAACTCTCCTGCTACAGTGTGGCAATCACCAGGTGATTTACCTCCTCTCGCTGATACATGGTGCTTTAACTTATTCCTCATCCTCTAGGACCTGCAGTTCTCCCTCTCCCTCTTTCTCACTGCAGGTCTCATCCTGTAGGTAAAGGAACTTCCACTGAGATGTTCTTCACAAGTTCTTCATCCAAATCCGAGGCTTTTACTCGCCTTAATGTTCTCCAGAAGTTTGAAACATTCGTTTAAATCCAATGGGGTTCAGGACCAGCGCTGGATTTTTCCTTCATATAGGGAAAAAAAAAAAAAAAAAAAAAAAAGTCAGTTCTCAGGTTCATCACCTTTTCTTTCTCCAGAACACTGCACGAGGCCTCTCGTCCACGAGTCTTGAGTCTGCTTTTACAAGACGCTGCTGGACTCGTGCCTGCTTCTCTAGCACGCCGAGCGTCGTAGGAGACGCGAGTCCACATCTTGTGTAAAGTTCTCCGGGAGACGCCACGTCCTCAGGCATGCTCGTGTCCTTATTGCTGCTTCTTACGTATCTTTTTTTTATTAATTTTTTTTTTAATCCTAGTTTGTAAAAAATATATTCCACAACAAGGGGGGGGGGGGGGGATACGTTAGCTTTCCTCTAGATCACGTACCGCTGATGATGATTATGATGAACTTCAGCTTCAGGCTTTTAAAAGTCTCCGTTTCTACTGAAGATCTGAGCAACAACGAAAAAAAAAAATAGAAAGAAAGAAGAAAAAAAAAAAAAAGCAATACCTTTGAAGTCTCTTTCTAATTTGGAAAAAAAAAAAGTCTTCTACTGCTACACGGTGCACGTCCTTGGCTCCGGTTGGCCCGAGGTTCTCTGCTGGAGAAAGTTCTGGAAGAACAGCAGGACATTTCTTTCTTTTTCTGTCTTTCTGAGTAAGAAGAAGAAGAAGAAGAAGAAGAAGCAGCGCG
Source organism: Clarias pachynema (assembly GCA_030014365.1). NCBI lineage: Eukaryota > Metazoa > Chordata > Actinopteri > Siluriformes > Clariidae > Clarias > Clarias pachynema. The sequence continues at coordinate 1,081,487 of JAQMYL010000009.1, forward strand.
TCCGGCTCTGAGGTGAGCGAGGACTCGCGCCGGGCTTGTTGTGACGCTCCGTTACACATTTTAGGAATACATTCATTTGTAATAAACTTCCCAAGGTTGCAAAAAATAAAAAATAATCAAAAGAATAATTAAAAACAAAAACAAACAAAAAAAACACATACACACAAACACTAGACAAATAAAGGTAGCAGCCTTGCAAGTGCTCCAAATCAGATCTCACACACACACACACATCTTGAATACTTTGTATGCATTGATAAAAAAATAAATCCATCATTCATTTTTTTTTTCTTAAACAGCAATGAAAAGTAAGATTCTCTCTCTCTCTCTCTCTCACACACACACACACACACACTCTCTCAAAAGGCATTTAGTTCACATGTGGTCCCCCGAAATAGGGAGAAATAACGTTACACAGTTTTGTGGTGTTTTAAAGAGAACAAAGCTACACTATTAAACGCTTCAACACTGTTCACTCATTCGTTCATTCACTCGAAGTGTGCACTCCAGAACTTGACCGCGCAAGAGCACCTTGCTAATTCTCTAGCGTGCTAATTCTCTAGCGAGCAGAGGAACCTGGAGAAACAAATCCCAACGTGTTAGAGTACTGAAATGTTACGGTCTGAGGGTTCTGCCTCATAACAGCACAGTAAAAAAAAAAAAAAAAACAAACAAAAAAAACAAATAAAATAACACACCCCCTCCTGATCACACACTCGCTGAAGCTGGAGACCGTCGAGAAGTCGACAAGGGTGTATTAGGGATTGGAACGAGGCCCAAATATCAAATCATCCTCAAATAAACTGAGGAGGGGGGAGGGGGTCTATACAGCACCACAGACCCGACACACACACACACACACACACACACACACACACACACACACACACACACACACACATACAGTCTTGCTTTCTCCGTCTCGTTAAGAACCTACATACAAGTGAAAATCAGGTTAGGACACTCGTACGTCTCTTTCTCTCTCGTACGCACACACATTCTCTCATACACACTTTGTCAAAATACAAAAAATTCTCTTGAACAAAATAAAAACATGGCGTTTCCTTTAAACATCTCGGTAATAAAGTTCTTTGTGCAGACTTTTCTTCAAATCGCTCACACGCAATCCAAAAAAAATAATCAAACTTATCTAATATTTGTTTTTTTCTTTTTTTTCTTTTTTAAACACTTTTTCATTTTTCTTAAACAAGTGCAAATGTTCAAGTTTTTAAATTTTATAGCTTTCATTTGAAAACGAAACGAAAAAAATAAAATAAAAATACAACAAAATAATACGACAGTGTTTGTCTTTCGAGAGTGCATCGTCACACTCCGATCTGGCTATTTCACAAATGCGCGCACACGCGCATAAACACACACGCACGCATTCACGTTTGTATACAAACTGTTCTATACATAATATATGTAACCATATATTCACACGTTTTCTCAAATGGAAAAAAAAAAAAAAAAAAGACAAAAACTCAATCTGAAATATTGAAACTCTGTCTGTGATAAAGTGCAAGAGCTTAGTTAAGGTGCTTAGACACAGAGGTGTGAGAGCTCCCTCCGTCCCTCCGTCCGCTCACTGCTCCACTTGTCCCCTCTCCGTCCTCGTCTGAGAGATGGATAGAGTGAGAGCGAGTGAGAGTGAGCGAGAGAGAGAGAGAGAGAGCGGTGCACATTCGTCTGCTAGTTTGCTCCAGGTTAAGGCCTCAGGTAGACTCAAGTAAGGTTCTGCTGGATCAGTAATCCTCCACTGCCTCCATCTCGCCCAGCATCATGCGCTCGCTCGAGCCCAAAAACGAGTAACCTGGAGAGAGAGAGAGAGAGAGAGAGACACACAGCTCCTGAGACACAATGCAAGATGCTGTTACCCTAAAACAATCAGAAAAGCTTCAGATTAAACCTTTACACTACAATACACTTTGTGTTTTTGCCTCGGAATCGAACATGCTGGAGAAATTCATCCTCAAAAGAATACTACAGATAGTCCCCTACTTACGAACGACTTCCACTATGTTCATAAGTTGGATTTGTTGGTAAGTCTGACTGAGTCTTATATGCCTTTGACACCAATATACAATATAAAGCGTACCAATCCACCTGACTAAATCTTGTCCCCACCCCCACCGCCTTCATGTGGCCAAAAACAGTAATCATGCCTAAGGAAATGAATCTCAGTGAAATGTCTCTGCGCCTTTAAATCACGATGGGAATCCCGGATGCTATTTTATCTCAGAGCAAATTTACTCATTTAAAAAAAAAAAAAACCTCCAATGATCCGTTCCGCAACCCAAAAATATTAATATAAAAATGATTAATAGAACATAGAAAGCAAAAATAAAACTAATTAACCTGCACTTCACCTTTGAAAAGAATCGCCCGAATCCCGGACGCCATGCTGCCAGCTGTTTTCCACTGCATTGGACTGTGAGCTCTGCCTCATTGAGCATTTTCCGAAATTAGAAAATGTCCGTCCTGTAAAGCTGTCCTGATGGTGAATTATCCCATCATCGTGCTTTCAGACTGATTCATTACCGGACTTTTATACATTCACTTACACACTGAAAATATTTTATATAATTGTAAATATTGGTATCTGGTGCACTGCACAAGAGCTACTTCCATGATTTAAGAACCTACATTTTTGTTGTTAACGAGTCTCTGGGTAATCGGTGGCTAAGTAAGCAACTTGAATAAGAAGAAAAGAAAAAACCATAACGGTTTTGTCATGGTTACAGCGTGCACATGCCCCAAACCCCCCACCCTCACCTGTCTGGTCCTGTGAGCAAGTTTTTCCATAAAAATTTTTTCCATAAAGATTGTTTTCCTCCAAAGTGTCTGTGTGTGTGTGTGTGTGTGTGTGTGTGTGTGTGTGTGTGTGTGTGTGTGTGTGTGAGTGAGTGAGTGAGTGAGTGAGTGAGTGAGTGAGTGAGTGAGTGAGAGTTGCTTACTCAGGATGCTGGGATCAGAGGGGAGCATCATGCTGGGCTTCTTCTTCATTTTCCCGCCCTGGCTGTCGTACAGGCTGCCACTTTTACTCATGTGGCTCGTCTGGAACACAGACTGCACACACACACACACACACACACACACACACACACAGTTATTGTACAGTACGCTCTGTGGGAAATTCTCAAACACACACTGAACATAGACTGCAAACACTTTTGGTTTCAGTGTTAGGGTTAATACATTATCACATTTTTTATAAATATCGGTATCAGATGAACGCTCACCTGTAAGGGGAAATTCATATTCAGCCCTGCGATCTCCTTACACAGCTGTAGAGAAAAAAAAACACACACACACACACACACACACACACACACACACACCAGAAATAAACTTTGGTGTTGGTTTGACACACCGGAAAAGCTCGGTGACAGTACAGTGTTTGGTCATTGATTATAAGACGTTTATTTTAAAACATTAACACGAGTTAAAGCATTAAATGGTGGCTGCGACCGGTAGAAGTGAATAGTGACCTGCTGCTGCTGTCTCTGCTGGTTGGCTTTCTGCTTGGCTCGGCGCTCCAGGAACTGCTTGGCGAACTCTTTGGCTTCGACCGTGTCGCCCAGGTACGAGCGGATGAAGTCATGAACGTCGTATGGTGACTCCATTTCCTTCAGATACGCCACGATGGCGGGCACTAAACACAAAGCAGGGAATCAACACACACACACACACACACACCCTATATTTAGAGACTGAATGACGTCTCTCACTGAGACAGAAATCTTAATAAACAGAGTTTGGACAGTTGATGCAGCACGACGTGCTGATTCTCTACACAACCGTGTCCTAGACATCACTAAATTACACACAAAAAAAAGAAAGAAAAATAAATAAATTCTGTACTGTTTTTGCCTCTTTAGGGCCTAAGCAATATGACGACAACTCTATGACATCATAGTGTGTGAAGGGCCCGATTGTTCTTCTAAGGATTCAAATTTGTTGAAGAATTCAGGGCGTCTCAACATGCTCAAAAGGTCATGAGAATCAGCTGGCATTAGGACTCGCGACACGGAGCGTTCACACGGAACTTTGCTGCATATCTCATACACGTGAACGTGTGAAACCCGGTACACATTTGGATCTCATTGAGCTGAACAACTTCCGCTTTACATGTTATGGGCTCGACTCCCCAGGAAGTCAGTTATTTTGGGTTGTTTGTAAAATGCACATAATGGAGTTTAACAAACTTTTTACAAAATAAATAATAAACACTTTTAACTTTACATAATGTTGCAGATAGTTATTGCAAGCAAACAATATATAAAAGGTATACATACGCACTTTTCCTGTAACCATGTAAATCACTTTACACCCCCGTCTTTAATATCCGGTCTTTGCTCGTTATCCTGATGTACAACTGTCTGCATGTACGCGTGTCTGGTTCCTTACCATCAAAAGATGAGGATGAGTTGTTGGCTGGGTTGTTGAGAGCGTGCAGCATTTGTTCGCACCATGTGGTGAATCCGTCCTGCTGGGGCTTCATGCTCTGTAACAGCTTCAGCAGCCGGTCCTCTTCCTCCGTCCGCTTCCGACGGTTCAGCATGTACTGCTCACTGCTGCTGCTACACACACACACACACACATGGTCTTACTCTTTAATATAAATATTATCCCCAAATCCTGTTAAGCAATGTGTGTGTGTGTGTGTGTACCTGAAGGAGGGGGTACTCATGCTGTGCTTCATGCCCATGTTACGATGGTTGACCTGGTTTTTCACCACCTCGTCCCAGATGCCCACGCTGCTCCCGCTGCCGGAGCCGCTCATCTTCCCCTCCATTCCTGTCCACATTCCCACCGAGCTGTCACTCCACTGCCCCATCGCCAGCTGTGCGCACACACACACACACACACACACACACACTTTAACTGTGTAACAATCTTATTTAACCAAACTCTGCTACCGTGAGCGATTTTAATCTTGACTGACTGCCCAACTTACTAACATTCGAGTTATGGATTTCGACAGATATGAACGGACCGCGGGTATACAAACATTCGTAAATGCGAACAAATTGCGGAAGTAGCTCATCTGTATTGTGCAAAAATAGACACCGCAGTGCACCAGATACCAATATATACAATTTTATACAATATTTGCAGTGTTCTGAAGCCTTGAGCATGATGATAGAAAACGTCTGTCCTGACGGTGAACAGTCCTAATTTCGGATTTAAGAACAAATCTGACTTACGAACTCGTTCGTAAGTCGGGGACTACCTGTATTCCAGGTGGTTGCTAACCGGTTGCAATGGTACTGTAGATAATTGCTAGGGTGTCTCCAGGAGGTGTCTCGTAGTGGTTGTGAGGGTGCTAGTTTCAGTCTGATTTGTCACTTGAGGCAGGTGAGTGGGTTACTAGAGTCATGGTAGATCAAAGTCTAGACAGATTATGGGCAGGTGGTTGCTAGGGCATCTCTATGTGGTGCATGTGTTACGCAATCAAGACAGGACCGTCTGTGTGTGCGCGCGTGTGTGTGTGTGTGTGTGTGTGTGTGTGTGTGAGAGAGAGAGAGAGAGATGAGTGTCTCACCCTCTGCTGCTGCGCTCTCTGCTGTTGCTGCTCCAGCAGCCCGAGGTTCTTTCCCTGAGCTTTCCCCAGAGAGAGCGTCCCTGCCTGGGCCGAGCTCCACCCTGCTCCTCCCTGAACCTCACGCTCGCGCTCACGCTGCTGCTGCTGCTGACTCTGCTGGAGGAGCTTCAACAGGAGCTCCTGCTGACGACATTGCTGCACACACACACACAAACGCACACAAGACATTTCAGCATTCAAATGCGCACCAAGCTCAGTCCTGTAACAGCGGTGTTTGTCAGAGCGAGGTGTTTACGGTGCTGCGAGTGTGTCGATGGTTTAGACTCGACGCACCTGTTCCCGTTTGCGCCTGTACAGCTCCTCCTCCTCCCTCCTCTTCTGCTCCTCCTGCTGCCTCCTTTTCTCCTCCCGACGCTTTCGCTCCTCATCCTCCCTCTTCACCCTGAGTTCAGCTTCACGCCTCTCCTGCTGGAGCTGACACACACACACACACACACACTATTTAATTTCTAAAGTTAAACACACACACACACACACGGGTATGAAGACATGGGGTGAAGGTGATTCCCAAACCCGTCTTACTTTCTGCAGCTGCTCGAGAGTTGGACCCTGAGGTGAGGTCAAATCCCACAGACTGACCTCAGCACCTGCCGGACACGGAAAGAGAGAGAGAGAGAGAGAGAGAGAGAGAGAGAGAGAGAGAGAACCTTAATGAGATGAACTCTAATGACCTCAGAGCACGGTAATGATTTATTACAACACAAAACAGCATAAGAGTTCCACTTGAAGTGATCTTAATTAAAGTATTCATAAGAGTGTTTCACAGAGAGTTCTCAACGTGTGATAAAAGGAAGTGTTTTATTAGGAACACCATAAAACAGATTTATTTTTTAAATGCAGTGCTCTTGAAAGTGTGTTATAAACCACGTGTTCTGTTCACAGGCTTGTTCTGAACAAGGCGTTCTAAATACATTCTAAAAACTGCAGTGTCTCTATAAGAGGGTTCTACAAAGGGCTGAAACGATTCCTCGAGTAACTCGATTACAAAAAATGATCGAGGCAAAATCTTCTGCCTCGAAGCTTCTTTTAATTAATTTAAAAAGCTTGCGTTATGTTTTTGCGCAATTATTTGTTTGGCGTGACACAGCACGCGTCCGGCTGCAAGCCGCCAGAAAACACAGACGAAGAAGAAGCGCTTACGTCCCCCACAAAGCGGAAGGAGACGCAAACAGTCAGCTGTGTATTAATTTGATGGAGCGTTCTGTTGCGGCTGCAAAATGGAAAGGAGCGATAAAAATATCAGCGAGCCAAGAGACAGAAAGAGAAAATAGGAAGAGAATTTTGATTCATACACATTCATATTCCATACAAACTTAAATAATTCTTTTGATTGTGTAAAGCTGCTCTGCGACAATGACAATTGTTAAAAGCGCTATACAAATAAAAATTTTATTGAAGAGAAAACGACAGAAATTACCTGTAAAGGCTTATGTTATGCCTGAGCTGTAAATTTAGAAACTTTTAGTCCTGAAAGTTTAGCTGCACACACACCTTAGTGTTTTCGTATAATTATTTATTTTAATGTGTGCCTTAGTTTTTTTGAAATTATTTATTTGCAATACCTTTTTTTTGTTTTTGCATCTGGGAAAAGGCTTTAAAGTAATAATGTATGACACTGTAATGCACTTAATTCATCTCAGTCAACTTTAAGCTATTCCTTGTATTGTGAATAATGACAATGATAAAAATTATTTTTGATAAAATGCTGTATGCATTTAAAAAAATAAGTTGTTTTTTCTAAAAAGAAAACCAATTAATATTTGCTTCTCATATATTTTACATTGCAGTTTAATTAAGCAAAAGTACATTTTATCCAATTACTCGATTACATTTTTTGTAGAATACTCGATTAATAAAATAGTCGATAGCTATAGCCCTAATTCTACATGAAGTGGTCTAAACTCAGTCTTTACAAACGTTTCTAAACTTAAGTGCTGCGAATGAAGTGTTACAACATTACAAGCTGTTCAATTGCGATTTCCTTTTTTTTTTTGGTCTGATTGGATTTGCCTCAATTTAGCCGTTGCTGATGAAATCTACCCATGCATTCCAATCTGCCCTCTTACAGAAGTCACATGACTGTATCGGAAATGTATCCGATCTAGAACTGCAAATGAAAATACATCAAGTTCCTTCCTAATCTGTGAAAAAAAAAAACAATAATAATAATAATAATTTATTCATTTTGAATCGAGTCTCTTCAGGCTGGTGATGTGACGCAGTGTAAATACTCCAAGAGCTCTAAGTGGAGTGTTTTATAAGGAGTTCTCCAAAGAGAGTGTTTCTAAAGGCAGTGTTCTAAACTGAACGGTTCTATAAAAGGGATCTAAATAAATTCACCATAAAGTGTTCTAACAGGAGCGTTCGTCAAGGCTGTGTTCCAAACCCAGTGTTCTAAATGAAGTCTTCCTAGTACTGAGGTCGTGTGTACACAGTATGTGAAGCGGTGTGTGTGTGTGTGTGTGTGTGTGTGTGTGTGTGTGTGTGTGTAAATCAGGATGAACAGTACAGTACCTGGTGTCTGTGAGGATGAGGTATGAATGTCCCAGGATTCTGACACTGACCGGTTCATAGCAGGCATTATTCCTGTTTCACTACACCTAAAACACACACACACACACACAGTGAGTAAAGTAGCTGATCTGAAGTGATAACAGGATGTGTGTTTGTGAGCGTGACGGAGTTAGTGTGTGTGTGTGTGTGTGTGTGTGTGTGTGTGTGTGTGTGTGTGTGTGTGCGCGCGTGTATACCTGTTTATGTGCTGGAATCTCATTTGGAGCTGCTGGTAGAGAGCCTGGGAGGCTGCCTGCTCCAACTGCTTCTTCAACATCTCCTGGTCCATGTTACCCTACACACACACACACACACACACACACACACACATCAAAATTAGCAGAAAATATAATGTTTCACATATGCCCATTCATGTGTGTATTCCTGTGTGTGTGTGTGTGTGTGTGTGTGTGTGTGTGTGTGTGTGTGTGTGTGTGTGTCTCTCTCTCACCAGCAGGGGTGGAGGTGAGGGTCCCGGGGAGAAAGGCACGCGTCCCCACATCTTTATGACGTCCCCCAGGGGCTGGAAGCCCTCGTCACATCCTCTCTTCACCAGCAGGGTCATGGTGAAATACCCGGCCTGGAACCACTCACACATCTCCACTGGACTGAACGGGCCTGTTTATCATTTTATACCAGAAAATAATGTTTAAAAACAATGAGACAAAGACAAAATTTTAAAAAGATCAATAATTTGGTCAACATTTGGTTTTAAACTGCTTTCTTGTAGACCATGCGTGTATTTTTATACAAAGCACCGGGTCAGTAACCAGTGTTGGGGGACGTGACTTTATAGAGTAACTAATTACATTATAAAAATTACTGTATTTATTAGGGATGCACCGATACCACTTTTTTGAAAAACGAGTACGAGTATGAGTACTTGCATTTCAGTACTCGCCGATACCGATACCGAGTACTTAATAAAAACATGATT
>JAQMYL010000009.1:1138138-1162539 GCA_030014365.1 Clarias pachynema
CTGACACGCCCATCACTCTGGAATAGGGTCAGTCTGGACTCATCAGGTCACATGACCTTTTTCCATCACTCCAAACTCCAGTCTTTACCCTCCCTAACAAACTGAAACCTTTTTTTCTCAAGAATCTCACTAATAACAAATGTTTGTCTCATGAACACACAGCTGTTTAGTCCCAGTCCTGAGTTCTCATCGCAATGTATTAATAGCGCTGATTTCTGCTGTTTGTGTTTTCATGTTTATGTTCCTGCATCCATCTAGGAACCTCTGTAGTCCATCTAGGGACTGTGGATGGTGGATGCCATTGTATTTATTTCCATTTTGCTACTGTACTATCAATACTGATTAGCCGAAAGACAACGAAGACTATCAACATTCACACACTGGGAACGCATTTGTTTTGAACATGTCTTTGTATTGTGGGAGGAAACTGAAGAAACCCATCAAGCACAGGGGGAAACATGCAAACTCCATGCACACGGACCCCAAAGGCGGGAATCGAACCCTGGAGGTGCAAGGCGACAGTGCTAACCACTACACCACTGTGCTGCCTTATGTTTTACTATGCAAACACATTTCTTTCACAAAGCTGATGGTGCAATTATGCGATCCTTCCCAGTTTTGGTACCGTGTTGAAGAGTTCTCACCCCAGTTATTCCAGTCAGTTCAAATCTCCTTAGTTGTTTTCTTTGCTTGATGCAGAGTGAAGATTTTACCCTTCTGAAATGTCAAATTCATTGCTATCTATCTGCAGATTCTCTCATTAGAAATGTTGTAGATGTATCTCTCTAGATGTTTGTAGATGTTTCTGGGGAATCAGGTGACAATACATTACTATTATATAGTCTGTGAAAGATCTGTTTAAAAAAAAGTTAGAAAATATAATTGAAGGCTGATTTAATGTTAAATTTGAAGACAGCACAAAAAAATATAAATAAATAAATAAATAAACAAACAAGATATATATCCAAATCCTGTTTGTTACAGGATTTGATAGCTGATAGATTTGTCTCGATATCCGATCCACCATTTTTTGATGATACTGGTCTGGTATTGACCCGAACACTGATATTACCAATACTGTGGTGATATTGATAAGGCATCGACACTGATAGACGCTGTTCGTGTACTGAGATATTCAATACTGAGAGATTAGTGTCAATACTGACACTAATACCTAATACTAACATTGGCACTAAAACAAATAGTGACATCGACACTGACACTAATAGGCCCTGAAACAAATAGACGCCACCACTGATATTGGTACAGACAGTGACACACATAGACACTAACACTGATACTGATATACTGAACTGTGCAAAAGTTCATTAAATTAAATGAACATAGACATAGATTACAAAAGAAGTGGAAACAAATGTTTTACTGCGACAGGCTGCAAAGTGCCTACGGATACAAATTAACAACTTGTTACCACTTCAGCAGCGACCTCGTTTCCCCTCTCGTCTGTTCCAAGCACTCAGCATTCAGTAAAGCATGTAAATGTAAGACGTTTCAGATCAGCGCCATCACTGAGGACTTTTCTTCATGTTTCAATGTTAACTGTTATTCATTTTTATGTACACATTATTTTACGGAGATAAAAACAATCCAGTACCCAGGAAACAGCACGTCAGGTATCTGAGAAAAATGATGAAACACTGGATTTGAATAGGATTTTTGGAACTGTAAATATTTTAGTATATAGAAATATGATTTTCCAATAATTATTTTAATTATTATTATTATTAGTAGTAGTAGTAATAGTCTTAAAATATTATTATTATTATTATTATTATTATTATTATAAAACGCCCAATCAAAAAATATATAATAATAATAATCACCCGGATTCAACTAAGCAATTAGCTAAGAGCCTTCCACTGGATAATTACTGCGGTGATTAATACGGTTCAGCTGCAACAAGGTATTTAATCCTACCTGATGCAGTGAGGAGCTTCTCATATCTTAAACAACCTCGTCAGAAGACGTATCCTGTGGCCGTGGCAAAGATGTTACTCTGTTTCAGACGGGTCAAATTATTGTCCTGTCATCAAGCAAAGAAAACAACTACAGAGATTTCTGCAACTACAGAAACTGGGTTAAGAACTGTAAAACACATTTCACACACACAAGAGAACTACAGTACCTGATGAGTCCAGCTGGAGCCTATTCCAGAGTGATGGGCGTGTCAGGGTAAGAAGGGAAGCGCATGAAGCGATGCACCATCATGCATAGTGTCCACTGTACATGTACCTCTGGAGACAGTGTTATGATCTGGGGTTGCTTCAGTCGCTCAGGTCTGGACTCAGCAGCCTATGGAGCCTATGGAGTTTTCCTCCCTTGATGGCACGGCCATATTCGCACTTGACGATGACATGATTCATTGGGCTCAAATTGTAAAAGAGTGGTTCAGGGAGCCATAATTTTTACACATGGAGCATCTCTGGGACGTGCTGGAGAAAGCTTCACGCAGCGACCCGACTCTCCCATCATCACTACAAGATCTTGAAAAGAAATTAATGCGACTCTGGGTGGAAATTCATAAGCTCATCGAAACGATGCCACGACCGTAATCAAAGCAAAAGTCAGGCCAATAAAGTATTAGAGTTTGCCACCTTTATATTTTCCTGAGCAGTGCATCTACACTTTATATTTGAGTATGTTTATTACAAACTAAAATGAAAGAACAAATATCCTGTGGGTACTGGTGCCTCCGATGGTGACGGTTTCACTATCAGAGTCTGAAAATAAAAAGTATCATGTCATCTCTAATAAAGTGGTACAAATGACTTGAATTTACTTTTTATTATTATTATTATTATTATATATATATTTATTTATTTATTTATTTTTATTTATTGTTGTTTTTAGAGAGTTAATTCTCGGGGACGTGTAGTGAGGAATGAACTGAACACCGTATCCCTATTTCCTTTTCCACGTTGGAGTTTGTACTGAGGTTTACAGGGTGTTGTATGTACCACAAATTCCTTCATAATGTCTAAAATACAGCTTTAATGAATTACTTTTTCTTTCCTTCAAAGCCTGTGATTTTTATTTCATCATAAACCTCCCTTCATCGAAATTGTCTAATCAGATTTTTTTTTCTGCCTTATTTTTTTTGCTTCATCTTCACGCCGCACTCGAGCCGCACTCGTTCTCCGTCTCTTCTCTTCATCTGTCTTTCCATCGCTCCAAGACAATTGGATTAGCCAGATGTGTCTCTATTTAAACCTCAGCAATTACAGAGCACAGCAATGTGTGTTTGTGTGTATGTGTGTGTGTGCACACGCATCTCATATATACAGTGCAAAATCTCAGCTCAGGCTGTGACAATCAAGAGAACAGATGCATTTACACCCCCCCAAAAAGAGTGTGTGCATGTGTGTGCTTGAATATGTGTGTGTGTGTGTGTGTGCGCGTGTTTGTGAAAAAGTTGACCAAAAAAAGACATGCAGGAAAAATACCTTCGTCCCTCGGCCTGTTCGTCGCCGACTCGTCAGGTTTTTTAGTGAGAGGACCTGAGAGAAAAAAAAAAAAAAAACACCACACACACACACAGGGGGGAAGAAGAGAAAAGAGAAAATTCAAAAAGAGTCTCAATGAGTCTCATTAAAAAAAACTAAACAAGAAAAAACAGACAAGAAAAACAAGAAAAGACAAAAATCTTTCAAAAAAAAAGGACAAAAAGACTCAAACAACAATGAAAAAATCAGACAAACTAACAGTGCAGCATCACTCACTCACTCACTCACACACACACTCACACACACACACACACACACACACACACACACACACACACACAGAGCAAAAGCATCAAAAAGCCCTAATGAAACCAGGGGTGCCAATACTTTTTATCGTAGTGAGAAATGAGAACAAGGGACTCGTGAATAAAGCACAGTGTTATGACATTAAACCCACACAGGATTACGCAACATCAGAAGGTTCCTAGATATAGAACTGTACTGTAGATTTTCCTTAAATCTACCTGCGAATTACAACTGATCACCTGCGAGGCCACACCCCCCCACCAGCGCTCCATAATCACACAACAACAGCGTGACCAGCACGAGCTCACAGACGGCCTAGGCCGTTAAACGCATTATCTGTTCGTTCGGAATCACGTAGCCGTATTCGATTACGTCCTGGCGGGAAGAGGAACCTGATGGAGCGGGACACAGGAAATACCCAGACTTATTACAGAAAACAACAAAAACATCAGGTACGGTGTGTATCAGCCGTCTCTAAGTCAGCGCTAAGTGCTTCAGCTATTAGCAAGAACTATCGGTGTAACCTGTGTGCGCCAGTGTGTGCGTGTGTTGCTGTAAAGCAGTAAGATAGGGATCCGCTTCATTATTTACCCTGTTTACCTGTCAGCAAGGAACACACACACACACACACACACACACACACACACACACACACCTCTACTGACCACATATGGTTCATCACTGTCTGGGCTGAGAGGATGGACCGTGTAAAACACACACACACACACACACACACACACACACACACACACACACACACACATGCTATAGTCCTACCACTAGTTTACCGCCAGTTGCCATGGTTTCAACCTGCTAACATCATGTCCTTACAAGCTAGCTGAAGGACAGATAAAAGCACCCATGATAACATGGATCGAATAGGTCACATGTAACTTTAGTATTTCGTCCACCCTAAAAAAACAACAACAACAACAACAACAACATGCCTTTAATTGAGGTGATCCACCTCAACATCGAAAATCTCAAATTCCTTTTCAGGTTTACAGTAAATGAACTTCCTGATCTCCTCATATGCTGTGGTCATTCCAGAGTAAAACTTAGATGCTCAGGAAGGATGTTAGCAAAGATGTCACATTTTGGGGGTACAACTAATTTTCAGGTGGTTAGCAGTGTGGCCTCGCACCTGCTTGGTTCCCTTGTTACTCTTCTTTTATCCCATATTCCAAAGACATGCAGTTTAGACTGAATGTTTCCAAATTGCCCATTGTGGCAAGACTCTGAACAAGGGCACTACTTGGTGTGTGGAACAAGGGATCGTACATCCTTGTTATAGCGCACTAGATCTCCATTTAACACTATTTGGCATGCAACCCCGGAATAGTTTTTTTTTTTTAAGAGGTGATACTCGGGACTGTCCACCACCTCTGTGGTTTATACTCCGCACTTTTTGCCGACATCGTACCCTGCTCTCGAGTACACTCTGAATTTAGTGTACCAGAAAACCTCCTTACTGGGTACAATCACCTATCAGAGGGTGGGACATCAGAAGCATACATCTTGTTTTGTTAGTTCCAGGAAATAAATGATGACAGACCTAGGGATTCTTATTACCACTCAAGGATTTTGTACTTTCTTCGAAGGAAAGTTACTCAACTTTTGAGATATAAGGCCTTGTTAAAGTGGTGGTTATGTACTCTGTGGCCTACAAGGTATTTGCCCACCCCCTCTCTCTTTCTTTCCCCTCTTCCCCAAGATGCTGATAATACACCAAACACTTTACATCCAGGACTGTATTAATAATAATAATAATAATAATAATAATAATAATAATTGTGCAATACTTCCTTATCTCCCACTACATGTATACTGTATTCCACTGTATATACTGTTACATTTGGTTTTTAGTGCAATCATCTTTTGTTTGTTCTTACATTCTCTTTATAGCTGCTGGTCTCTGAGAGCTACCAAACAAATTTCATTATATCACTACAATGACAATAAATTCCCATTATTTTTATCTTTTAATCCAGTGGTCCCCAACCCTGATCCTGGAGGACCCCCATGCTCTGCACATATTAGTGTTTTCCCTGCTTGCCGCACTCCTGATATAAATCATCAGCTAATTAACAGCCTTTTACTGAATAGAAGTGGGTGATAGAACACCGAATGTGCAGAGCAGGGCTCCTCCAGGACGAGGGTTGGGAACCCCATTAGTTCACCACTTTGCTCAGCTGATGTTGCTACCCCTGTACACATGTTACACCCAGAGGAATGATACCTTCCAGGGTACTTTCACTTGTAGCGATGGTAACCCAAGATTTTTCAAACTTAAAAGACCTTAAAGATGGAATACATAAGCACTGAGTTTTCAATCTTCATGTCTGAAAGGAATTTCCATATGGCTCAGATGCTACAGCTAGTTTTAAGTACCTCTCCCACTACTTTAAAAGAAGGCACCAAAAGGCACCTCTGGGGGTACATTCACTTGTCATGAGGGACGGTCCCATTAAGGATACATGTCATAACTTTAGTTAAGCATCCGTGGACCTGTTTTCTACTTCGCTGGTTCTCGTTCGTAGCATTTAAGTTCCAACCGCGTAAGCACGACTAAGTGCTAATAAAGAGGGACCAGCAGAAATGCCTGTCTTCTACTCTTCCTCAGTCTTTATTTCAGTATCTGCTTGGCTCGGAAGCTGTAGCTACTCTCGAATACTACGTACACTTGGAAATTAGTGCACCAAAGAGGTACCTTTTATAGTACATACTGTAGTTCCTTGTTGCAAAGGTAGTACTTTAGTAAATGAGTGACAGACCAGAGAAGAGTTTTATATTCCCTTTAATAGTTTGGAACCGAGTCATTACCTGGATATATGTACACTTAAATACTATTTATACTCTTTTCACTGTAGAATCACTTGTCTATGGTGTGGTACTGGTGTTTGCACTTCTACTCGTCTGTTTTGTTGGGGTTGGCTCTTTTGTTTAGTAAAGTTTAGTTGTCATAACCACACGTTAAGGGGACCTCACTCACTTTGTTAATCATTTCCTATATTGCTTATCCTGTACAGGGTCGAGAGAGGCCTAGAGCCTATCCCAAAGGACTCAGGGAACTGCGTGTTGTACACCATGGGGGAGTGCCAATCCAATCCATCACAGGGCATAAGTACTGTACACACATACATGTACTTATGCACTCACTCACACACTACAAATGCTAATTAACCTAACCTGCTTGTCTTTGGACTGTGAGAGGTAACTTGAGTACCTGGCAGCACAGTGGCTTAGTGGTTAGAAGGGTCAATTCCTGTCTCCGTGTACATGGAGTTTGCATGTTCTTCCCGTGCTTGGGGGGGTTTCCTCCGGGTACTCTGGTTTTCTCCCACAGTCCAAAGACATGCAGATTAGGCTGATTGATGTTCCCAAATTGCCCATAGTGAGAATGAGTGTGTGAGTGTGTCTAAGTGTGTCTTAGGGCACCCTGCCCCGTGCCCTAAATCTCCTGTTATAGACTCCAAGCCCCCAATGACCCTGTATACAGGATAAAGCGGTGTAGATGATGAACGAGTAAGTGAATGAGCATGTAGACTCAAGGCCGCCTTGAGACTACATGCTCATTCACTTACTCACATTGGGGAATTGAACCCACAACCCTGGAGTTTTGGAGCCACACCACTAGGCCACCGTGCCGCCTTAAAGAGGATTTATTATTCAAAACTAACTTTTTTCAACATTAAGATGGATCTCCAAATAAAAAAACATGAGAAAAAAAGCCAATAAGACAATTCCCATATTGTGATGTCATATAGGAAGAGCCCCTCAGCCGGCTTGTTGTTCATCTCGGTTATCTCTGGGGCTAATCAGTTACTCAGTTCCATAGCCTCTGACATGGCACATAGAGATGAGCAGTGAAATAAAGGAGAACAATGCATTATACGAAGGGTATTTCAGCTGGGGCATTAACACACACACACACACACACACACACACACACACACACACACTGTGGGGAGGAGCTCTAACACCTGTATTGCTAAAGGAATATTAAAATATGGGACCTTTAAGTATCATTAATACTTTCAGGACCTTTCACGTATGCAAGCTCTTATCACAGTGATGGAATCCTCAAGACTAGAAGATGAAAGACATGACTATTCCTTTTCAGACTTCCGAACTGATGGATTTCATTGTCCAGACACAGTAACCAGTCTCTAAAGGATAGGGACCAAAAAGGCATTTTCACAGGATCCTACACTTTAAAATGACGAGACTTTAAGGACCCCTGTTGTACCTTTAAATGTGTTTCTGTCAACTGAACACAAATAAGTTTGTACAGTACCTTTTTAAACTGTGCGCCAGCTATCTTTAGTTTCGAGCATAAGGTAGAGCATATGTGTTTGCTTACACACATACGCACACTCACACACACACACACACACACACACACACACACACACACACACACACACACACACACTGCTCTCTGTCACTGCCTTGTTTAATTGGAGCCATAGTGGTCGAACAACGCTCACAAACTCTCTCGGGTCTGGCGGACCACCACACAAACACATGCAAGACTTCTAATAGGGAAACCTCACACACGGGGACATACACATATATACACACACACACACACACGGATAAACACACACAAACTTTCCCAGCAGCACTTAAAGAGCAGCAAGCGATCAATGCCGGGCCAATTCAACGTCTCAAAACACCTCTTCTGGGAAACGTCTCAGAGAGAGAGACGGCTAGACGCTATTACAATGTACGTATATGAGTGCGAGTGTGTATGTGTGAAAGATAGATGGATAGGTATAGATTAAGCTCTGACCACATCAGCACTTTAGCAGTGTGTTTGAGTGCACTTTAATTGCTTTAAATGGAGTTCTCCATCAGTGTGTGCCAGTGCGTGTGAGCGTGTATTTATTACTCTATGGGGACATTTGGAGGGTCTCTGGGAAAAAACAAAACAAAACATATAAGATACTGTGTTTGCATTCAGAGCAAAGCCTTCAGCATACACTGT
The DNA here is from genome assembly GCA_030014365.1 of Clarias pachynema. Taxonomy (NCBI): domain Eukaryota; kingdom Metazoa; phylum Chordata; class Actinopteri; order Siluriformes; family Clariidae; genus Clarias; species Clarias pachynema. The sequence goes on from JAQMYL010000009.1 coordinate 1,146,899, forward strand.
TCAGCCATAAAATGAAAACCACTAAGACGAGATGTGAATAATATCGATCATCTCATTAGAGTGGCACCAGTCAGAGGGTGGGGTGCAGCAGGCAGCAAGCAAACAGTCAGTTTACGAAGTACGATATGTTAGAAGCTGAAAAACATGGGGAGACGTAAGTATTCGAGCGACTTTGACAAAGGATAAATTGTGTCTCCAACCGATATTTCCGGTCTGCAGTGGTTAGTACCTACCAAAAGTGCTCCAAGGAAGGACAACTGGTGAACCTGAGACAGGGTCATGGGCACTCAAGGTTCACTGATGTGTATGAAAAGTGAATGCTGGCTTGAAAAGTGAAGTCCGATCCAATACAAGAGCTACTGTGGCACAGACTGCTGAAAAAGTGAACGCTGGCTCTGACAGAAAGGAGTCAGAACACATAGTGCATCTCAGTTCGTTGTGTATGGAGCTGCGTAGCTGCAGACTGGTCAGGGTGCCCATGCTCTGGGTAATATTCTGCTGGGAAACCTCAGGTCCTTGGACACATCCCACCTGCCTAATCATTGTTGTTCAAGTTACACACCTTCATGGAAATGGTGTCCCCTGATGGCAGTGGCCTCTTTCAATAGGATGATGTGGCCTGACACAGTTCAGGAATGATTTGAGGAACATGACAAAGAGATTGAGGTGAGAAATCCCTCAATGAAAAACATTTCTTCTTTTTAATGAACTGATATTTTCTCCAAAGATGCAACCCAAACAGAAGCATTTTAATATTCCTAGGAATTGTTCTAAATGGTCCTAAGGTTATGATCCATTGGGCCAGCGAAAAACATATCTTAGAACATCCTCAACTGTCTCAAATAAAACACCCTCATTAAACCTAATTCTGGTCAAGGTCATGGTGGACATAAAGTGAAGTTTATCCTGGGAATACTCAGAGTGAGCTGGAAACTAGTGGTTGGAATGCTAGTTCACTGCACTGCACAACACACACTCATTCCCATACTAATCCACTTCTAAGTGTAATTTAAACAGACCCATCCACAAACATATTTTTTGGAGCATGGCAGGCTGCTGTAGAACCTGGAGGAAACCCACATAGGCACATAGAGGAACATGAACAAAACCTGTGCACAGAGGGTGACTTCGGGTCAGACTGTGAACCCCATGGCTGTGGTGGCAACGCTACTCACTGCACCTTCTGGGGGACTAATTTAAAGAACATATAGAATGTTGTTGTTGGTCTTTCGGCTGCTTCCGTCAAGGGGTCGTCACGGTGGACCATCCAATCTGCACAACAACATGTCATAGGTTTTATGCTGGATGCCTTCCCATTTTATCCGGGGTTGGCACCAGCGCTGCATCCAGTGGCTGGGGCTTGGGCCCTGGCCGGGAATCGAACACGGTGGGTAGTGTAAATAATGCAGCGGTGCATTTTTGCTGCCTCCAAGTTCAAGGTTTCAAATTGAGTCGTAAGCTCAACTACTGCTTGTGTGGGAGTTTCACACGTTCTCCGTGTGTCTGCATGGCGTTTCTTCCAGGTTCTTCCTTCAACCTACCAAAAACATTCCAGTAGGTCACTTGGCTATGGTGAAATGTACTGTATGTTCCTGCCTCATTGGGACAAAGTCCAGATCCACTGTGATTCCAAAAATGATGAAGTGATTGAAAGTGAGGAAGAAATCTATGCATCCATCTCTTCATCCATCGTCTATTCCACTTATCCAGTGTAGGGTCATGGGGGATGAAGCCTATCCCAGGGAACTTAGGGCACAAGGTGGGGTACATCCTGGATGGGGTGCCAACTCATCACAGGGCACAAACACACACTCACACACTATATTACACACTACAGGGAACTTGGACTTATACCGCATGTCTTTGGAGAGTGTAAGAGAAAAATGTTGTATGGAAATGAGTATTGCTGCAACCAGGGGTTAAACCTTGGGGGTACATTTTCCTGCACATAGTAGCACCTAAAGGGCACTTCATCACATTTTCTCTGCTGGAAGAGAGCCCGAAAGGGCAGTACATTTCCATTTATATGATTCCTATAGTCACATTACAGAGCGATTTATCATGCAAATGATATAGTATTTGCATACTGAGATAAAGCTCATGTTACCACAATAAATGAAGTTTGTAAATGTACAGTATGTAATTCTATTTAACGAGTTTAACGTAAACCTGCTGTCATTGATCTGCTTAATTTACTTAAGTGGAAACGCTGCTCTTAATTTAAATACATTGATCTAGAAATCTTTTTCCCAGCGTCTAAATTTCTTTCTTCTTTTTTCTCCGCACAAGACGGCTCCATCATTATGGTTGATCTCTATCCATCTCTCTCACTCTCTTTTTCCACCCCCTCAATTTTAATCCAAGATCCCCGTATTAGCATTCGCTCTCTCGTCCTGCCTCTTATTTCATCTTTCACTTCTCTTTCTATCTCTGTCTCTTCTCCATCCCACTGCTTTTGTCCTCCCCCTCTCCATCCCTTCCCATCTTTCTATCTCTTCATCCTCCTTTCTCTCTATCCCTTTTATCTCCCTCTATCCCTCTCTCTCTCTCTCAGTCTCTCCCTCCAAGTGAAAAATGTTTTTTAATAAAGTAAACGGTTTTAGCACTAATAAAAATTAGGGAATGCAGAGCTCGGCTATGGGTGTATGGGTGGAAACAACATCAAGGAGGAAAGTGTGTGTGTGTGTGTGTGTGTGTGTGTGTCTGGGGTTTTGGCAGGCTTCCAGTCCGCACTGTAACAGAGGGTCAGTCGTGCTTTTGTTTAAAGGGAATTTGAATAGAGGAGCAGGCGGCCTGCAGGAACAGACACGCAGCTGAGGAGCTGCCAGTTTCAGGTGTGAGAATGCATTTGGGGAGTAAAAAGGTGTTTATGTAGGTCTGTGTGTGTGTGTGTGTGTCTTTGTGTACTATCTCAGCTTAAGTCTGGATACTGATATCTAAACAGGTCAATATTGCTGATAGCTGATACTCCATCAGGAATTTGGACTCAGAAAACACCGGACAAACACAAACATATCTGATTTCTGTCCTCTTTCCAAAGACACACACACACACACACACACACACACACAAGACACAATGTCAGCACTACTGAGAGCTTCATCTTAGGTTTTTTTATGCACTGTGTTCCATCAAACACCGAAATTCACTGTCAAACACCATCAACAAACCATCGTTCCCCAGAATTCCACAACGTTTACCAAAATTCCCCACAAAATACTAGCAAACACCACCAGGATCCAACAAACAGCTACTCCAGCCACAAAACATCAATAACTACCAACATTTAGCATTAAAGACAAACACCTTTACCATCAACACCAACAATTGCCACTAAAACCACCATGAAGCACAATCATTTACATCAACACCTGAAAACACCTACTGTACCGAGATAAAATGTCAAATACCACAAAACAGGAACATTCACATGCATCCACTACTAATAACCAAAAATCCTGCTCAAACACCACAAAACACCAACACCCACCCTCAAACACAATAAAACTCCATAAAACTCAAACCACAAAACATGTGGTGAAAAAATGCTCACCATCAAACACCACAAAACACCAACAGTCATTCTCAAACACTATGGAAAAATCATCAGCATTTACTATCAAATACTAAAAATCACTAAATTACCAATGACTTATACTTAACATACACATTGTCCACCTTACGTTTAACAGCAATAAAATATTTTTCCTTTTAATTCTTTACAAAAGTCAAACTGAGCACCATTAATCTTCTGGGGGGGAAAAGAAATAAATAAAACGGTTAATTGGGAGTGTTTGATCTGATCAGGATGTTGGGGTTTATTATGAAGGTCCATCAGAGTGCAGAAATCCATCCTCAGCTGAAGGAACCTTCTAGCATCACTCAGCACTGTAACTCTTTTAGTATCGATCACGAGGTGAGAGATTTAATAGCTGCACTCACACCGCTCCTCTAAGGCTCCTCTCTGATCGTCTACAAGACAAACTGAGACAGTCAGGATACACGGGGTGTTCCCCTTCAATGGGAGAGGTCCGGGTGGAATCTGTTTTGGGCGAGAAATCCTAAAAATAGCAGATGTTCATATGTCGTATAAAGATACGATGGCTGAACGTCGTAAGTGTCATCTCGATATCATAACCGCACTCTAGTAGCACGGTCTGCGAATAAGTGAGGTTCCCTTAGCATGTGTCTAACGTACTCGTTCCCATTCGATATATATCATAGATAATTTGACCAAATGATGTCTTTTACTGCCGTAGTGTCCTCGCGCTACCGGGAGGCTGACTGAAATCTAGTGCACTCTATAATCCTAAAAGAAACAACAACAACAAAAAAATTTTTTTTGATAAATGTTGCACACACCTTGATCCACCAGGTGGTTTTAATTCCTATTAAAATAATATTTTTTTAGTATAACAAGACCTTTCTGTGATCTACAATAATGTGCTGTTGTTTATAGGAATGTTGACAAAAGTGCAGCAATTTGTTCTTTACAAAATTCTAGTGTACAAATATAAACGTTCATAGGAAGTTGATAAAAAATCATAAAAATATAGTATTTGAGTATATAGAAAGTAGAACGCCATTTAAGATCTTCGTACACATTATATTAACCAAAAATTGTTATTAACAAATCATTAGCTCATTCTCACAACAAAATATCTGGCAAAGCCATAGAGTTAGCTACACTGATGGTAGAATGTACAGTACTTTGGATAAGCATGACTTTTCATAAATGTTTTATGCAAAATAAAATTAAAATGTGCATAGTCGACGCAGATGCTAAGACTGCTGTCTTTCTTGCAGACGCTTACGAAGGTAACAATCCCAGCTGGACATGCGGCCTCGTGTTCAGAGATCAAAGGATGCGCAAGACCCCATGACAACCATACTGTACATCAACAGGGATGAGTGTGTGTGTGTGTGTGTGTGTGTGTGTGTGTGTGTGTGTGTGTGTGTGTGGGTGTGTTTGTGATACACACTCTCCCTCTATAAATGAAATAAAAGGAACCTGATCTAATTTTTCACTGGATCACGAGCTGCAAAAAATAGAATTTGTTCTCGCATCGAAAGGAAAATCGCGTGATGGTTTGTCTGCTGAGTCAACTGACTGCTGGTTTTTATTTATAATCAGCCTCTACACACTCACACACACACACACACATATGTACAATTACCAAGCAAATCTACATTTATATTACACTCCCGTGATTCAAATGACTATCGAGCGGCTCCGGTCTCTTCGTCCGGCTGTGTCGTGTTATCGATCGGATAAACAGAATATTCATCTGGAATACAAGCAGGGACACGGCAGAAGAGCGAGTCAGTGTTTCGGTCACACAAAATGTGTCTGAGAAATGTTTAAAAGATGTGTTCGGCATCTCACACACACACACAATAAAAAACTTTATTTCCTGCAGCACTGGGTCGTCTCGTTCGTTAGCGGAGAAACGAAAATCAAAGGCACGACTGCAGTGTGAAGAAGAAGAGCAAGAGAAGAGAAAAACAAGAGGAGGAAGAAGAGGAGGAGGAAGTGAGACGGGAAGAAGACGGCTGCGGTATGAAGAGATTTAATGGATATTAAAAGTGGTAGGATATAAGTAATGGCATGAGTGTAGCAAAGAAAGGAGGAGGAGGAGGGAGATGAAAAGAGGTAAAAGGAGGAAGAAGAAGGAGAAGAAGAAGAAGAGGAGGACAAAACGGATAAAGGGACACTGGAGAATGATGTTAACCTAATAAAGAATGAACTTAATGTTAGCTAGGTAGCTTTATCACAGTTAGCACAAAACAAAAGACTAGCTAGCTACGTATGTATCTATGCTGCGGGATTAGATTAGCGTCCAGAGAATCTTAACAAACAAAAATGAGAAAAATAAATATAGCTACTCAGACGTCTGATGTGATTATAAAATAGATCAAAAACTAGCAGGTGAACAAACATCATAAATGGATACGCTAACAAACGCTAAATGCTAAACTGCCTTAACGTTGACGCGTTACAGAGAAATATTACTTTAATGCTCAATGTAGGTCCACAAATCAAGTATGATTAATCATGAAGGACAAAAAAAACCACACACACACAGACATACACACACACACACACACACACAGACATACACACACACACACACACACATACACCAGGACGCTGAGTGGCTAGGCGCTATGCTATCAGTCTTTGGCAGTCTCCTGAGCTTTTGGTGTGAGCAGCGAAGTGCTCTCGTCTCTCTGATGACAGACTCATCTCCAGAGATCCGGTGACTGATTCTCCTCCAACGTGCGTGCTCTCACACGAACACACACACACACACACACACGTACGCAAACACACTTTTGATTCGCCAAAAGAATGAGAGGATCAGCCGGGGAGCCATTACTGAGCAAAACTCCTCATTTACTGCAGCCAGTGTGTCGTCCCCTGAGACTTCCTCCTTAGAGGAGAGATTAAAAACGGAGGGACGACTGCAGTGCAGAGAGGAAGAGGAGGAAGACGAGGATGCGGGAAGGAGGAAGAGGATTCCAAACCTCTTTATTTGGGAGGAAAAAAAGCTTCAGATTCAGAATGGAGCCGTCAATTTGCTGCTCGTGTGTGTGTTATTTTATTACAGTTTAACCTTGGCAATAAAACAATTGTGTGTGTGTGTGTGCGTGTGTGTTCATTAGTCAGCATTTGTTCATTTGCATCACATCGGCAGTTTATTATTTTTATCACCGTACACACTGCCCTTTTGTTCTCGCTCGGAAACGGACAGAGACATTTTAAAGCCTGAAATCCTTTTAGTAAAAATCTTAAATCTAATCAAATCAGCTGCTAAACTGTCCGTAATGTCTGTAACGTTACATTCGTTCATTCTGCTCAACCTCTACACAACACCTTTATTCTCAGGGTGTATGCGTTTACATAAATATAACATACAGCACGTTGTATGAACAATCTAAGGAGACACACACACACTCACTTTTAACTCCGCTGTCTCGAGTATCCTTGTAGCTTGTGCAAGTCCTCCGAAATCAATGCAGGATGCAATAATGGATATAAACAGTAGGGGCAGCGTAGTCAGCAGGCACGTCAAAAATAGCGGGAAGTTTTGAGTTTATTTTTAAATTTGTACATATTTGCATTTGAGGTGAAAACAGGTTGCAGTTCCTCTACAATCCTACAGGGGACGCTCTAAACTGTTCACACACTGACAGGCAGGACAGCATCCTTGTTTAATACAAACAGAATCGCAATACAAAACGAATGAGCTCGGAGGTGTTGTGATCATATTGTATCGCAGGATCCCTGGTGACTCCATTCCATAGTCGGGAGGAAGAGCTTGGGTTTGTCCCCGACCCATAAAGGTTCTGTGTGGAACTCTACAAAGGAATGGATTCTACCTAAATTACCCGAGTGTCCTTAACACAAAGAACCCAAGTGGAACCATTTTAACAGGCTAAAGATCCTCAAGAAACAAAAGCTAAATGCTAAGCAGTTTCACTAAAGGTCGAGTTCTGAAAGGTTCTGTTCAGTTTAGATCGATTCAGAACCTGAAGGTGTATAATTAAACTCTCATAGTCCAAATATATCTCTTATAGAAAGTACGACCTTGTTGTTTTTGACGAAGCCCTGAAGAACCCATTTTTTCCCCCTAAGACGGTACCAAAAACTAAATGTTAAACACGTTCTAGATGAGCAATCATTTGGACTTCCTAAAAGAGAGTGTAGATACGTACAGTATTAAATACCTACAACCTTAAGCTAGTATACAAATAAACACCTTTTACAAGACAAAGACATTTTAAATATGTAATAAACCCATGAGGAACCATAAAGGAACAAATTTTGAAACAGTGTACTAAGCAGAACAAAAGGAGCTCTCTTTGAAGGTTCCTTTATAGGTTCTTAGCACCATCAGGCTGCTCCTCTGGTCTTGAGGGTTTCTACACCTAGCACAGGTCTCGGGACAACCAACAGAACCCTTAAGGGTTACACTGAGGATGAGGAAGGAGAGGAGAGAGAGGGGTTTAGGGAATATGAAGAGGAGGACAAAAAAAAAAGGAGACTGTAACTAATATCTGGAGGTTTAAATAAAAGAAAAGATGAGAAAGAATTGAAAGAAAGAGAGGAACGAGAGAAGGAGGGGGAGGAGAAGGAGGAGGATAAAGAAGAGGCAGAGATCAGGAATGGAGAGGAACTTTATGATCTTTAACAGGAGGATGAAGAAGAGAAGAACTGCTAATGTTTTGAAGGACATGAAAGCGGAGAAAAGGGAAAGGAGGACAAATGATTGAGAATTTTTATTTTTAACAGTTTTGGAAAGTCAAGAAACGGTAATCATGACACATACACACACACACACACATGAAAACAAACCTACACTCAAACACACACTAAAATAGACACTCGGAGAACAGTGTGTGTGTGTGTGTGTGTGTGTGTGTGCGCGTGTTTATTGGGATTCTTCAAAAGAGGACAGTTAATGGACTAAAATGTTTAATCTTTAAAATATTTAAAAGTTTTATATCACTTGTAAATCTTGTGTGTGTGTGTGTGTGTGTGTGTTTGGTGATGGACTACAGGGGAAGGTCTGTGATTGGTCGAAACAACCTGCACTTGTGAAAATGGGCAGGGCTTGGACACTGCAGTGCATTGTGGGATTTTGTATGTGTGTGTTTGTGTGTGTGTGAGGCGTCTCACCGTCCTCCGTGGGGACGTAGATATTGAGGTAGAGACAGTCCTCGCTCTGATCCTGCAGGTACGCCGCGGCAGCGTCCAGGTTCTCCGTGAACCACACAGGCATCATGATTTCAGGCAGCGCTCCGTGGACGTTCTGTGGACATGCGGGTGGGAAGCGCGTGGCGTTCCGGATGTCGTGCCAGGCTCCCGGGGCTTCAGGAGGCTGGAATCGCCGATCCCCGATGGGCGGCGTGGCGTACGGGACGCCGAGAAACTGCTCCACAGGGCCGAGGATCTCGTTGTTCAGCTCCTTCCGGATGCCACGGATCTTCCCGTAACTGGTGGAGACGATGGGGTGTTTGGAGGAGCCGAATTCCGAGCGCTGGCACGAAGAGAGCGCCAACCGGAGCGCCAATCCTAACAACCATAACAAACAGGCGTCCCGTTTACGGTGAGGGCGGGAAAACGGACGCCGGCGTCCACCGTCGCAGGGTAGAGACATGGCGGCGGGTGAGGAGTGGAAGGAGGAGGGAAGGTCCTACTTCCTGTCTTGAAGGGATCAAAGTAAAGGGTGGTGATGGGAAAAAAAGGAGGGGTTGGAGATACAGTGTGTGTGTGTGTGTGTGTGTGTGTGTGTGTGTGTGTGTGTGTGTGTGGGCTCGCGGTGCGCGAGAGAGGCCTGACGCAGAGCGCTGAAGAGCTTCATGCTGACGTTACTGCACCATCCACATCGTCCTCCCTGAGCTCCGTCAGCTTCCTGCAGAGAGACAGAGAGAGAGAGAGAGAGAGAGAGAGAGTTTATAAAACGAGGAAAAGATAAAAGAAGGAGAGAGATAAGAAGATAAGAAGAAAAAGACAACAAAAGCGAAAATGAGAGACACAAATGAGAGAGAGAGAGAGAGAGAGAGAGGAGAAGAGGACATGCATGAGACCGATATAGGGAGAGAGAAAAGAGACAGAAAAGGGAGAGAAAGGATAGAGTGTGTGAAAGAACGATGGATACAACATAGAGAGGGAATGTAAAGAAGACAGAAGGATGGAGAGAGAGAGAGAGAGAGAGAGAGAGAAGAAAAGAAAGGATAAAGAGTTCAGAGAGTGAAAAAGAAAAAGAGGAGGAGGACAGACAGAGAGGGACAGTTAAAGCCATACACTCTAAGTCAGAAACCACACACACACAAACACACACACACACACACACACCACACACACACACACCACACACACACACAGAGGCTATGCTAACTGTTACTTAGCAATGATTTTGATGCAGAAATCAGTTACATCCATACAAGCCACACCTCTTTCCCAGGAACAAGCCACACCTCCTTCACAGGAATAAGCCACGCCTCCTTCACTGTAATAAGCCACACCTCCTTCACAGGAACAAGAGCTCAAACTGGAGACTCCTTCCATACCGGTCACGTGTACAGAAAACCCCAGCAGCTCGACTCTTGTGTGACGCGTGTGTGTCTGCGTATGAGTGGAGCGAGCGCCGTAAACGTCCCTGCACACTGTTACTATGGAAACCGTGAGGTGTTAAAACGAGCGTGGGATAATTAGTGATAAAGTGTATTTTAGGTCAGGTAGAATTTGTTTCAATTAAGCTGAAATGACTCTAATCTACCTGTAAAGTGGATATGAGAAGGAGCTTTGTGTGTGTGTGTGTGTGTGTGTGTGTGTGTGTGTGTGTGTGTGTGTGTGTGTGTGTGATGAAATGCCTAATGTTTGCATATTTATGAGACACAATTAAGGCCAGAGGCTTGTGCACGGCTAACAGGCTGCCAGGACCTTATACATATGCATTTCTGTTTTGACCCCCTGTTGTCTCTCTCACACACACACACACACACACACACACACACACACACACACACACACACACACACGAAGAATAACACAAGATGAAAGTAGACGCTGGCTTGAAAGTTGTGTAATTAAAGTGGAATAATGAAAGACTTAAAGGATTAAAGCGACATGTGCACACGACTTACAGGGATCAGGATCAGGATGGAGTGCGGCGTCGCTTATCACTCGCTTAACACAAAATAAAAAGAAATACATTTTATTCGTTTTTTTTTACTATAAAAAGTGGGCAGGGCTAATTAGGCAATTAGGTAAAGCTTGCGCACAATGCGTCACAATTGCGCGGCTGATTTAAATGGATAAAAATGCCTCTAGTGATACTAATAGTATTAATAATAATGATAATAATGATAATAATGATCCCAAGTGCATGCTAAGGTATTCCAGGTGTTTGCTAGAGTGTTACTATGGTGTTACTAGGCTGGTTGCTATGCTATCCCAGGTGGTCGATATGTGTTGCTCAGTGGTTGCTCTGGTATTCCAGATGTTTGATATTATCTTTTCATATCCTAAGTTGCTAGGGTCTTGCTAGAGAGGTTATTAGGTTGTCATTAGGGTGGATGCTGGGGTGTTGTTAGGTGGATGCTATGCTATCTTGGGTAGCTTGTTAGTTGCTATGGCATTCCGGGTGGTTGCTATGGTGTTACTTGGTGGGGTGTTCTAGGCCGGTTGCTAGGAGTTGCTCAGTGGTTGCTCTGGTATTCCAGATGTTTGCTATTATTTTCCTAGGCAGATGCTAAGGTATCCCAAGTGGTGAGATATGGCATTCCAGGTGGTGTTCTAGGGTGGATGCTAGAGTGTTAGGTGGGGACTATGGAATCCTAGGGGTTGCTTGGTGGTTGATGTGGTATTCTGGTTACTATTCTCTTCCCAGCTATGGTCTTATTGTGGTGGAGGCTGAAGTGGTACTATGCTTTCCAAGGTGGTTGCTAGATGTTGCTTTGTGGTTGCTATGGTATTCCAGATGTTTAGCATTTCCCAGAATGGGTGCTAGGATACAGGTAGTTTTAATAAGAACCCAGGTGGTTGGTAGCGGTTGCTTGATGGCTTGGTGGCTGCCGGGTGGTTGTATTCATGGTCCTAGGCAGTTCCTAGGGTATTCCAGGTGGTGTTCTTGGGGTGGATGATAGAGGGCTGATAGGAGAATGCTGTGCTAACCCATGTTGCTTTGGTTGCTTGGAGTTTGTTAAGGTATTCCAGATGGTTGCTAGGGCGTCACTCTAGTGGTTGCTAGGATGGATGCTGGGGGTGTTACTAGGCTGAATGCCAGGTCATTGGTAGAGTTTGCTTAGTGGTTGCTATCTTATTCCAGCTAGTGTATGTGGTATTCCAGGTGGTTGCTAAGGTATTATTGGGCTGGATGCTGGTGTGTTACTATAGTAGATGCCATGCTATCTCAGGTGGTTGCTAGGGGTTGCTTGGTGGTCACTATGATATTCCAGCTGGTTGCTATCATGTTTGTTTTCAGTTGCTATGGTATCCCAAGTGGTGGTTATGGGATTCCAGGTGGTTGCTAGGCTGTTATTAAAGTGGTTCCTAGGGGTCTTACTCAGGTGGAATCTTGATGTCCCAGGTGGTTTCTAGGCTGGAATAATAATAATACTTTTTTAATATACAGAAAACCCTAAATGTCGTGTACAGTCTGGATTTTCTATCAGTCGGTTATTTGTAATATGGCGTTTTTAATAAGTTAAAGGTTTCATCTATTTCACCTTAATTTTCTTCGTGCAAGATGATCAAGACTCTTATCTATTATTTCATACACACACACACACACACACACACACACACAGAATGCTTAGCAAAAGCTAAAGCGTGTTATGCTACAGTAACAGTGTTCCCAGAACAGGGCCCTGAGGAACACCACAGTGTTCAGTCTGTGACACACCTTTAGCTTGATGCTTTTTTTTCTCGAGTCGTGATGAAACATTTGGTTGCTGCGTTTTCACGGTGTCTAAATGTAAATGATTTTCCAGCTGCTGCTTGACCAAACAGAGCTTTTCATATTTAACAGCTCGGAGTGGGAGTGGCTAGTTTTGTCTAAAGCTACCTAACGTCAGCATTCGTGCGTGTGTGTGTGTGTGTGCGCGTGAATGTTGTGATCCTCTGTTAGCGATGAGCTACAGTCGCGTGGCTGTCGTGTTGTTCAGACATGCCAATAAAGCACTCAGAGTGAACGGAGATGTAACGGAGACCTAATCGAGCATGCGTGTGAATGAGTGTGTGTGTGTGTGTGGGCAGAGCTGTAAAGCACCCAGTAGCTCTGTTCCTGAGCTAAGTGATTTCATCACTATTCTTTATCTCACCCGGGTGCTGAGCAGAGAGGATTATGGGTAATCAAAAGAGACTTCCATGACAGTTTTTTTTTCTATCACTTCCAGAAAGGTGACATGCTTTTTTTAGACACCTTACACGTACGGTACACTTCTTTCAGCAGTAAGGAATTATGGGTAATTATGGGAATTCTTCACTGATCATGCCATTCCGTACCTGACACTTTTGGGAGAAGTGCCCTTCATTCACACTGCATGTGCCCTACTCCGTGTGATGAAAGGAATCTCTCCGGATCTCCTTTCATCCTGCACTCCAGTCGTCCTGTCCCCTCATCAGCTCCCCGTCACGACTTGGATACGTCTCGCTTCCGTCCATCACACGAGTTTGCACTTGAGGCATGAGAGGAGGAGTGTGGAGCGTCGAGAGGAAGACTCCTAATCTCCTATGTGTTTTTTTTTTCTCGTACATTCTCGCACTCGCGTACATACCTACGGCCGCGGTGCCGATGTTCACCTTCACGCCTGGGACTAAAGTGAGAGAGCTGAAAGAGAGCACTCGTCTCAGCGTTCGTGACGCTCAGAAAGGGTTCCTACGTAGGGCCTAGGGAGAGACGTGCTTCCTGGAACGCGTATCAAGTGCTAGCTCTTAATACACGCGGTGCTGAGTGAAGCGTTAACGATTATTCAATCAGCATCTGATACTCGACTCAGTGGTGCACTCGGTGGAGGCTTTGGTTACGGGGCGTGTTTTCCCAGCATGCACTGCTGCAGTTCATACGAGCTGATGAAAAAGCCCGTAACAAAGCAGGAAGTAAAAAACAAACATGACATGAACCAGCATCAAAATAGGAAGTGTGAAAAAAATAACGATGAGAATCTCCATAATTAGCGCATCGCCATGGAAACGATGTTGATTTTTAACATTGAGAAGACACACACACACACACACACAGTGCAAAATATACCGAGAGCCACACATTACTTTCCAACAATGTTTATTAATCCGTTAACGGTAAAATCACTGGTCGCTCGAGGATCGATGATTATCGCCCTCCGCTCGTCGGGGCATCACCGCGGGGGATCTTTTTTTGTCTGCGTGGCGACAAATGCAATCAGGAGACCATCAAACACCCGGAGAGCCGGATCAGAATGAAGGATTCCTCACTCGCACCCACCGGAGCGGCACATCAGCGGCAACAGACGCCGTGTTAACGACATCTCCCGTTAGCTTCGCTGCTTGTTGCCATGGTGACAGTGAGGCCCGGGAAGCTCGTAGCGATCTCGCAACTTCCAAAGTCCATGCAGAAATATCAGCTGGTGCAAGATGTTGCGCCTGTCTCAGCGACATCGCCATAGTGACAGAAATCGGACTCTTCCTCTCAATCTCGTTTATAATGAAAGCTGAGAGCCTGTTGGACTTGATGCTGCCCGGTTACTGTCGCTAGCCTGTGATTGGTCAGCTGGTGTTATCAGGGCGGGCTTTAATGATGGGTCGTCTGCCATGCTACAAGCTCTGGGCTGTGTGTGTGAGCGAGTGTGTGTGAACGAGTGTGTGTGTGTGTGTGTGTGTGTGTGTGTGGTTATGTGTTAGGGTTCATCCCTTCACTGCAGTGGTGAGAGCCAATCTGTTTGCTAATTACTGTTCATTCACAAAGAGCACAGAGACTGAGAGAGCAAATAGAGCATGTGTGTGTGTGTGTGTGTGTGTGTGTGAGTCTACCAGCTGCACAGCCTCCAGACAAAGCTTGTTCTGAATGAACAGACCTGCACTAACACATGAACACAGCAAACCCTATAAACCGTGTGTGTGTGTGTGTGTGTGTGTGTGTGTGTGTGTGTGTGTGAGCTGTCAGAACTGCTCTAATATTATCTTAATTTCCATAGTTACACACTCAGAGCATCCACACTCATTGTGTCTACACATTGTGGCTTTTGCTTCTCTAATCGTTTGTATAAAACCGTCATACGTTGCTGAGTACACATCGCCGCCCTGCTGGAGGAGCCACCCAAAACATTCCGAGCTGAATTCAATTTAGTGCTTTCTCAATGATATTTCTGAAAATGTCACACTGTGGAGGAGCTGGATGTGAGAATCGCTGACGCCTCAGAGCAGGAGAACACGTCAAGCTTCACAATAACATCTCTGATAAACCCTGCGTCTGTGTCACACAAACAACTTCATGCTTTGAACTTTATGCTTCAAACTGCTGATTTCTGCTTACTGCTGCTTATAACTCTTTATAACTGTTGCTCTTTATAACTGTATATTATCTACTCTTTATTGCTACACATTACTGTTTATTGAACTTCATTACTGGCTACTACTGTTCATTACTGCTTAATACAGCTTATTACTGTTAATTCCAGTGGATTAGTGCTTATTACTGCTTAGTACAATTCATTACTGCTTAATAGTGTTCATTATTGGTTATTGCTGTTTATAAAGGTTACCTATTCCTTATTACTGCCTGCTACTGCACATTACTGCGTCACACTGATAATTACTCTACATTTCTACTGAGTACCTCTTATTACTGCTTATTACTGTTTCTTTTTGTATTATTATTTTTGTATTACTGGTTGTATAACACTCTATTACCATTTAATACCACAATCTTACTGTTTATTAACCTTTTACTACTGATGATCACTGCTTATTACTATTTGCAATTTATATAAATTTTATTATATTAATACCACTTACAGCTTATTACAGTTTAATACAGCTTATTACACCTTATTACCACTTATTAGAGTTAAATACCACTTATTACAGTTTAATACAGCTTATTACAGTTTACTACCACTTATTGCAGCTTATTACCACTTATTACAGGTTAATA